>OX421970.1:5468351-5477428 GCA_949128135.1 Parasteatoda lunata | reverse complement strand
TTAATATATACCTATTTCTACCATAGCCGGTCAAGTGACCGGAGTTTCTTGATTGAATGTATAAAATATGTATGTTAGGAAAGAAATAAACTAAAAAAAAACTTTACTCTAATTAAACAAAATTGTATATTGCCAATTTTTATGTATTTCAATCACAAAGAATAAGAATTTTTAATTCATTGCTCAACGCATTTTTTTACATATACAGGGTGTTTCCATTGTACATTTTCCGCAAACATATTTCTTCTAATTATTATTATTTCTATAATGCTTATAATTATTGTTATAAATATAATTATCATAATTCTTATAATTATTCTTATAATTAATATTATTTTTTCTAAGAACTTCTGCTGTCTTGATTGCTTCGACATTTTTCTGGGTAAAAAGTAACAGTTAGTTAGGAATGAAGCAAAGCTATCAAAATAAAATATAAGCTACTTACCAAAACATTTCGTTTATGTCACTTTTTCTTGCCTAAAAATGCCAATCTAAAATTTTAGGTACTATCTTGAAATATGAATTCATAGTTATTCTAATTGAACTAAATACGCAACAGTTTTTGCAGAAATGTGCAACAGATCAAATGCTATACGTGAACACGCATTACATCGTAATTTCTGATCCGATAACCTTATAAAGCAATAAATTTTTCTCCTGGTCAAATGACCGGTTGTGGTAGAAATAGGTATACGACAAGTATTATTCGAAACAAACAAAAGACAATATATATATATATATATATATATATATACTAATAATAGAATATTAACTGTAACTAATAACAATGTAAAATAGCCTATTAAAATATAACATATTTTTAAGACTTCAAAATTTTAATATGTTATTTTACATTGTTATTAGTTTTAAAACACAAATTTGGTTTTTAGCTGCATTGTGCGCTGTACCAGTTTGAATTGGATTAATAATTGTTTAGTGTTTTTCATACCTCAAGTATTATAATTTTGAATTTGTTTTTGGATTGTGTTTGAATATTAACTGTAAGTCATAAAGTCAAACGTGTAAAAGTCATGAAGTCAAACGTGAAAAAACGATAAGATGATAGCGCATTTTTGATGCAAAAGTTCTTAAACGGTCATTTGACCGGTTATGGTATGTTTAGTGTTGAAAACGCTGAAACTAAAATCGTCAAAAATGATTATAAGACTGTTAGGTATTAAGATTATGACTGTTGCAAATCTTAACGGTTACGAATTAATGGCAATTAATGTGGAATGGCCGTTTCCTATAAAGATCACATTAAGAATGATTTTTGTTTGTTTTTTTTTAGTTTGAGAAATACCAGGTTAACTAGTAAATGATACTGTCTTATGATACTGTTTAACAATAAGCATTTAAATCTTCTTTCAGTTTAATGATTAATTTATTTAGAATTGTTTTATATTTTTATCTGTTAGTTTCCTTTTTTGTTAAGAAAATGTGAGTTGTAACATTTAAATATCTCTTTAACTGTACATAAAATTTCTTAACAGTTAAAAAGTACCAGTATTTTGTAGATTCTCATTCGATATAAAATAATCGCATTTCCAACAACTTTCTAATAAATCTTCTTTTCATATTCTTTCTATAAGTTACAGCTCCATAACGCCTGAAAACTTCATTCTTGTAACACTTTCTGCATGGCATCACAAGATAGTGTTTCATCTTATGTGAATGACTTTAAAATTAACAGAGTTTCTATTTTCGTTTCAAGCATACTAGCAAAAATCTAGTATTAAACTCACGCTATATTCTATTCATTGCTTTGAAATATTTGGGGTGAAATAAACCAAGCATTAACACCATTTCCGCTTTTTTGACAAACTCTCGCGTCAACAAGTAAACTAGAAATAATTCCTTTTGCGAGGACACAGTATTATATCATAGCAGTAAGAAAAAGAATATATTCCACCTTTTAATAGAAAAGCATATTTTTTCTAGTAGAAACAAGTTAGTATTTACTCAGGTGTGATGTAAGTAAGAACATTTTTTAATACTTCTTACAGGCACGTAAGACAAATGTCTTTTTACAAGAATTTGCATTCTCATTTTAAAATAAAATTATACATTTTGTAAAAAAGAATATGTGCTTTACTTGTGATTTATTAATCCAATTTATGCTTAGTAACCAATAAATTTACGAAAGAAGTACCGGCATGCAAAGTGCCCGTACTATGTATTATATATCACACGACCCGTTATGAATTTCTAAAAACTTTAATTTTAAACACCCTGTATTTTTATTATACACATAGCAATAAAGAGATTGTATTTTATTATAACTATCCAGAATACAATATACAGAAAATTTATACAATAAAATTATAAATAAGGATTGTAATTAATAAAAAAAAAATTTTGGGGTCAAATATATAAGTATTGCACCATTTTTAGCGGTCCAATCAAATCTTGAAACTTCGTATAGTTTTTCAAGAACGAATGTTCTCCTTATATATAGAAATATGTCACCTAGCCTAGGATTCCTGTAAGACTACGAAACAATAACCTGCCTCGTAGAATTTTATGACATAAATAGTAAAATATAGCTCAAATTAAATTTCTGTCTAACCAGTCTAACTTTTAAAAGCTTTTATATTGTTTTGAAAACATATTTGTATATTTTGTTATTAAATAAATCATAACTATATTCAGTGGCGAATGATTACTGAAATCCTATACCGCGATAGTCTTTTCTTAACTTGCTTCAGTGGTTGCTGTAGACTTTTAGATTCTAAGATGACCAGTGATAATACAATGAAGAAATTATAATCGAATATTAATAACACTTTAAAAATAATATTATTTTCTGTCAAAAATTATTTATATTTATTACTCTGCACTTGTATCATTCACTTAAAGCAGTAATAAATCTTAGTTTGTTAATTTATAGTAATAAAAGTATTAACCAATTAAAAAAGTAGACTTGGATAGACTTCGTTCACTGGAAGCTGCTTTAGGATTACAGTAGTCTAATTATTATTGTGAGGTATGCTGTTACATAAGTTCAACTTTTACAATTACAGTAGTTTTGATTCAAGAAAATGGCATTTTCTAGTTTATAAATATTTTCTAATCCTAATAGTTTTCTATAGTTTTTTTTAATAGATTTTACAATTTTTTCCCTTTTATTTTCATTAGTGCCTTTAAGTTGGATTTATGTGGTATGTACTTTAAATTTATGAATGTGACATATAAAATAAAGCAATTATTATTCACTTATTCGAAGATTTTCACTACAATTTTTCATTAATTATGATTAGTATGATTATAAATGTGTATCTGTATTTCGATCAATTTCATTAATGATTGGTTGCATAATTACTGATAAAATTAAAATAACACATAACTTCAATAGATAAAATTATTATAAATGTAAATCACCATTATTATTAAAAAGATAACTTTTTCACCAATGTAGCTAATTTTAAAACTAGATCAATTAATTTTTGCCGAACGCAGCATATAAACAATTAATTCTCATTTTATAGTAAATAGCATTTTAATTGATTTTAATAAACGAATTATACTGTTTAATTTCTTCTTAGTGAAAATTGCTATGAAGATACTTAATTGCAGCTTTGCTATCATATTATTTAAAACAACGTAGTTTACTAAAAACAGCGTAGTTACAAAAAAAATAGCGTAGTTTTTATGAATATTACTTAACAACTTTTCAGAGAAAGCTAAATGAAAAAAAAAACAATTATAAAGTAAGTTGTTCCTGATATCGTTAGATATATTTTTTTGTTAGATATATGTTTTTTTTTTAGTTTAAAAAAGTTACTACTGTCTAAAAAGAATATTTCATTCAATTAGTACAAAAAACTAGACAAAAGCATTCGGTCAAAATTTATTAACATATGATTAAAAAATTAATCAATTAAAAAACATACAGAAATTTTATTTGGGTCAGGTATGTTTTTTCTAAACAGTGATTTTGTTTTCTAGCTTTTTATTGATTTAATTTTTGAATAAATTATTATAATTGATCTTTTTTAATTTTTTCATGTTGTACTATTTAATAAGTATAAAAAATACTTTAAATCTTGGGTGAGATAATTTAAAAAAAAATATATATCTAACATAACCATTATGTTTAAACAATTTTTTTTACTTTTATTTTAAGCAAAAATATTCACTTCATAATACTTATCTCGTGATCAGCGAACAGTGCACTCATAAGAGCTTCAGAATGTGCGAATTTTAACATTTCATCTCTTCTCAAAGTAAAATCACCTCGGATTAACAGTTTTTACTTCCCAAAACGAACGCTATAAATAATCTTTCTTTTAATTTTTTTTTAAATGTGACTCCTGATCCTATCTCAGTGACCCTATGCCATAGCTATAGCTATAAAAAAAAAGAGTTTACAAAATAATGATTTTTCGAAAAGCTTTTTCCAAACTTGAATGCTGTAGAATGTGATGTATTATTATAGCAAATAAAATTTGAAAATGTTTATCGAATTTCTATCTTCACAATCCAATTAAATAAAAAATGCTATTTATTTTACTTAAAATGACCTAAACAATTTAAATTCTATACCGGGGAAATAAAGTTTTTTTTATTGAGATTATTAATACATAAAATAGATTTCTATTCCAAAAATATAAAATGGGCTTCTCGCTAAGCTCTCAAAAGCTATCCTTAAAACTGTTTTTCGCAGGGAGTTTTATATTTGGTGCAGAGAGAAAATACATATCTTTATAGAAAAATGGGTAATTTCTGAGGTGTTAAATCAGTGAACCCTATTCGTCACTTTAAACCTTTGAAAGATGCATTTTATCGTGGAATCATGTTTCGATACGCCTTACTTATATTTACTCATAGAAATTCAATTTAGAACGAGAATTCAAGCAGAAATGTTTTAAACTCAAATATTGTCGTCGGATTCCAGTCGTTTGAATAGTCGAATATTTTTGGGCTTGGAATATGTAGTGATGTTTTGACAAAATAGTCTTTTAAGCGAGTCATTTCAATACCATTGAACACTTTAGGTCGCCAAATCGAAATGATGTTACGGTGAATTTAACATAGCTTATGGAATAAAAATGACATCGAGTGAGCGTGAAAACTAAACGAAGTTTCGCTCTGTTTTCGCTTGATTTGCTGCTATTGATACAATGCATTACATGAAAAGGTTTATTTGATTAACACAGTAATTACTTGCAATGAAAGTCATTTACGAAGTTTAGATTTTTGAACTGAATGTAGTTCTTTAACTGTTTGAAACTACTATAAATATAAGGTATAAATTAAGTTCTCTCTTTGACTACGAAGAGAAACCATTAGAAAAATAAGGCCTGCAAAATACTTACAACCTTGCTATTATGTACTTACCTACTTCTCTTGCTTTTGACGGGATTTATTTTTACATGAAAAAGTAGTAAATTTAAAATTTGACCATTTTATTTCTGATTTTATAAATTTGATTTTCTAGGATTTTTATGACCACTATAAATAAACCATTTAAACAATTAAATAAGAATTGATAATTGTAGATTGAATGCGTTGAATGCTGAGAAAATTAAACAAATTTTGTAAGCCTCTAACTACACCTACACCAATGTTATATAATATAATATATCTATCTCACTAACTGTGGGGAGAGAAGTTATCGACAATGTCAACCTTCATCTATGAAAAGGTACCCCACTATAGAATCGAGTTAACTTGTCTAATATATTATTGAATTGTATTTTTGTAGTGGTATACGCATCACAGTACTCCCCCACCTGAATTATATCCGTAATAGAATTCGATGAGCAGATACCACTAATAGATTCATTGCTGTTTTGAGAGAAGCCGGGAAAGCTGTATTAAGAACACCATACTTTTTGAGTGCTGATCGTGAGAGCTGTATTAATGGTCACTTCTGTGTTGCCATTAGCAGTGGCGTGTATCCAGGCCGATGTTGTGTGTGATAGTGACAGAGTAGCAATAGCGCAAGGAGGTGGATAACGTCGCAGTCACAAGAAGTAAGTCAACTGTTCAATGGGGACCATCCATCACAGTAAGCGTGTTCAAGTCGAAGTGGGAGTTTCTGTTAAGGTAGCTGCGTTCACATCTCGTCCGGGTCACCAATGTGGTATAGTAGTCTATAGAAGATTTCAACCTCCATCTATGAAAATGTGGCACAGATGGATTTTAATATTTCAGTTAAAGCTCACCTATAAAGCAATAAGATGCATAAATCTATCTCTCCAATAGGGTAGAATTTTTCTAGAAAAACAAAATCTGCAATAAAGAATAGTTTCCAACTTAAGATTTTTAATTTATCCTCAATCTCAACCCCAGGGGTTGGAAGATCGAATATTATATGCGCCTGTCGGAAGCCTTTAAAAATAATCTAGGCGTCTATTCCCACTCTTTCGATGCAATGTATATTCCTTACGATGCATTGAAACATTTGACCATTTCCATACTTTTTTATACCCTGTATAATGAACATCATTTGAAACAAATATGTAATTCATTAATTATTTCGCAATGTAAGTAAAATCTCAATAAGCTAATTATGTTTGTCCTTCAGAATTTCAACAAAAAAAAAAAACTGCTCAAAAATATCAATTTCCATTATTCATTTCTATAACCGCTTATTGAAGTAAGATGTTAAATCCCTCGGGGATAAAAAGATAATTTTATTTTTTCTTATTCCCTATGATGAATGCTATGCCTTTCTCATAACTCTCGGATATTTGGAAGGAAACTGTAAGTTCACAGCAAAGAACCAAATCTCACTGGATTTCAAAGAAAATAACTTCTTGGAACTTTGGCGAAACTTCATGGGTTCATTCTTGACAGAACTAGTTTCAAAAATTGCGTTGTTTTTTTTTCATCAGTGTAATAAAATTGTAATTTTCTTTTTGAAACTCTTAACTATGTAATCTGTAATAATTTACTCAACTTTTTGAGAAATATTTTTCGTATAACACATAAACACCCAAAACTAAATATAAAAATTCCTTCTTTATAATGTCCCCATTGAAAGTATATTTTAATCAAACTTTTATGTTATTAAAATTCGAATTCGAGATCAAGATTGTTCTACATCACCTAATTTAAAGCCTTTTAGCATATTTTCTCTTAAAAAATATGTTAAACTTAAGCTTTTAAATGCAATGAAGCTTATAAGCTTGCTTACTAACATATGCATAATTTGTTACCCAAAGAAATATTTGTATTTTTCATACAATGTCAAGCAGTAGTAAAATTGGGAAATAATTGAAAGGACTTTAATTTATAAGTTACCGTGAATGGCCGAAATAAAGAGAATGTCGACCTTCACCGGTGAATATCAACAATCACATAAGCGCTTTGATGAATGTCCGAAATATTTTTTACATCCGATTTGATATTAATTTTTTCATTGATTTAATTATACTTATTCGATATTTTAATATTTGCTGAGGATAGAAACATCTGTGTTCGGAGTACCGGTTAAATGCATATCGGGCAATGGTTCTTGACTCTAAAATACATCAGTATACGGTATACCGAGCAAATGTATACCGAAAAGTGCAACTGAACTTTAAAAAAACATCACTTTAGGGTATACCAAGCAAATGTATACCGAGCGATGACACTTAGTATATATATAGTGCGGTTTTGAGGAGAACTCCTACAGTCAGGAGTTGTTGTCTGCGGTATGGTGAGAGCACATTTCTAATGGGGTGGGGGGAAATGGAGATTAAGACAGAACTATTCACCCCACACCCCTATTTGAAGTGACATTCCCTCGTAACCATAGTACCCGCCACGATGCCAGACCGGTGTCTGGAGGAGTTCTCCCGAAAGCCGCACAATACATTCACCAGTAACAGTCACCAACTCCCGATTTCCGGTTATTCACAGTAACATATACAAATACACTACTTGTGGAAGTATACCACAGTATTTTTTTTTAATGTAATTCTACTCCAGTCTGACAACGAGGAATGCACAAACGCAAGAACGATTTCTATTTTGTCCTTTTTAACCCACGCTACATCTGACACTTGTTATTTTTATGAAGAAACAAAATCTCCTCTATCTTCTTAGACCAATAGATTTCTATTCAGTTGTTTCATATCTTTTTTAAATTACCACGAGTATGAATGGAAAGATATGATTTCCCACCTTCTAAGTGTACAAAAAAAAATCTCTCAATCCTAAATATCCGAGTCCCGTTCTAAGAAATCCCTCTGAAACACGTTGAACATCGGACCGGCTAATGCCGCTTAGAGTGCGGGGACGTAGAAATCTCACTGAGTTAGTGGTCAAGAACGTGTGTCATAGGTTCGCGTCCATGATGTGTGACGCATTGGAAAAAGCTCCTTGTTTCTCCCTTATTGCACTTACATGATAGGCTTTGCGTGAAGAATTATGCCAAAAATTTTTTTGTGGGTGAGAACTAGTGCCAGATTCCACAAGGGTTCAAAATTCTGGGATGAAAATTGTACTTGTCTTACATAGGGACCTCAATTAGACTAGATTTAACATGAGTTTTATTTTTACGCCGTTGCGTGTATCAGCCCCATCAAATATTCTGCCGTATAAAATGCTTGGTTCTTTCAGATTTCCAAGAATAAGCCTTTATGTTTTTTTTCTCCAGAAGGATCAAAACATTCGACAGCAAAAAAATTACATGATTAATTTAATAAGTGTATGAGAAAATACAGTAGGCTACCTATATAAATTGTATCCTCACAGTCTATGGCTTACAACGCCATCTAGTATTACATAACTTTATTGAGAAAGGCATGATGCCTTTGGAAGTTTTTCTAGTTGGTTACCCTAATGAATTTATCTTTAAATTATCTATGCATTTATCCATCAAATAGGCACCCTTTTCAAGACTTTGTCAGACGTGAATGAAGAGAAAGATATGTGATTCGAAATATAAAACATAAGTTTGCAACCAAAAATGGGGGGGAAAAGTGCGAGGTTTATTTTTTACCCTTATTTTTCCATTTTTACTGGCAGCTTTGAGTTTTATATTTCAATTCCGTTTTCAATGTCTGGATAGTCTTGAAATTAGGTGATTATTTTTGAGCGCTTGAAACATATTGACTGTTATTTCCAATTTGTGTATTTTT
>OX421970.1:5145851-5463351 GCA_949128135.1 Parasteatoda lunata | reverse complement strand
CAGAATGTCTTTACGGATTGTCCATGACTCCTTTTAAAGATAATCCATACTTATCAGAATGTACCAAATTGATAGATATTTTTCGCAGTTCATCTTAAAGGTCAATCCACAATCCAGAATGGTCCGTAAAGAACATTTTATTATGAAAACCATTTTTAATGCTATCCAATCCACGCTAAGTACATCATTTTCACGAGTCTTTTTAAACGCATTTCACACTTATCAAAATATACAACTTCACTGCATCTTTTTTAATGGATATTTAAGATATTATTTGTAGGGTTGCGCTTTTCAGGAAGCGCATCTCTACACCTTCTTGAAGATATAGTAATTTTAAATAATATCTAGTAAATTTCATTAATGATCTGTCTTCTTCAAAAACCATACAGATATTATAAAAGTATGAAAAATATAAACAGTTTATTAATCCAAATCTTTGTATTTCAGATCAAAATCATACGAGCCGATAATTTGTTTTCCAGTCTAAACGAAATCCTCTATTTTTAATATGAGTCTTCAGTTTTTACACTTAAAACTTCATTATGAATTATAAAACTATACTTTATGTGTCGAAACAATTTTAACATACCGAATATTTATTATCAAATATTTTTGTATTTAAAATCAAAAGCAATGGACAAATAATTTCTTTTACACTCTAAATGAAATCCTCTACCTCTATCTCAAGTTTAAATATTTTACACTTAAAACTTCATTATGAATTATAAAAGTATGCTTCATGCATCGAAGCAATTTTAACTTATCAAATATTTTCACTGACCGAGGATTAGCAAAAGAACTGTCACTTTGATGAGATACTTTCCTATAAACGACATTTCAATTTTGGAACTTAAATCAAACTTCGCCAAATGTACATTTCATTAGAATACTTACTAGTAGCTTTGACGTGTAGCAGAAAATAGAGTACATTGTGGAATTCGGAGAAACAGCTAAAGGGTTATGCGAAGAAATGAAGCTGAAGATGGAGCTGGATGCTCTAAGCGTGAAAGATTGCATCAACGTGATTCTGAAGCCTAAGGGGATGAATAATTTGAACATAAGAGTTGCATAATTCCTTTCAATTAAGCTCGATTGATCTGTTTTGCGAGTAAATACTTAAACAAGACACGCTAATTTAATAATCGTCTATGTGTAGAGACTTGTTTAATTACTTATTTTGTTTTATACAAAGAAAATATGTGTTCACGTTACACTTATTTGTTCTAAAATATTATATTATATATATATATATATATATATATATATATATATATATATATATATATATATATACAAATAATAAAATAAAATAATAAAAATAATATAAAGAGAAAGCTATAAATGGGAAAAACCAATAGTCTTCCTCAAGAAACATCTATTAGAATAATTAATGCGATATTTCTGAATAAAGAATAATTATCCTAAGATAAAAATTCTTCCTTAAATGTGTCGATATCGCAAAAAAAATATCTGTTGAAAAAGAGCATGAAAATAAAAAAATAAACAGTAATAAACTTTACCGGCGTGTTGCAAAAAGCAGTTTAGGTTTAAATGTAGAATAAATAAACAGTTAACAAAATTCCCGAAGAGGTAAAATATTTTTAGTTTTGCTTACAGCTTGAATCGAATAAAATAAAATTAAAAAATATATTTGGTCGATAAAAATTTTTTAACCAAGTAATATATTAGTGCTGCCATCTATGAGAAAACAAGGAAAAGTTTATTATTCAGAAAATTAACTTAATAAAACCCAAAATAAGAAGAAAATTAGAAATATATAAAATATAGAAAATTACAAATAAGAGAAAAAGGAAAAATCATTCATTTTCATTCCATCATTCATAGGGTAACTTATTTAAAGTCAGAGCCTGCACATATGGATAGAAAACCGTTTATAGACTTTATCCTTCATTCATACTTCCTTACATAATTTTAAAACTACACGTATGACCTGCATTCATTTGGGATGGTTGTTTAAAAAACCAGAGCCCATTCCATTCTTACAAAAATAATAATAAAAATAATAATAATAAAAGTATATAAATAAATATAAATAAATAAAAATTAAACTGTTTATTATACTGGACAATTAAAAAAATAAAGTTATTCTAAAAGGCTACAATTTATTAAGAAGTTACTTAAAAAATATTTAATTAATCCAGTATAAAAGGTCATACATCCAAACTATTCCGTCCAGAGGCTTTAGAAATAGTTTATCATAGTTAGTTCCTACCTTAAAAAATCAGAACTCATTCCAAAAGCAGTAAGATTAAATAAAAACAAAATAAAATTAATGTAGAAAGTTTTTTAATATATTTTTAAAATAGAATTTAAGAAATGAAATAGGAAAATGACTATTAATTAAATCGTTTTTATATTTATCAGTATCTATTAAAAACTCATTATAGTTAGAATTATTTCTGTAAAATCTATGAATTTGATTGGTAATGATATTGGGAAAAACCATATTGGCTAGGTTAGAGTAAAAATCAATGCATTTTTTAATTGGAAAGTTAAAATCATTTTTTTTGTCAAAAAGTTTAAATGTAATATTTTTATCTTCATTAATATTAAGAGTTAAATCTAAAACATTTGCTGAAGAATTACTATTATTTGTTTTATTAAGAATTAATTCATTTGGATAAATATGTTTGGCTAGAATATCGAAATCATTAAAATTAATAACTAATAGATGATCAATGAATCTGAGAAAGAAGGAATTAATTGGAAGATTTTACAAACCTATATTCTTGTAGAAAAAGAAAAGCAGATGTTAGAATTAAAATTGTTACCCATGGGAATACCATTAATTTGTTGAAAAAGATGGTCATTAAGAAGTATAAAATTGTTGCTGAGGTTAATATGTACTAGAAAATTCCAGTTATCTTCATTGATAATATCATTGAGATTAAACATGCTATGAATTTGAAGAAGGTCATCATGAATTTTATTTGTTGGAATTGAAGTATATAGGTTTTCAAAATCTAAACAGTATATTGAATCACCATTATTTAAAGTTTTTAGTGTATTTAAAACCTGAATACTATTTTTAATATTCCAATTTAAATGATTATTATTTTTAGTAAGCTTATTTATTTTGTTATAAACCTATTTTCAGAATGTTCTCAAAGTAAATACCGATTTTTTTTCATGTTACTATTAACGCCACTAGCAATAAACCTGAACTTGGTTGGAGTGAACTTGGTTGGAATTTTGGATTGCCAAAAAGAAAAGAAAATTTTTTTATATTATTTGGTTTAATTTTAAGTCTTTTATAAATAGCATTAATTTTATTAATAATAATATCACTGTTGGTGTTAAGTTTTTTGTATGTTATATTGCTATTATATTCATTAGAAAGAAGTTGTTTATAAAAAAAAAAATTCGAATAATTGCAAAATTATTACTAGCTTTATTAACAGTGGTAATACAAAATTTATTCTAAATTTTTTAGTACAGAATTAAAAATTAAATTCTAATGAAAAACTAATTTGTCCCTTTTTATATTGATTTTAAAACCTTCAATGATATTATCTCTCCATTTAAAAAGACCCTCAATTGGGAAATTATGCTTGTAAGATAATTTTAAAATAAAATCATCGAGATTTTTAATAAATATAGAAATTACTTCATTTTTAGAATTTGGAAAATATGGTTTAAATTTAGAATCTAAAGAGAAATTTTTTTTTAATTTTATCATTATCAATAATATCTAAATCCCCTGTAATAACATGTTTATATATATATATATATATATATATATATATATATATATATATATATATATATATATATATATATATATATATATATATATAATGATTTACTTTACTAATATGAAAGTAAAAGTCAGAAGTTTAGTCAACCTAAAGAATATTGAAGTACTTCGCTTTAGGAAATGAAATTTAATGAAATCAAATTTTTGCTGTATAAAATCAAAGTTTGCATGAAATCAATCGATCATTTTTCTATTCAGTAACCAAATACCGTTATTTTCTCATAATCAATTATTTACTGCAAATACATACGTCCTGTAGACCGATATGCGTTTAACATCACCGTTTAAACAATAAACTTTCTGTTATCCTTCCATGGAATAATTTGTCAAGCACACAAGAGGTAGTCTGACAAATCAAATGAAAATAAACTGATATTTATTTTATTGCTCTTTGCTATTTTTCTGCTATATTCGAAATTGAAATAGCTTGAATGACTCATGACCGTAACGGTCATGAGTCATTCAAGCTATTTCAATTAGTACATTCCAAAATTTAAACTGTGAGTACATTCCAAAATTTAAACTGTCCCATATTGCACTATATGATAGGAGAAAATGTGACACAGAGTTTCCCCACAGCGTTATCATTACTTGCGATTACTTATATACAAATTATGAGCACATTTTTTCTATTTGCTGCTGTCTATTTATCATTGTCTAGCATATATTTTACTGCATTACAAGCATGTAATATCTAAATTAGGCACTAGTTTACTGTGACCGATGCAAGTGTGGTGGCCATGTTTGTTGTTTAACTTACGCCCACGCCACCTGTTACTATTCTAATCTTTAGCTATTTTATCCCATAAAATTTTGAATTTCTTAAATTTTAAACTTAAAACGGCAAATTGGGTTGCTTCAATTTTTGCCACGTAAAGGGTAGTATTTTGTTCTGCTCTTCTTTGAGTAGTATTCTTTTTGCTTACCATTTTTACTCTACAAGCAACAAATCGAAACAACTAGACTTAGATAACATATCGCATTGAATATAGTTTTACTCATTCAACACAAAAGCACTCCTTTTAACAAGTGTCTTTTTAGTGAACTTAATATTCAAACTTAATACTTAACGTAAAGTAATTAATGAAGAAATAAATGTTGAGAAATAAATGTTTAAACTCCAAGTAGAATCATTCTTTAGAATGAATGCATGCCTAGCGCAATAGTAGAAATGAGACAGTGTTAACCTATGATAGTTTATCATAAACTTCAGTCTATCCTACATTCTAAGTTTACCCACCTTTCCTTTCATATATAAATTTTTAAATTGGAGAATTTTACCATGTTGCCAAACATAATTATAGCGATTTATAACTAGCTATCTCCCACCTAACTTGCTAATCCATTTACATAATATTTACTTAACCAATAGTTACTAATATACATATGAAGGCTTTACTTTATTTCATTTATTATGTATAAAAATTTTAAAAAATGAAATTTTTATTAGAATGAATTATTTAAAACTTCTTTCTTTCAGGTAAGAAAATTGTTACACATGACATAATGTGAAAATTTATTACGCATGTGTGATAAATTGTTACACATAAAGGCTATTGCAAAGAGCATAATGTAACTCAATGATAAAAGTATCATCACCATGTGTGAGTATTTATATTTTATCATACAAATATATATTTTTCGGAAAAATAAAAGCATGAAAAGAGTTGTGAAATATAAATACATACCCTGACAAAAGCTTTGGAAGCCAACAAAACTTTTTACAGTGTAGTCGATTGTATAATTGAACATAGTTTTTGCTCTTGAGATAAACTAAATTTTTTATGGAAAGTAGTGATGTTATTTTTATTTACTTTTAAACTGTTATAGTTTTATTTATTCATTTTATGTATGTTTGTTTACAGACTATAAATATTTTCATGTGTATTAGAATCATTGCAAAAACATTTCTTTAAAAAAAAACAAGCATATGTTTATTAATATATTCCCACTAATTCTTTCAAACAACTGTTGTTTTTTTTGTTTTTTTTCATTTTCATATAATGTTTTTCACAATAACTACAGTTTTCAATTTAGAAATGTATTTAGTTCGCCTCAACACCAAAAATGGTGGTAACTATGCACCAAAAAGTTTAACTAAGTGCGAAATAATTAGGATACAATTGTTTCGTTGCAATAATGACTCGGCATATTCTTTAGTGTCAAAACACAGGAAGAAAGATGTTAATAAATGAATATAGAATAAATCACAAACCAAATACTATAAGAAAAAAAATCAGATTGACCTACTTGGTCAAGATTGATAAAGATAATCAAATAAATATTCCGAGATAATAAAAGAAAAGCGTAGAGGGAAACTGAAGATATTGACAAACATGGATATCAGAAGAAAAAAAAATATCCACGTATAAGATAAGAATGGAATACTTAAAAAGTTAATAAGTAAATTATTGTTATAAACTTAGGTATTATCAAAACCTGAAAAGATTTAAAGAAATATAAATAAACATGGATTCTTTTATCGGTGAATTTCAGTTTTCAAAAAAAAAAAAATAAATAAAACTTCGTTTCTTAAGATAAAAAAATATTTGGGGAAGATTTCGTTTTTATGTTAAATTATATTGTGAAGGGAGTGAACCTCTGAAAATATTAATTAGGAATTGAAAAACTAGGTAAAATAAAATATCGTTATAAAATTGCGACTGTCTTTTGATTGCTTGCCCAGAATTTAATAAAAGAATTATCAAGTTCTTCGGCCTCTTAAAAAATACAAATGGATTGTTTTTCTCCCTAATCAATGTTAGCATGTGTTCCATGAAATATCAACATCAAGTTATAAAATGTTTAAACTTGAATTATTTTCTTCAAATTCGTTGTTTTTCGTCATTGTGAAATTATTCTACGTAAAGAATATCTATTCATTTATCTTTCGAAAAATAGTTCCTTTTATTATTAGCCTTTTCAAAAACATATAGAGTAGCATAGTTCGGCTCAATTTGGCAAAGTTCCAGCGAAAAGAAACCATATTGGCTGAATATGGCTGCGGTAGGGAAAATTGTACTTGATTTGATATTCGCGTGCCTGCGTTTTTAAATACAGATTCAGATATTCGCTTTTTAAATATCAAATATATGTGCTTTCGGCATCTGCATGCTATGAGAAAACCCAATAATCACATAGGCAAAAAGTCCACCGGTTAAAACAAAATATTTTCAGTTTTAACTTATTTCTCTACTATTGCAACCAAAAATAACGGAAAAAACTGTCATAGTAATAGCCATGATTTAAAATTGTTAAGTAGTAAACGTTGTTAAAAATAAATTTTAGGTTGTTATAATATTTTTAGCTTACCATTAGTGTTATTATTTATTACTGCCGCTTGCTCTTAAAATCTAAATAAATAATTGTTCGATAATTTACTACATTACCATGCTATTAATACAAAGTCAGTAACGTTTTGTACTATGATGAGTTACAATGTAATAATCTTATCTTCAGAATAGCCGGCTATTATGAATACTATCGCCGTATTTCTTTCTCGTAATTATTAATAAGTTATTGAAATTTAGTGCTGAATGAAATAATTAAAAAAAATTTCGGAATAGCAGTGGCCATTCATTCATAATTCAGTGGTCATAAATATTCCCGTCGTTCTCTCTCTTTATATATAAATATAAATAAATTTTTTTTCACTGTCGACATTAGAATATTCTATTCCGAACCGTTTGAACGGGATTGTCAAAAAACGAAATGAAATGTTCTGATTGAATAAGAGTTAGCCATTGTTTTAAATTTAATCACAGACGAAAAATTTTTAAAAAAATTTTTTAAGGATAGCATTAGTGATATTTGCCATCTTATAGCTCTATTTGATAAAAAAAAAAAAAAAGAGCTTATTGCTCGTATTAATATTTTCAGTCATTTTTCCTTTCGCTGTATCATATAAATTCAATAAATAACGTTGACGTGATAGCAAGGGAATACTGCGTCACCAAATTAGTATTCCTAAATTGTCTGAAATCATGTGTGTTTTTTTTATTTATAGTAATTCTTTCAAAACTTTTATAAAAGTAATTTTATAAAAGTAAATTTTTATAAAAGTAAATAATTTAATATCAACGGCAATTGAAATGAAAGACTAGTTTTATATAGAAAGGCAAAATTAACGGAAAATCGGTACTAATTCGTTTAGGAGAAGTCCAAACGATCACCATACTATTATAGATACCAACAATGTTTGATTAATTTTAAGTACTATATGCATAGTTAAATAAAAATAAAAAAAGGTATAAACTAAAAAGTAAAATTAATGATGTAATGATATTAAATTGCTTAGGACAAAAAAACGAGCTATACTGTTATTGGCACCAATGATTTGTAACTGATTTTGGCAATTTATATTAACTGGAAAAAAAAATAACCTATGTACTAAAAATCAAAGTAAACGGAGAAAAGATGGTATTCATATAAGGGAACCGTAGAAAATCGCCATACTCAAATGACCCAGATGACCCTTTATTTTGGTAATACCCACTACTGGTATTATGGTAATTGATTGCGTTTTAATGATAATTCTACGAGGAATTTCAGTTTCAGAAAATGTATTTCCAGTGGTAACACTCCCTTAATATTTTAATGAATTCAAATTAAAATAATTTTTTCCACCATTACTTATAAATGTTTTAAAGAGTATATTAAAAGTCAGACCGAGAAATAATCATGATGTAAATTTCTATCAAGGTCTTATAAGAAATTTATTTGTATTTAAAATTTCGACATTATTTTGCCTTAAGTAATAAATGTATTTCTTTCGAAACTCAAATATTGAATGGTTATGTAATAGGTACCAAATATGCTAATATGGGTAGAAACTATTAGATTTATAAATTTGTTAAATATTTATTTTGCACCAATACTCATCAGTTTTCATACCGATACTGTGTTACATCCCTCCGGAAAGGATATGCACTGAAAAAAAAGTAGTTATTGTGGTAAATTCTGACTATCATGTGTTCGTAGAGAACAACATACTCACGCCAAGTGATGTTAAATGCTCTATTTTGATGGGATGAACTACAGAAAACGCGTTTTCCTTAAATTAATAACGTAAGGCCACCTCTGGACGATCAACAAATACTTATAAAAATAGAAAAAAAATCGAAATTATTTAAGTTTTATTGATTGTGCCTTTCAGTTTTCTGCATGATTTTGTAATGTTATTCAATACTAATTTATTGATTTTTTTCTTTTTTTTATTCATCCCGTACGAAGAACCAGGTATGCAGTGTGGAATGTGACAATTTTCAACTGAATAATTATTATTTTTTGTTAAAAAAGGAATTTAATAATGATATTACATGTTTGTTTTTGAGAGTAATTAACCGGTTAATTTTAACATGGGGGTCACTGGTGACCGGTGAAGCCGAAACACATAATTCGAATAAATTTTTAATACTTTTTTATATTATTATCGTTACTAAAATGGAATTAATGCAATACATAGTGAGAAAAATCATTTGTAAAGAGGCATAATCTATTGAAACTTCAACTCTTGCGTAATTTTTATAAGCGTAATAATAAATCTGTTATTGTAGAGTTAAAAAAAAATAAAGGACTACGTGAAATACTGGTTATGTTTTAGTTGAAAATAATAGTTGATTTTATTTTACTTATCATATCTACTAATGATTGATAATTTTTTAAATCCTAAATTCTTAAGTATTAATATCGTTACAGATAATTCATGAACTTATTTTGGAATACGGCGATTACTAATAATCACAGTTTGTGAATTTTAATAGTGTTACAAATAAAAAATGAAAATGTTTATGCAATACGGTTATTATTAATAATCACAGTTTATGAAATTTAACATTGTTACAAATAATTAATGAAAATGTTTATGGACTACGGCTATTATTAATAATCACAGTTTATAAATTTCAGTAGTGTTACAAATAATTAATGAAAATGCTTATGGAATACGGCTATTATTAATAATTACAAAGTTTATAAATTTTAATATAGTTACTAGTAATTAATAAAAATGTTTATGGAATATGGCTATTACTAATAATCACGGTTTATAAATTTTAAAATTGTTACAAATAATTAATGAAAACTAGGAGGCTTCGCCCCCTGCTCGCTGGCGCTCGCCAACCCCCGGAACTGCTTTCGCAGCTCATTTCGGATTGCTTCGCAATGCTCGCTTTGCTCGCTCATTGGATACTTTCTTAACGTCTAGCTTTTGTATACTTTTTTGAACACTGAAGTTCCGAAAACTTTTCATTGTAGAAAATTCTAAACCTGTACATTTCAATATTATTTTGAAATTGCAAACAGTTCACATATTTTTCTTAATCACACTATTCTAAATTTCAGTTGTTGAGAAAAGTAACTGTTGTAAGTTTTGTTTTAAAGTCTTTCCCACCAGAGGGCTAAATCCATGTGTTCTAAACAATATGAAATAGTAATCTGCCACTGAACGCCGGATGTAAAGCATCGGCTTCGATGAAGAAAATTTTGTATTTTTAATTCTCTGAAGGGCGCCACCCTAATAATATGGAATTTGTAAAATAAATGTATATATTTTTGATTGTTGATGAAGCCCATCATTTAATCATGAATCATCAGAAAATGTTTATGAAATACAGCTATTATTAATAATCACATCTTATAAATTTTAATATAGTTACTAATAATTAATGAAAATGTTAATGAAATACGGCTATTACTAATAATCACAGTTTAAAATTTTTAATAGTCAGATTAATGAAGGGAAATGAGTGCCATTGTTTGCTCTGCACTGACGTTTTTTAAGGTTAAATCGTTAAGTATCTCAGTTCGGTTTACATTTGGTATACTCTACATTGATGTAAAGTTACACTGCCCTGTATACCTACACTATTTATTTAAGGTTAAGTACCACAGCTCGGTTAATATTTGTCCGGTATACCCTACTGTGATTTGTGTGTCTTTAATTAGATGCCTTAAACAAGAATGTAAAAAAGAATCAAAACCTTCTAGCAGCAAGTATTCGTATAACGCATAGAGCGGGCGTCTGCATCCCAAGTAAACAAGCAAATTACATTGTCTTTGTTCTGGAAATTACTTTTACGCATGCGGTTTGAAAATTTTCTAGCCAAAAGAGTTTAAAATTACTACATTGACCGAACTTTATTAGTTATTCCTGATAAATGAGGAACTGATGATGATGAATTCTGAAATATCAATTTTAACAGACTTATTTGGTTATTATTAATAATAGCCGGGGATTATTAAAAAAATACTAATCAATTATATTGACCGCAACATATGCAATATTTCATAATTTTTTTTAAAAATCCTCATGTTAAAGAATGTTTTCATACAAAATATATTTGATTAGTTGAAACAGATTATGCGTCCCAAATGGTTAGTTGCTACTCAAATATATTTGATTAGTTGAAACAGATTATGCGTCCCAAATGGTTAGTTGCTACTCAATGATTTCACAATCCATTTAATCTTATAGCACATTTATTTTGTCTTATCTTTATTGAGAACCAATAGGGGCATAATTAGGTAAAATAATCACTCTTACTGTTTCCGTATCATAAAATGCCTAATGACTTGAAAATGGCTTGAACGAAGGCCACAGAACATAAATTTGATACTTCAAAATATTGACTTAAAATCGACGCTTTTAAAATATTTAATAATTGGTTTTTGGTACATTGCTTACATTCTTCATAAAAGTAATATGAATTGTCAAATCAAAAGTTCCTGCCACTGAATGTTCCGTGGTAACTAGACCTCTATATTTATTTTTAGATTGAAAATTAGAGATAGTGAGTTAATATTTAAATTAGGTTGAAACAAAACTCACCGAATAGCTTGTAATATATATGGTTTAAGAAACGTCGAAACCAGTTTGATTGTCTAACAGGATGCAATACCGTGAGAGAA
Organism: Parasteatoda lunata; assembly: GCA_949128135.1. Taxonomy (NCBI): domain Eukaryota; kingdom Metazoa; phylum Arthropoda; class Arachnida; order Araneae; family Theridiidae; genus Parasteatoda; species Parasteatoda lunata. Next base: position 5,451,665 of record OX421970.1, on the reverse strand, counting down.
ACCCTTCATAGCAAATTCTGTTTTACCTGCATTAGTTATTTAAAATTTAAAGTATAGGGAAAATATAGGTAAAAAAAAACGATAGTAAACCATGGGGCGTCAAACGTAAAACAAATTGTGGCCAAATTATTTAGAATAATTTTAGGGGATATATTCCTGCTATAATTTGTTTAAATTTTAATATATTCATAAAAGAAATTTTCATTTGAAGCTTTATAGTTTTACTCTCGGTAAACCTGAACCCATTTTTTTCAACACTTAACCCTCTCCGCTACTGAAGTATAAAGGGATATCGCGAAAAAAAAACTATTCTATGCTTCCGAATTTCTATTTTACTGCCATAAGTAAAAATAAGATGAAGAAAATATGAATTTTACTATTAGGGGACTAGTAATTTTGGGCACACATATGTGGACCACAGGTCTGAAGTAAGTAAAAAATATATATATATTTCATAAGTTAAATTGAACCTAAATTAGGAACAAGCATGCATATTGTTAGATTATGGTCCATTGAAATACAAAGATAAAAAGATTTAATAAAAATTCAGAAAAAAAAATTTATTAAAAAAATACGAAGTTTCTTCTAACCACTATGCAATACTGCCTGAAATATCAGTTTCAAAACTATTTTAATTATTCTTTACACGCAAAATAAAAAACTATTGAAAAGAATCTAACTTTTAATCTTAAAAAAAAGACATATTTAATTCTCGAGGGATCAAAATTATGGAAAAAAAAAAACGAAATTTTAAGTTCTTAAAATATATGTACCTCAACATAAAAGAATGAATTAAAATACTCATGAAAATGATACTTAATAGATTAGATCCCTCATAATCTCTCAAAATAGATAGATCTTATATAGATTTCATAATACTATTAGAATTTTCTCTTGACTATCATAAATGTCACCACATACACATACCTGGACCATGCATATTGTTGGCTGTATTTTTAAATATTAAGAAAATATAAATTTAAAAGCTTCATACAAATCACAGAACTACTGAGGAAAAGAAAAAATATATTATCAGAATAACTAAATTATTTCAAATTAGTTACATTTTTTAGCATGGATTATGCGTTATTTTTCGAATATCACATCTGTTTATGTGGAGTTCTACCCATATAACTTATATTTTCTGCATCTGTTGGAATCCTCAGAAAGCTTAAACGTCTTCAAATGAAGGTAAAACTCTAAATTGTCGTATAGCGTGTTTTTAGAAGTTAAGCTCCACATACGTGGACCGAGTTAATGAAGATGCTAAAGTTAAAGGGGTGTTTCTGATAATTGCCTTTCACCCGTTCTGTATTTTTTTCGGCTATTCAACACGTTTTAATATCTTCTGTACTGTCGTCTTCAGTAATGTGTTGTTCGAGTTTGATAGAATTTTTGTTTTTTCTTGTCCTAAATATTAATTAATATTGCCTATAACTCCTATTGTGTATAATTTTTTTTTTTTTTTAATTTTTCGCAAGGATTTCGCAAGGATGCTGCCAACGCTTTTTATTACAACCCTATTACAGCAATAACTCCATTATAAAGACTTTTGTCTTAAGTTCCGATTTTATTCCATGGGCGCAATGTTACTGCGTGGCCCTTTACAACGTACGTACTGAACCGTTCATTTCACTATAACGACCAAAATTAAGTTCCTTTTTTTTTCATTTCTATGACAATCACTTCGATATAGGTGTCAAATATTTTCTTTCGCTTACAAAACAAAAAGCTTTCTTTTGCGGTAATCCAATTGATTGAATTTAAGTTTTAAAAAAATAAATAAATAAAATAGTTTGAACCACTATTTTTTTTCTGATATTGCACATTGAATGTGAAAAGTCATGAAGTTCATTTGAATGATGCGACCTGCTTAAATCATAGGTAACCGAGTCTATAATTTTTTTTTTTTTTTATGTGTGAATTCTTACGATATTTTTCTTCACTTCCGATTTAACGACCTCCTGTAATTAGGTAGTTTTCTTAAACATGAAAAGGTTATTATATCAATGGTGGTAGGGCGGTTCATAAAGCAGTGCTCTATATATTGTACAATTTTAAATAAGATTGTAATAAAATAAATATGATTACTTAAAAAGAATCGGTATTTGAATTTTTATTTCAAAAGAGCCGCTAAATAAGTTTAAACCATAGAATGAAGTCATCTTAAAAGTAAGGGTTTTACTGACCATGACAACACACAATTACCTGGAAGAATGTATTCCAAGCTATACAGCTTATTCTCAATATTAGAATTGTTACTAGTATCTTATGTGATAAGTTTTTGTTGTTTAGTATCATAAAAGTTAACCGCATGAAAATGGAGTCAGCGTGCTTGCTCTATCGTGAAAAAAAGATGCCCGCTCAGGATTTAAATCAGGTGCAACAAGAACAGGTGGAAGTCCCTAGGAGCAACGTCATGACTGTATATCGGATGGTCCAGCACATTCAACAACGCTCACTTGAATACGGTGAATTCCACAAAAAGTAAGCTATTGAAATTTCGGTAGAAGATGCTTGAAATTTTCTAGTATCAACTTGCGACTTCCATTTGCTCTTGCAAATGAAGAATCTCTTTTCCGCATATTACACAGCCATGTAAGCAGTTGTGACGCTTTGACTCCTTTCCCAGATGGTACATTTTGATAAATATCAGAATTTATATCATGATATGCCAAGTGTTGCAATTTTGGTTGTTCTTCTGGTTAGAAGTAACTAGTATGTTGCTGTATCTTTTGCAAATAGTATTTTCTTGTAATTATATTTTGTTTCTTTTGATGGATTGCAGTGAATTTTCCGTATGACCCTTGTATGTATACTGGATTGTGACAAAATTCTGCTCAAAGTAGAAGATTGAGATTAAGACCTTTGTATGTATATTGTTTATAATTTCTGTTATTTTTTTTACGGAAGAACCGGCTTCTCTTTAAATGAATAAATATTAAGGTACATCATTCAAAAAATATTTATTTATTTATTTATTTATTTATTGTTTGAATTAAAATTCTTATTTATCTATGCTCGTATTCCTGTAGCAAAATGCGAAAGAAACTTTTATCCTGAAAAACTCAAAATCCAGATTATCAAAAATTAAGATATACTTTTAATGAGTCAATGTTAGACATATTTTCTGCCAAAATTACAAGCAATATTTTAAGTTAAATTTAATTCCTTATAAAAATATATATTTCTTACGAACCCAAACGATAAAAAAAGATAAAACAAAATTGGTTCTCCACAATAAGATTTGCAACAAAAATGTTTTTATTACATTTCATTTATATATTTGTTTCTACAAAGCTCTATTTTTCAGTGTGTTAAATTCATTCTTAAGTAAAAGAATGACTCATTTCTGTAAAAACTAAAGGAAGTCTGAAAAGGCGTAAATGAAGTTAAGTGTTTTTAACTATCTGTCAACCTTTTAAATAGAATAAAGTGTGACAACGAGTAGGATGATATTATAAATATTTCAACTAGATTATGACAAGTTTATCCCTTGATGCAAGTGTTTGAGTTCATTGCCTATTTAATTTTTATTCGCCTAGAAGCTGTAAAAAACGTATGCCCTAAGCAGCTTCTTTGTTTAAGTAATTGAGGTTAATGCGAAATGATCAATATATCGGCAAAAAACAACGGTATTTTTACACGATACTTTTTTAAATTAAAAAAATAATAATTTCTACTTAATAATTCACTTCAGAAACTTTATGTTAAAAACTTTTACTTCATTTCTTTATTTTTTCCTAGTTTTGAATTTGTTTTGCCAAACGGTAATCGAAATTTCGATTGGAAATAAATTTTGTTTGAACAAGTTAATTAACAATTCTAGTTAGTATTATCATTAGTCACGGAAGAACGAGTAAAATTTGAGCATTCTAATTATTCGGAAAGTGATCAAAATTTCGATTGCTAAATTCCCTCGTTACAAATATGACAGCAAAATTAACATTTTTATACCTTTTTATTTCTTTCTTTACATAGTTCTTTTTTGAAGTTTAGTCAATTTTTCTCTGCTAGATAGTATTGATCAGTAGCAGCCGAACATTGGTGCGCAAAATTGTTTTCTTTTAATTTTTTTCTTCTTTCCTTTTTCTTTTTCGAAATTACGTTGTCTATTTAAAAAACATAACAATAAGGCCGTTGTGGCTCAGGGGATAGAGTGTTCGCCTTCCAATGAGGTAAACCAGGTTCGAATCCCAGCAATAGCTGTTGATACTAATTCCGTATCCAACCCGAGTGCTGACATCCAGTCACAGAGCTGGTGTAAAATATTATCTATTTTGAACGGATCATGGGTTAATTCCATTGCCGTCAGACTGACCGTGGGAGATTTTTGTGGTTTTCCTCTCCCTGTAACGCAAAGGTGGGTTAGTTCCATCAAAAAGTCCTCCCCGAAGGTATATTTCTCCCAGTACTTGATCCAGAAGTTCCCTTTTCTTATGGTTCGGCTTCAAAATTACAAGACTACAGAGTTGAACATTAGAAGTCGTAAACCCAAAATTGGGTCAGCTGTTCAATAAAATAAAATATGTTATAAAATAAAAATGTGTTAAAATATGTTATAGAATAAAATAAAATAAAAAACAATAATAATAAAAATTATTAAATAGTTTCACTAAACTACAATTTTTTTTTTTTATGATTGGAACTCGTTTAAAGATTTATTACCTTACATCGTCCAGATATTCTAACTTATCCAAAGCTACATAAAGCATTTCCAATTAAAATGTAAATTTTTCTTTTAAGTGTCTATCTAATTTGTTACCACTAATAGAACATACCTTTTCTCTCTTATTAGCATAAAATAAAACAACATTCAGTATCCAGTTAAGATCCCTCGGGGACTTCAGTTTGTCAATCTTCCAATTAAAAAGCTGAAACGGCAGAAAGATATACTCCATGATAATTGAAAGATATATTGCCTTCCTTTGTTTTTATTCTTCCATATAAATTACTTTTCGCTACGCTAAAAAAGCTGAACACGATGTAGAGGTAATAAGTGAAGTGCAAGGAATTGGGTCAATTATGCAAATGAGGCTATAAATCTTTGATTCTTTTCACCAATAATAGCAGATAAACTTGTAGATTAAAAGTGAAACATGATAATACACTTCGTTGTTACTTGTGTCGATTAATATCTAAAGTTATATTATTTATTGCCATCATGCATGGTTTAATAATTATTAAATGTAATTCTTGACCGTGTGTCTCACTTCTGATGTTATTTAAATGTTTAATAAACGCGTATTGATTATTTTTCAATCAATAAAAACGTGATCTTTTTTCAATTATAGATGCTTAAATTTATATTTGTGTTTTCTGCTGTGTTGTTAAATAATAATTTAGATAGATTATAAAAAAAAATTTTTTATCATAATCGAACGTTGTGCGTCGTTAATTTTGTTTATTTTAAACTATCTAAATGTATTTAAACACCTGAATTAAAAAATTATTTTAATTTTATTAACAGCGTTGAACATCTATACACTATTGCAAGTTAAGAAAAAAACATCATCCGTATGGAGATAGCCTGTTTGCATTTAAGTGCACGCCAAATGGATGCTAAGTTCCCAGCGCTGTTATATTATTATATTTATCTATATTATATATATATATATATATATATATATATATATATATATATATTTGATATTTGGAAGCATATTTTTATGTAATTTGATAACTAAACAAAACAGAAGTATATGCAGTCACGGATGATCATTTCAATCCTATTCCCATACCGCAATGGTCTTTTCTTAACTTACAACGAATTGGAGCCTACCTCAATATTCAAGTCTGTAACCGTACGGTTTTGAACCTCAACTCTTGGATCGAGTAGATGTACCTACCTGAATGCCTTGAGTGAAACTTATCGGTATCAACGTTACATTCGGGGGTAATCTATGAAACCCTCCCTTGACTAACCAAACCATAGTCGGATCTGTCTACTAAAGACAATATGTTATCTTTCATTAATATTGTGGGCTGTGCAAGCCGAGAGCATAATATAAATTAACTAGCAACTAAACCTTTATCAGTTCATTAAGAGATGTTTGCCACTTAAAAAAGATTTTTGTTTCAAAAGAAATAATTTCAATATCAGTACATATTAAAAAAATAAAGCCTATAAAATCATGTGTTTCATATCTCAAAAAGAGTTGGGGAAGACATACGCGCAATAAACCGGTCAAGATTAGTCAGATAGGTATAACTTGCATTTGGTGTTGCAATAAAATAGTTCTAATGATATAATATCTAAACTATATTAATAACGCAATACATTGTACTAACGCAGCGAGATACAAATATATCAACGGCACTAAGAAATTTCCATCTACATAAACGATGTAGTTATTAAATGGGTCTCCTAGTGGTCATAAGTCTATATCAGCTTTTGTATTGCATACTTCTCAGAATATCTCTCTGCTTATCTTTATTACAGTTTATTCCTACTGATCTTTAGCTTTTGACACATTTTATTCCAGCAAAATTTTAGTCATTGTTAAAATCTGTCCTTTGACAGGTTTTAGCCCTCCCCTGACGTTATAAACCAGGAAAATTTTTATTCATCAGAATATGCTTACTTTAAGGCCTGTGGTTCGACATTCAACAGCGGTTTGAGACCCTCTTGGCTTCTTATATTAAGTTTGTCTGAGAAGTTAGTTAGTGCGCAATGCTGACCTCCATTTCATAAATGCCGTTGGTCATTAAATTGTGAAACCCCTTTATCACTCCTTCGACCCCCAATGGGCTGTTGCAAGAATGCTTCATGCGTCCACTTTAGATTTAAAATACTTTTTAAGCAAGCCAAAGAGTTTCTTTTTTAATTCTTTGTTACTCATGCTTTATTTATAACAAAATAGCGAGGACAAAAACAAGTTACAACGATTATCTTACATTCGGGGAAAAACTACAAAACCTTTCCTTGAATAACTAGACGATAGTCGGATTCTGATCTGCGAGTCTTCTACTAAAATGTAATGGATGTAATATAATGTAAAATGATGCAAAAAAAGCTAATGCTTATCTTAAATAAATTAAATTTCCCTGATCATTTAACTCCAAAGTTATCTATATAGCATTCAAGGAAGTAAATCGGTTAACTAAAACAAAATGTTATTACTACGAGATGAGTTGCTGAGTGAAGAATCCAAAAATTTTTTTCGAACTGAGTTTTTATTCCCAAAAGAGATTAATATTTCTAAACCAATCGAATGAATAGAATTTCGAAGCAATATTGCGTGCCAGGTATGAGTATGAAATCCTCCAGATTCTGATATTTTCTAACCACTAGGCCAAAATGGTTGTACTGAAGATATCTTAATTGCATTCCTAAAATGGTAGGTTATTGGATTTACGAACTCCATTTGTAATCAGAGATTCCGTTCATTTTGTAACACATGTAATATAATGTAAAATGAATCCAATCCCATCATATTTGAAAATTTTCGAGAGATCTCGAATTTTCAACTCGAGTATTCTCGACTACATCCTGTTTATTACAAAATTTCTAGAATAGTTTATTACGTATATTCTGGGAGCAACGAGGGGAGATTTAAGTTATATAAAGTTATAAGAAACTTTCAAAGTTTGTTTTGGTGTTCGAAAGTAATATGTCAGTATGATTAGACCGTCAATATTTTTATCTTTCTAATTTACTAGTTTGATTTCTAAATTACTTCCGGTTCTTTTGTCAACTCCATACTGATTTTGAAGAGAACATTTTAAAATGTAACTCAAGAGCATAAGTAAGTTAATATAATAAGTAAATGCGAGCCGTAATGGCTCAGGGGATGGAGCACTCGCCTCCCGTTGAGGTAATCCGGGTTCGATTTCCAGTGATGGATGGAGCAAAATGGAGCTTGGTAAAAATAAGGAGTTATTAAGAAGTTTTAATTCTTGCTTACATGAAATAGTTTTTAGTTTAAAGCACTTTTTCTAACTTTCAAACTCTATGCTTTTCTCGAAAGTATATTTAATTTAAGAAATGCCGGGAAATTATCAAATATTTGATTTAAGTCACCAATGAATTTTTATATCTTCTAAGAAAAAAAGTTCAGTGCGAAAAACAAAAAAACGGACCACCCTGAATAACGTTTAATCTAATGATCGGACTTTCAAGTTCTAGAACTGAATCTTAATAGTTTGAGGAGGTGACCTCAAATATGATAATTAATTAATGCAGACGATATTTTAAGTTATGAAATCAGACACATAAACGTACTTTATAGTTCCTGTGAAATCAAATTTTTAAAAAAAGCAGACATTTAAAATTCGATTTCTCAGGAGGAATTCGACTGAATTCTCACCGATTTTTCCAAGCATCAGATATAGTAGATCTTATTAACGCTAATGATCACCCACAGAGACATTTCTCACTGCGGTCGTTGATGGGCATGCGAAGGATTTGCACAAATCACGTTCGAAACTTTTTCTGCGTTTGAACTTTGTTTCTTTATTTAACTAACGTTAATAATAGTTGCCATAAATCGCTACTAACTACTGTATTTTTATTTCGCTACTTATTACACTACTTCTTTTAAAAAGTAGTGCACTGTACTACAAACTACGGAAAAAGGTAGCAACTGCAGCAGTTTCCCAACTTGTAACGCGTTACTTCCGACGATTGGTTATTCATTATTTGTTTAAGAAAGCTCAAACGTACCATAAGAAAGCCCCTGCTGGTAGAAACAGGGTATGAGATGGGAGTGGATCTATGGAATGGAAAAGATTTAGTTTTTTTTATGCTAATAAGCTTCGTATGGTGCATTGTTATTCTTTGTTGTACCAGCAGCCGTAAGCAAAAGGTTAAGGGTTACAGAGAGATGTGAATATATGGGAAAGTTTTGCATGCTAATAAGCTTTGCATGGTGTCATTCTGCTTCCCTTTTACCAGACGTAAGAAAATGGTTAGGTTTTACAGTAAAATATAAATGTTAATAAAAAAGTTTTTATTAAAAATTAAAAAATAATTAATTGAATTAAAACAAATATTTTTACTATCAAGGCAATCACAAAATCATTAACTTAGCTGCACAATTTTTGTATACACACTAACAATACAATTTAAAATATGGAAACAATGCAGGAAAACAAGTTACAACTCATACATATTTTTAAAATTGCTTAAATATCTGCCAAGCTTGAAGAATCGTTTTACGAAAAAGAATCAGGTATAGTTAATATTTTTGAAAAACTTTTTTCAAGTTTCATTACTTTTCAAGTTCTCAAGTCAACATCAAAGTTTCATTTAAATCCAAGTTTCATCAAGTTTCATTCTAATTTGGGTCCATTATACTTGTTTTTTTATACTGATTTTCAAAGTCAATATAATTTTTAGACAAAAATATTAAAAATAATTAAAAAATTTGTTTTTTACACAAGTTAATGTCAAAATCTGTTGCGTAGTTTTTGGTATGCAATTCAAATAACTGGCAATTTGCCAAAATGAAAGATATCCAAGGAGTTACATTAAATGATGCAAGGTACAAAGATACTGTCATATCTTTCAAAACAGTGATCTTATTAGAATTAATATATTCGATATAAAAACATGGTCACGAATATTTGAAAAAATCTTGAAAGGAAAATCGGACAGAGAAGTTGACAGAATTTGAAATTTTAACGCTTGTGTGTTTATGTGTGTGTTCAAAAAACACACAAGAATAGAATTGTCTGAAGGGCCTCGGGGGAAAAAGAAATTCCAGAGTAGATCAGCCACAACAAGTTATGCGAATAGTTTTTCGCATGAAAACAGATTGCAGTTTGCTATTTTGACGTTGCAGCAAATGCATTCGAAAAAATAACTGACTGTGTTTCTATTCATAATCATATCCATCAAAACCGTACAGAGAATTTACTCTTCAGGTATTAAACAATCAAATATTGATTATACAAATGTAACGCTGTTTAAATCAATTAATTTTTTTGATCTGCTTTTCAAAAGCCATTGGAAGTTTTTTTTTAATTTAAATTATTTATATTATTTTCAATGTTTTATGATATTACTGTATTTGATTAAGAATGCTAAGCTCATAAATTCAAACGTTTAAAAAAATAAAATGTAAAGTTCTCCTACTCTACTTTTCCTTAATTATTTATCTTAAAAAGTAACTTTTCCCATTTAGTTTAAATGAAAAGTTCCATTTTTAATACAATTTTATAAAAGTTGGGGTTTAATTAAGAAATTTACTTTTAAAAAATTTAGCAATTTCAGAATTTCTTATACTTTGTAAAATTCTGTGTAGTTTTAAATGCGATATAGTAATATAAAAATACATTTATAATATCAAAAACAAAATTGCTTATTCTGTGTTTTATGATCCAAATTAAATTTATCATAAAATGTTAAGTAATTAAGTAATATTAGAATCATTTTATTATATAATAAATTGATTTGAATATTATATAGTAAATATAGATATTTTATTTATTATATAATATAATTATATATAATAAACCTATAATTTATTATATATTATATAAGAAATATGTATATTATATAATAAATTATTATATAATAAATGAACATCCTTAAATTTTAATCCCATAAAACTGAAGTTTTGAATAATATCGTGATTGTTACTTTCAATTTTATTAAAAATATAATAAAAATATCTGAAAAATCAAAATAAGCTTAACATAAATAGTACTTCATAAAATAAAACAATAGTGAAGATAACTTGCAGCAAATGTATTTTAAGTATCTCCGAAACAAAAATAAAAGACGAAACTATGTCAAAAAATAAAATATGAATTAAATAAATTTATCGAGAAATTTTTTTAACTTAAACTAATTATGTTGATGGCGTAATTGTGCTTTGAATAATGACAATTTTTTTGCATCATAAGAAATTTGGGTCTTCTTTATTTATAAAGTATCTCACCCTACGACATCTTTTTACATTAAGAACGCACTTTTACTAATGAGAATGCACCGACAGCAATAAAAAACATTCTTTAACCCATTTTTTATGTAATGCAAAGAAATTCTCGTCTTAAGAGTTTTCTAGATCTGACTTTTACCATTTGATGTCACATATAGTTATAGAACTTTTTAGCTATAATGTTTCAGTGCCATAGCCTGATAATTTATAAATAGTTTAAAATAATGAAAAAATATTGAACGGTCTAGTTTTACTAGCACTTCCATTCTAATATGATTTATTTTTTTAATTAATCGACTTTATTTATTATAAAGTATTTTAAATTATACGACACGTTAACACAATTCAGTCATACTTCACGAGCAAAAACTGGTTGAAAATTTTCAATAATTTAAAATTTTTATTTGAACTCTTCCACTCTTAACATTATTTTGATAGATTGCACGCAAACGGCAATAAAGGTGTCATGGATTCTAGAATTTTTATTTAAATGAGTTCAAAGCTATCACCGCCTCGTCACAAGTTACTTTTTTTAGACTCGCTATGTTAATTTCCTGCTACCTTTTATGTCAAAAGTTAATGGTATTTTCGTGATGACAAGCGACTCTATTTGACTCAAAATCCCCGTATTCAATTTTATGTTTGTGTAAAATACATACGCATTTTCATCACGTAGAACAATTGGTTATGAATAAATTTCTCACACATTTACGTTTCACCTGTGCAATTTAAATCCTGACACCATTTTTTTTTACAGATATTTTTATATTAAACTGCAGCTTGTTTTAAAATTCTGACAACTTTATTTTTTATTTGCTTCTCTTTGCTTTTTTATTCTAATAAAAAATCTTAATGGTCTCCGCTGCTGCTTTGGGTGTTCAACTTAATTTTACATTTTGGTTCGATGCACACAAAATTATTTTTAAAAAATTTAAAGTGTGACAAAAAAAAACTAATCACTTTGAATTACTTTAAATCTAATGAACGGATCTTCACGTTCTAGGACCCAATCTTGATTTTTTAAGGGGGTGGCATCAAATATGCTGATAAATTAATGTAGATGATATTTTAATTTACTAAATCAGGCACAAAAACGTACTTTCTCTGAATAAGCATATCTTTTTTACGAAGGATTTAGATTTTTCTCCCTCAAATTATAAAGGGTAGCCACAATCTAGGAAATGAGTGAATTGAAAAATTTTTTAACACAATTATAAAGTTCGTTTTATTCAATTATAATTCCGTTTTTAAATTACAACAACGGTTTTCACAAATTTATAATAGGGAAATAGTGTTACTACTCTTAGTGGTAGATTATAACTTTTTGACTTGCTGATTTAGGTCGATGTCTTTTCGAAAGATCGCGCTGCGAGTACCATTTGTTTGCTCTTGCACCGTTTACGTAGTTATACCTGCGAGTATTTCCCCTCAATTGCGTTTTAATGCATGCAAATTTCGACCTCTGGTTACGATTTCTATTTCTATTCTATCCAGAGATTCAATCAGTGAAAGATTTCGAAAAATTGAGGTGTGATTTTCTATTGCATTTCTTTAATTTATGGGTTCACTTCTTCCAGTGCCACCTAACTAAATCTTTTCTACTTAAAAAGAGGAACTCTGAAAGCAAAAATATCTCCTTTTTCACAAACATTTGATCGGAAGCTTGGTTTTTGTTTACCTTAAACATTTATGATTTTTCAATATGACAGCCTAGTTTAGGATACCACACACAAGTAAACAAACCTGTTTGATGACATTTGAGGACTTGTTTATAAGACTAATTCGATTTAATTTTTGAAATATTGCAAAAGATAATTAATTATTAAACTATTTCGCTTGCCTTTTGCAAATCCTAGCATTGGCAAATACTACATGATTTGCAGCCACTACAGTTGTAGACTTGACTCAATGCATTTCTTTGAACTTGTTATGTATTATTGTTCTTTTTCATGAACTTGACATTTTTTAACTTTCTTTATCGTAAGTGATTTTGAAAAATATGGCTTCTTTAATGCGACAGATAAGTAGAAAATGTCTTCAGCATTTTTCTATTCAACTGAAATTTTATAGGCTTATTAAACGGAATCTAGACACTTCTAATTAAGAAGTATATCATTCATAGCTCTGTCTCCCTGATTCATTTCAGTATGTTAAGAAGGAACGTAATGTCACGAAGTCTTATCGTAAAAACTTTTATCAAATCAATCAATCTCATTATTAATGTTATCAAACGAGCCGAGAAAAATTGATTTCAGATAAAAAATATTTTTATAGTCATTATTTTTTTATGAAATTTTCATTTAATAATTGCAAAAAATTAACTTTAAAAGTCTAAATAGTTATAACTAAGTTGCTTTTATATCCTTATCTAAAGCTATTTCTTGAAAAACAAGTAAATGCGATTCACTATACTTCCATATTTAAATCCTTGGTATGATGGTGCGTTCACTGCAATAAAGCCTAACGTTAATTTAGACTATTAGATTAATTCTTCGTTAATTTATAAAAATTAAAAAGGCACCTAAATGGATTGAAAAGGGCATAAATATTTCAAGTTAACTAGAGATAGTATTTGATGGTAGATTGTAAAACGCCAACGATATGGTTGCGAAGGGCCGGGTTTTTTAATTCCCCTTTGACAAATGATTTTGCTCCTGTCAAATGATTTGATTTTCGATTGGTTGCTCTATGTTTTCAAATCGTCTTGAGCATTCCAAGTAATCTAGCTCATATGTCATAGTTTAGTTTATATGTACATCATTGATCAAACGCAAACTAAAAAAAAAAATGTATATGGGCAGAATTTTTTAAATCATTTTTTTTATTGTTAATTTTTTTTTATTTTTTAATATTTTTCTAAAATGTAGTTTTGAAATTCTACATTACCTTCCTCAATCTACGTGATATTTCCTACATTGAATTTAAATTTCCAATAACACTCAACACACTATTTTAAACAATACTCAAACTTTACTTAAAAATAAGTTCAATATATGAAGTACTAGCCATCAAAACGACACTAGTTAATTTTTTTTTATTTTGTTCATTTGGAGTAGTTCAACGCAACTAAATTGTGACGAGTTTGCCATTTTTGTTCCTATAGCATATTATTGACAGATTTTTTCTTATGTAATTTATTTTTATTTGTGCTTTAAAAATGTTTCTTCAATGTAGTTTTAAAATTCCACATTACGTTCCGCAATTAATTCGATATTACATGCATCTAACTACATTAAATTTAAATTTCCGAACATTATTTAAAACCGTGCTCTAACAATGCTTGAAACTAAGTCCTGTTTTGTGCAGTGCTAGTTACTAAAATGACACAAATTAAGATCCATCATCATAGAAACTCGGACGCAAATTACTGCCGACCACCCCCACATCTACGTTGGAAGATAATGCGATTTAATGACAGAACGATGCACGAATCGTAGTCCTCGTGCCGAAATCAACACTTTTCTCTATGTCCTCACATATGTAATGAATAGTAAATATGACTGCCTTTCAGTTACACAAATTTAATTTCGTTAATAGTAAGTGATGCGTAAAATTACAGTTTAGATTTATAGCCCTGTTTAAAATTAATGATTGGTGTGTTCGGGAATTTCTTTTCTTCTTTCAGATGAATTTATAGTTTTAAAGAGTTAGTTTGTAAGACTCTTAATATTTTGATATACTTTTCACATTTCTTCAGGGATTTATGACTTAATTTGGCAGTGTCCTTGTATGCTGTTCTTTTCTTCTGTGTTAGAATTATTAGTTTGAAAAATGTAAAAGATATTAAAGTAGATGTTTGGTAAATGAACGAAATTCGACGCTAATGTTAATGAAATATTTTATCAAAATAAATTGATTAAAGATTTTTTTTTATTAATTTAAATATTTATAGCTTTGGAAAAGAAGTGTGTATTTTTTATTTAACATTGTATATTTTTTTAACTTAAGAATAATCTATTTTAAAGTTTTTAGAATCTATAATAATAAAATGAAGAATAGATGCGTGCGTCTCTATAAAACTCCAGAACCGTTTGTTCTATCGTTCTAAAATTTAGACAGTGGCAGTAAGGAACGATTTCATCTCCCTATCTTAAAAATCTCTTTAAAAATAATTCCTATGAATTATTTAAAAATATCGGAAAAAGTTACTTTTATCTGACCTCAAAAGAAATCTGCAAAAAATCAGAAGAAAGCGCTAAATGAATATAATAACTAAAATAAAAACAAAATTTGGTATTAATGCATTATTGCACAAAATGAAAACTATGCATTGCATCTTTACAACTCTAAAAAAAAAGCACAGGACTTATTAAGCGAACAAATGTTTGAAAAATGCCCATTTTTTAAAAAAAAAATCTTCAACGTACAAAAATGTGTGATTATTATTTGTATTTTTATCTAGATCATGTTTCTTAAAGATACCATAACCAGAGGCGTGTCTAAGATTCTAGCTGCTTTGAGTAAAACATCACCTGTTAGGAGGATTTTTAAAAAACTTTGCCTTTTTCAAGAGATCTAAACAAAAAGTAATGACACAAATTACAATTATAATACATAATTGTGAATAACATGGAAAAACATAACTACATAATTCCACAAAGATGAATTCTTACATATTATTTCAATTTTAAAATGCAAAACTTTATTAAATGAACAAACTGATTTTAGGCGGTCCTAAATTTTAGTGACCTGGTTGTCCCCCCAATTTGCAGTCCCTTAAGCACGTCCTTAATTATATTAATTGCGATTAGGGCCGTTCTAGAGAATTGCATTTAACATTGTTGTAAATGCAAACATGATTAAATTATATTATCATCAAAATATTATAATACATTAGTTCTATAAAGATTAAATCTTACATATCATTCAAAGTTTAAAAATGAAACTTAAACTAACTCATGGATAAACTGATTTAAAGGGGAAGTAAAATTTAATGTAAAATATGGTGACTTTGAATAACTAAATTTTTTGTATCGCTTTGAACTTTACATAAAAAAAAACAAAAGTTTTGACAAGCATGCTCTAGGTGATAGTCCACTTCAACACTTCATAAGCCCGAATCAAATTATAACAATTATGTGTGAAGTTTTGCATTATTTGCACAAAGCTATAATTTTTCCAATAATAATGTTTCATTTTTTATTTTACTTTTATTGTAGCCTCTTTTTTTACGAATTAACCTAAACATTTTGCATAAGTATCAAATGATTGCTGTAAAAATCCTCATCTCCATAATTTTGGTTAATAAAAAATGCTGTTAATAACGTAACTTAAAAAGATTGGAATTTGTTTCATATAATAACACTTCTGACAAGTAAAATACTTTTGTTGTGGATAGAGAAATGATCTGTATTATCTACATATTTGAATATTTACTTGTTTCAATAACTTTCTACTTTTTGGTAGGATAATTTGAGCAATTTTAAAACCTTCTTAATAATACATAAAAAATATTTTTATATTACATAATGCAACATAAGATACCAAAATAAGATATCATAATAACCAAAAAATGTTGCTTTTATTTAAATGTGTGTTACCATAACACTGTGTTACCATTTCAAATTGTATTTCACGTAATAATTTGGAAGTCGAAAAAGAAGTCATTTTTATTCAGATTAAATATATCGAATTCGTTTTCAAAACAATTATGAAATGTAAGCAGATGACTACTTAGCACGCTTTATAATGCGTCACATAAGCACACAATTCACAATAAACCAATAATTCAGCACACAATGAATCAATAATTCGACAAAAATGTTTGCACAAAGTGTGAAATTATTATATTAAAGTATTGGATAAACAACATGTTTGGAAACAAACTTTAAATGCATTTTCAAAGTATGAAGAATGGGATTGATTTTATCATTACATGAGAAATTTGACTTAAATTTTATCGATAACTTAACGATCATAACGAACACAATTATAGTTTTATCAATGCTACAGGCAGTGTTAAATATTCTTTAATAGTTACATATTTGGGAAAATTTTCAAAAATGCACATAATCAACTCTAATTACCGTATAATCATCTTGCTATTTTTTCATAGAAATACTTGTACCTGTATATTAAGGCAAAACATTAAAGATAGTTTTTATTTATACTATGGAGTTGAATACTAATTTTTTTGAATTGATCGTTTTGTTTTTAATGGATTTTTAAGAAGTTTATTTCCATTGGTAAAACTGACTAAATTGTTGAAAACTATGAAAAATATTAAAAACATTACTAACATTGCCCACTACGTATCAATTGTCAACTGCTTACGCAAAAAAACTTATATACGGATGCGTGTTATAAATATTCAAAGACAAAAAATATATTTAATATTTGATGCGTTAGGGAAAGATATTCAGAAAAGCGTCCATTAAAGTTAAGCACAATGTAAGTTTTTCTCTTAAATAAACCTGATTAATCTTAGAAAAAAAAATACGAAGTCGTTATACCAAATTTTAAAAAATGAAAATACATATATTCGCCAAAATTGCAAAATGACCCAGAACATGATTCGATATTTTAAAGGTCAGTTAAAATATTCAGAATTTTCTTTTATATAATCCATAAATTTCTTTTTTATTCCCTTGAAGTCTGTTTAAAATTTGTGTCTATCTCTACTGCGCGAATGCAGCTGTTCCTCTATGGCTAACAGCTGCGTCATTGGAATCTATAAGATTACTTCTATTTCAAATCTGAATGATGAAGTCTAAAACGACAACTGGAATAACAATAAAATATTATTTTAGTGAAATGGAACGTGGAATCCGAGCATGAGTTATAAAAATATTACTTATAGATGTGCCTTTTAATTTATTTTATTAAATCAAAACTAAATCTGCAAATAAGTTCATTTGAAAGATAGAAAAGTGAAACGAAATCGCTGATGTATCAATCAGCATCTGCACTTTTGTATCAGTTTGAAAAGTAAACTTATTCGGAACTTATCACAAAATGAGCCAGAATGCTCTTACCGATTCTATATTGAGATGAAGTCCTAAGTAACCTCTTTTTTCTCGTTTTGGGAGTCTATCTGCTATAGTGAAACTGATGTTTGGATATATTCGCTCAGGATAAATTAATCCCGTTGATCAAATGCAAGAGGTTTATGTGATTACGAAGTTAGTTTTTCATTCATTTATTTATTTAGTTTTATTAGTTTTACTGATTCTACGTGAACTAATATTTAATTTATTGTTTGTTGCAAATTATACTCGTTCATTTAAGATGCGTTTGGTTTTAAAGTATTTGGCTGATTTAAGTACGCAATATCAGATGAACTGACGCTAATTCATGTCTAATAGGCACCAAAAGAATAGCTTGCTCAAATTAAAAATCACCATACACGGTAATTTCGTAGATAACTAATTTCTTTTACGGAATTATAGTAGTTGCAATGAAGTTTCTTTTTATAATTTTTAATTTTCAACTTGGTTTGACAACTATTTAGAAAAACCATTAGCACTGTAGGTATACATCAAATTCGCTCACATTTGTCAATATTTTACGTGATATATAGAGTTACTTAAAAATGGCATAGTAGAAATGAACAACAAAGTGTAGAATCCACAAAAAGCGCTTAATAACTTTTGATCTAATTACTGAATATTCACATAGCAGGGCAGAATCTTTATATGTGGTGAAAGGGCCTTACCTTATAAATGCTAATTAATTTTTACAGGCAGTATTTTCTCACTATATTCAAAAATGACAAGAGCTGCGGGTGTCAAAGCTGTTTTGGATGCTCAACCTAACATTACACTATATTTTGCTGCGCGCAAACTATACAATTTAGAAATTTTAAAATACAAATATGTGTAGAAAGTGTAAAGGGAGTGCAATGGAATAAAAAAAGTATTTACGATAGCAATAAAAATTTAACTTCTAGAAAGAACTGAACTATTAGAGTTAGAACTGTTAAACTTCTAGGAAGAAAAAAAAAGCTCCTTACTACAGGCCATAGCAATGCAAATATGCTGAAAAGATCCTATTTATTTATGAATTTAATGCAGAGATTTTTTTTCTTTTAAATTTAAAGTTGTTGAAATTTTAAGTGTTTTATTTTGAGAATTTTTTCATACTTTTGTTTTCTTAAGGTTTTTTTTTTATTGTTTAAAATCTACAAGACTTATAAGACTTCGAAACTTGAAACTACGAAGACGTGTAGAAAAATGGAATAAAAAAATTAATAGTTTATAGTTTGAGAGTTATTAACTGTTAAACTTTTAATAAATAAAAAAGACTAGTTGATCTATCTGTCGCCCACTGAAATGCAGCTACGGAGTTACACATTAACGTGGATGAAAGAGCCATTTTTATTGGTGATTATTAACGCAAATTCTGTTTCAAATTTGTTGGAAAATTATTGCACATTTTTGTTGTTTTCATGATTCTTTTTAGAATTTTTGATTTAAATATTAACCATTTAACCATAGTTGTAGAAAATTTCTTTTTTCCCTCACGAGATACTTATTACTTTATTTTATAAATTTACGTTCTCGAGAGTCGATGTCATGTCAATCAAAAGTAACAAAAAGAGAAAGATATCATGTGTTGTCAGAAAGAAATTTTAATATTTACCGTGAAATTTTTAAAAAAACGAACTCAATAAAGAGGGATAAGAATTGTTCCCTTTTTAAACTATAAGACGAAGAATTTAAATACATCAACAAGAAAATTGACTTCTCAGTTATTTCTTCGTTTTGAGTCACACATTCTGTGTTTTTTAGATTCAATTTTTTTTTAAGTTCATATGATATTCAAATTCCAATAATCGTTCATTTAGTTACGATTAGCATGTTAGCAAAATGTTCTATAATAATTGTATAATTCGAAAGAAAAATGTTTTGTTATTTTTAGGAAAATATCGATTTCTGAAATATCGGGGGGGGGGGGGGAATGATGAATGAGAAGCAATTAGGGGACTGGAGGGCGTAGCCTCCTTATAAATTACGATATCTCAACGCAAGAAATCTGAATGGAAAATCGCACTTTATTTGTTTAAAGATACTTCTTTCCTACGGAGAAGCATTCAAAAAAAAATTTAGTTTTAATAGTTCAGGCAAGAGAGTGGAGTTATTAACTCCAGGGAATAATATTAGAGTGGAATTTTTTATATTTTACCCTATCTCCGGAATTAATTAAAGTAATAAAAATAAAGAAAATTATAAATACGTGCTTATTCAAAGGTGATTATTCACGTGAATATATAATTATTTAATTTTTAAGTATAATTAATTTAAATATAATAAATTTAAAAATAAATTATAATTATTTTTTATTATTGAACTAATGCTTGAAAACATGTTGTAGGATGCTTAAATTTTTACATTAATTTAATAAGTAATTTAAAATGACATTCAAAATTTGAAATGTGTCAATTGTTGACAATAGTTCTTCAGATTTCTGTGCGAAAATTAAATCATTTTATTTTCTTCTACGCGTAAATTATAAATCACGATAGCTTGAACGATAATTAGAAAATATTTCCTCATTCAAACTTTGGTGGCAATTTTGACAAACTTGCACCACAACATAAGAAAATATTTTGTTACATTAGAAAGAAAATGCGTTCAAGATATTTTATTCCAGACATTTTAATTCAAACGGTAACGATACTCTAACTGCAGTTGAGGTAGACCATAAGTTACACAATAAAAATAAATAAACTTCCAAAAATTATTTTGAAATTTCCCCTAATTCTTAATCAAAACTGGCGTGCTGTAAACAGTTATGTTTCACAACTTTTCTTTAGTGTTGCATTCAGACAGTCTTTTATTTCCAAATAACTGTATTTAAACATTTTCTTCGAAAACTTTCGACACAAAACTATATCTATTCAAGTTGTCATGTTCAAAATTTATTTTGTTTCAAAAATAAACAATCGTAAAAATGTTATATTACTGTCTGTAACAAAATTATAATATTTAAAATAGCTTATTCTATACTATTATATGAAATTATTTAATAAAACGTCAAATTCAGGAAAGCCCCTTTTCAAAATTCCTGACAGCTAGCATTAAGTTACCGCATGCTTCCAAACGAATCGAACTTTTAGTTGTTTTTCATCCCATCAAAACGTCTGACGTTTAGTAATTATAGGATATTCGCTTTACGAACTGAAACAGATATATACATTTTTTCACCGTCTAGGCAACATCGTAAAGCAATTTAAAAAATAGAAAAAACTGAAAAAAATTCAGACGTTTCTGAAATGAAATATATATAGGCCTATCAAACCCAAATATACCATTTTTTCTTTTTAGAACGAATTAGACAACACCTGCTAACCACTAGTTTATTTTAAATTCTTTTTTGTGACAGGTTAGCGGCGATAGGTTATTTGAGCGAAAGAACCAGACAGTAGAAAATAAAAACAAACTAAAAAATTTCGTACAGTCATGACTTCAATCCGCACGCATTCGAAAGAAGAAACAATGTTTCCTCCAAACGATTAGTACCGCCTCGTCGCTATCCATTAAATTAACACGCGGCTCGTCCTATAAAACACAGTGTTATAGAGAGAGGATTGCTCTTTTAGTGTTATATTTGCGTGATCCAAATGTTAGTTTTTCCTGAAATAGTTCTTCGATTTTTTGTTCCGGTGTTCTTTTTAAATATTATCGATGCTGGATTTTTAATGAAATTTGCTCCCAATATTTTTAGAGGAAATGAAAGTAGATAAAATTCTTTCTTACAATCGCTAACTGAAGTTGTTGAAAAGCATCAGATTATTGGATTACTTCGACTAACAGGTACCCTCATTGATTCTAGAATATTTTGTCTCCACTTTGTTCTAAATAATAAACTATACAGTATATTACTGTATAGTTTACAGTATACAGTAATATACTGTATACTGTACAGTACTGGCTACAGTATATTCAATACTGGCTTTTATTGACGCAGTTAAATATTTGATGAAATTTTTTTTATTTTGTTTATTAGAAAACTGGAATCTTGTAATATTCTTGCTATAAATGCACTAATTACAAACAGGATTTATAAAAACATATAAAAAGAGTTTCTTATAACAATTTTGTTATGAAGGTGCTATTTCAAATAATAGTCGTTAAAGACCAATTATTTTTTCTAATAATATTATTATTCGAGATTATTTGTAAATATTATTTATCTATAGTTTCTACTTATATTTTTGCTGAAAACACAACATTTTTAATTTATACTCAGATAAAAGTATGGTAAAATTACCGTACTGTATAAAAAAAAAAAAAAAAAAAATCTGCTTAATAAAACCAAAATAAACAGTATTTAAACCATTCAGTTGGTAATTTTTACATTCATATGGTAACGGTTTATGGAAAATTCTGGTTTTTAAAATCATATCTATTACCACACATTAAGGAAAAATATATAAAATTAACCGAATAAATGGTTTTATACCATGCTCTAAGATTTCATGATAAAATCATCAAATTTAGCAAAGTTAATATATGTTTAAATTATTTTTTATAAAACCATATTTTATTGCTCGCTTTACCAAAATCATTGGCAAAGTGCTTCGATAAAACTCCCCGATCTTTTTGTTGTTTCCATATAGTCAGAAACTCGGTAAATTTTACAATAGTCTTGGCCATAGTTTTTTCTCAGTGTAGTTATAAAACCCTAAATAGCAGATTTGTTTTGAAAACACTCTTTCAAAATAACAAGCTTTTAAAATCTATATATTTTCCAATAACGATTTTACTATATAGAAACTATTTGCAAATAATCGTTGTAAAAACCTACTTAATGGTTACTCCAACAATTTTGATGCGAAAACACTATGGAAAATCAATTTGCATAAAAGAGTGAATAATATTACGTTATTTCCATCATTACTTATTTAATGTTTAAAACTACTAAATTCACAATAATTAGTTTTAGAGTAAACTCTCTAAAACCTTATTAAACACGAAAAATTTGAAAATAATATTACATTATTCCTTCCTTATTCATATACCTTGAATATACCTTATAGTTGTCTTTATTAAAATAGTCAAACTTTATTTTTTATTTTGTATGATTGTTTTATAGGAATACAATATATACAAATAATTATTTTATTCACAAATTTCAGAAAAGTTCAATTTATTTTATATTTATGATTAAGTAATGATCATAAACGACAACTATCTAATATTTCATTTATGATACAGTTTTCATATACCAAACTACTTCACTTGATTTTTCAATCCTATTTACATAAATGCATAGTTTCATTTAACTTTTTTTCATGCAAAAATAAATAATAATTTCTTGGGGGGGGGGGGGTTGGAGCCGTTATTATTTGAAAAATGGTTTAAAACAATATTTTGTAATATTCTTAAAAACAAAATGCCTTAACACATGAAGTAAATTATGACTTTTGTTGAATAACAATAACATGTAATTTCCTTAAATAGAATTTTCAAAATGTTGAAGTATACTTTACATTAAAATCACATATTTTTTAATAAATTAATAGTATGCCAACACTCATTTTTTTAAAACAATTCTAGTTATTTGTCTGCTCGTAGAAAGAAACCATATTGTATTTATTTTATGAAACAATACTGTTCACTGTTTAGAGATAGAGAGTAAAGATACCTTCAGCGAACCACTTTTCACGGTTAAATTTTTATCAGCCACATTTAGCTGACAATTACATTTGAAACATTTTTTTCAAAAAAGTTGTTATGTTATTCGTTTTTGGCGAAAATATTTGTGCAATTAGTACTCAAAGCTAATTGTTTTCTCAAGATAAGATTTAGGAAACCGGTTGTTATATTCGGCACCCAATACTATCTAAATCTAACTACCTCAACAAAATTAAGCATTCGTGTTTAAGCGAATACGAGTAACCCAAAACAATTATTTAATAGCAGAATAAGAAATTGAGTATGAAAACTTTGAGCTATTACAATTATATTATATTGATGGAAAAAAAAAATGTCACGTGCTACAAAGTTCGAGCGCGACGGAAAAAACCTTCCTAATTTATCTAGCTTTTTCTATATAATAATTTTTTTTAGAAATCAGAGTGATACGATTACAAAGTAGCACTTTTCCTTCATAAAAAATGATTTTTTTTCATTATAATGCATATTGTGTTAGTTTTCCAAAAAATTCCAATCAGTATGACAACTATGTAATAGCAACATAGGACTATTAAAGTTATTTTCAGTGCGCGTCCCTTTTTAAGTGAGAAGTTTTGCATAGTTAGGCAAAAATTAAGTCAAAACTATATATATATATATATATATACTAGCGGACCCGACAGACGTTGTCCTGTACACACGTCTTTAATTGGAAAATTTCAAATTTTTTCGAATAAGCTGTAACAATCTGGATCGTTTTGATGCAAATTTTTATTAAAAAGTTATCATATTATCTAACGTCATTACATATATCTTATCACAATTCGACCAATCGATAGCGTGTGAGTATGTGTATACTATCAGCGAAGTTAAATGTAGAGGTTGTTTTAAATCAAAACTTAAACTTATTTTAATTAAAGGTAAAAAAGTGAAAACTTAAACTATATTATAACAGATATATTTTTTCAATTAACAAAAACTTAAGTTATCGTAATGCCATTATATGTACAATATTTTTGGTTAATCCTTCAGGAGCATACACAAACAAATTCGAGTTGTGTTCCAACTCTGGAACACACAACATATAATTGACCGTGAGAAAAGCACGGGTTTTCTAAATCTAAGCCACAAATTGTCATTGTTTGACCTTGTGACTTATTAATAGTCATAGCAAATGCTAAGCGGATTGGAAATTGCAAACGTTTGAATGGTATATGCGAATCTGAAGGAATCATTGGGATCCGCGGTAGAAGTACAACTTCACCTTGAAATTTTCCACTTAAAATAGTGGCTTCCAAAATGTTACCCATGATTTTTTTTTTATGACCAGGCGCGTGCCATTACACAATTTCGGAGCATTCAAATTTCTAAGCAAAATTATAGGTGAACCAATCTTCAATCGCAAATTATGGGGTGGCATTCCAGGTAAATCCAGTGAATTTAAAAACTCGGCAGGATAGTTGACAACTTCATCAGGATCAACAACAGTGTCAATCGATTTAAATGTAATTTCAATACCAGGCAATGATTGTTGTACTTTAAAATTGATTGCGTCAACATCTAAATTTTTTGCGGCTGAAATAGCTCGCTCACGTAGCCACGAATGATTAGTATAATTATGTGGCAAATCTGGAAAGATACTTTTTATTAACTCCTCTTTGTTAGGAACCATGTTGCAAAAACTCTGTGGGAGTCGAATATATTGTGTATCTTCATACAATTGAATTTTACCATTGCCAATGTCTAACACTTGTTCAGAGAATCTTGACGCTAATGGATCATTTTGAAGTTGAACACGCATGTTAAGAGTAAGGCATAATTTACTGACACTTCACCACAGATAAGATTCTTTCAAACATGCGTTTATTTCGTCCGCATATGTCGCACGTGGAATGACGGGTAATGTTTGTCTGAAATCACCTGACAGAAGCAGTAGAGCACCACCAAAAAGCCGAGTATTATCTTTGATATCTTTTAGGGACCTGTCGAGAGCTTCAAGCGAATGCTTGTGGGCCATTGTACATTCATCCCAGATAATAATTTTACATTTTCTCAAAACTTCAGCCATGCCTGAATGCTTTTTTATGTTACACATTGCTTCAGGATTGGTATGAATATTCAAAGGTAATTTAAGTGCTGAATGCGCTGTCCGTCCACCATCAAGTAAGGTTGCTGCAATGCCTGATGAAGCAATTGCGAATGCAATTTGATTTTGAGATCGAATGCGCGCAAGTATTAGTGAGATGAGGAATGTTTTACCAGTGCCACCTGGTGCGTCCAGAAAAAAAAACTTGTTGTGCTGCAATTGACACGTTAATTTGATCATATATATTTCGTTGCTCAGCAGTAAGCAATCGTTCATTGTTAGCAACAAAAGTAGCCAGAGAAGTCATATCGAACTGGTGTTCACGTTGAACGTCGCTGTTGATGATATCTGCTGCTTGGCGGATTGGCGCTGGCATGCCAAAATTTATGAGCGGCATTTTCGAAATAAGAATACAAATATCCTCAATCATTATTAATGCCTCGCTATATATTTCTGCGGAGAATTCAATACTGAGATTTTGATTAGTAATTCTAATCCGATGCAAAATATCCTCTCTCATTGAGTCTTTATATTTATTCCACAGAGCAGATGCTTCAGACGGAAAACACGTTGTCAATATTATTGAAAATAATTGACGAATTTGCTGTGGCGATGAGCTCAGTGCTGCATCTGCAAGTGTGAGGTCCTAATGGTTATCATCCTCCAATAAATGTAACTCACGACACGCATCAAATAAAGTGCCGTATAAAATACCGTTGACTTTTCGCAAGTATTGGAAGGATGTCGGTCCAGGAACGTTAACCAATAACAAACGCAGAAAAAAGCATTCGCGTTGCTTAGGATGAAATTTATATAATCGTCCTAAAGTATTTGTCATAACTATGTCGGCAAATCCTGGGACTGGAGTGCCTAGTTTCCGTGGTTCCCAACTTTTTGATTGTTTATTCCATGTAAAAAATTTAGGAACATCAGTATTGTCGATTACAAAGGTTGAAAAATTCAGTAAGAGTTGTTTTTGGAGCTGTTAAAGCTTGTTGTAGTGCATTCTGTTCTGTGAAATAAGAACGCTGTCCATTTTCAAGATGCACAGCCAAATGTACAACAGCAGGATCCCTTTCATGTATAGGAAATGTTAAAATTCGCCAAATAGCTTTTTTACTACTTATGTATCGTCCCATTTGATAATGTGTTATTTCGTTATTCTTATTTACATTTTGATCAGCAAATATAGCTTTATCACTGCCCTTATGAACGTACTTACAAATGTACTTGATAGACTTCACCGAACTGCATAACTCAACGTTTAGGTGTGCTTTATAGGTTTTGCACAGCAATGGTGAGTATGGAACCACCCAGCGATGTCCACTCTTACACCGTTTGATAGACGCAACTCATATGATTGATCGCCATTGTCTACATCTCTACGACGGTAAGATGGATAACCATCGATATTGGTTATAGTGTCAGTTTGACATGGTTTAGGAAAACGTTTCGTACATTTTCCATTATCAATATTTGGTGGCATCATGTTGAGAGAACCACATGGACCATGGATCATATTAGTAGTCACAATGTCAAACAATTCTTGATCAACCCCACACTGAACAGTTGTTGAAATGCTTCACTTATATTTTTGTTTAGATTACCAAACTTTTGTCAAAATTTAATACCTTTAAAAAACAGTGATAATCTATTTAGAGCTTAGTGATTTTAAGAAAAATCACAAAACGCCAGGCTTGTAAAAAGTATGGGTTTTGTGAATTTTTAAAAAACCTCTTCATATAATTTAAATCAATCTTCCCGCAACTTCTCTTCTCATAAACTAAGAATTGGACTATTTTTTATAATTATTCAGTTTTTTTATTACTATTATTTTTTAATGTCTGAAAAAAGGTTCCTTTTTTGTGAAAACATAAAAAATATATATTTTCCAATGAGTTACTTTTTAAATTTATGAACTAATGGCGCTATTGACATTGTTTTTCAAAATATTAATTAATTATCTAAATTAAGGTAAGTTTTTAAAATAAAATATTTTGTGAGAAAGATATTGTTTTGAAAAGTGAAATATTTGTGAACTATTCGCTTTCGCTATAAAAAAAAAAATGTAAACCATTCCCGTTCGTTTTTATGATGGAATTACATTTGAAATGAAAGTTTTTACAATAAATGAATTCGTGCAGGGCCCTTTATCGAGCCCATATTTCCCCTAAAAAAAACTACCGATAGTAAATCTGATGATACGTTTCTTTATATTTTCTTTGCAAAATACTTAATTTGAAAATACATTGAAATGATGATGTTTTTAATTATGCCGTATGTAATAGGATATAAAATAACCATTGAATGGAAGCGAAATGAATTTGTTACTTCATTGTATGCTTTAGGATAAATTTAGGTCATTAAAATACAAATTCTGTAGACATTTTATGTTGTCTGGCTACGACACGCGATCAGACAATGTAAGTTTTAAGATAGCAAAGAACACACGTTGAAAAAACATTACGTAAATCAGTATTTCTTACTTCCAGATATTTACATTTGCTGTTTAAGACAAATAAAAAAAAAGAAAACTATAGATTACAATGTCAATATCCATTCTAATCTATATTAATAATTAAAATCTCCATCATGAGAGTAATTTTATTGAATTTTTTATCTTTCTCACTTTTATTTCGATTAAAGGTTATTTTTCATCATAAATTTACTTTAAAATTATTGTAACTGTGGTATGTCATTTCTCAGTGTTTTAAATTAATACTTTCAACGTATTATTATGAAACATTTTAACATTTTACTGCTTAAAATGTAAAAATATTATTACGCATTTGTGGAATAGTTAAAAAAACTTTGTTCTTTGAGATATTGTTTCAACAGTTAATTCAGTTTTTGAAAATTTCAGTTTGGTATCACTTCAGTTATTTATATCAGTTATTAAAGTTATATATATTTTTTATAAGCTCTTTGATGCCATATTAAAACGATTGGTTTATTTATATGTTTTCGCAAAAGATAACACTCTTTTATTGAGTTAAAAAACGTCGGAAATTCCGAAGACCAAAAAGAAAAGCTCGGTTTATATTTTTTACATAAATAACGGATAGATCATGGTCTTCTGCATTTATAGGATTACTATATTTTAAATGTGAAAACACTTTTTCCTGAGAGTTATCATGCAGTGAAATTGGGTCATAGTGCGGAAAAACCTTTTTTTTTTCGCAGTGTAAAATCGATTTTTCTTTGAATCTATTCTTATATGCATAAAGTGGTTCTTTTTCGTGGTCTAAATTTAGTTAATTATAAATATCTATATTAAACATTATAAATATCAATATTTTACTTAATAAATATTTGTAACATTGATGAAAATTTTTAATTTTATCGAAAGATTATAAATCTTGGGAAAGAACATAAATAATTGTAATGTCATATTTTTGTAGACAGGTCTCTTGAGTCTGAGTTATTAGTGAAGGGATTTAAGTTATAGCCAATGGAAGAAAATATAGGAAATTTAATTTGATATTAACTCTTTGACTGAATTATTTTATTTTCATCTTTTTCATCTATCGACTTATGAAAAATACCGGTCACTTCAATAAATGATAAATAATTTTTCTCTTTAGTCATCAGAGTCATTTATTTATTATTGTCATTATTACAATAATAATGAAATAAAAAAGCAAGGTAAATGAGGATAATTTTGCCCTAACTCCCAGCTAATTTGAAAGATCCTCTCTTTTTAAGAAAGCAAGATCATTTCGATTGAAAATTATGTTATCAAATAAATTCTTTTTATTTTATAAATTATTAAGATTTCTTAAAAAATTTTAAACTATAATAACTATGTTAATTATTTAAAAATAATCATACATAATTTTTAAATTAATTTTCTAAATAGTATATAATAGTTTAAATTATTCCTTTAAAAAATATTTTATGCGTTAACGGAATTAAATAACATTTCTTAGCACATTTGTCCCATGAACTCTTAGTTAGAATCTAATATGCGTTCTCAATTTCTAACAATATTTTTCGTCAACTTCCCTTATGTCTTTTTAAAATAGTTCCAAAAAAGCGAAAACTCAAAAATATTTCAGTTAATGTGTTTCAGTTGCAAATAATTAACATAAAACAATCGGGCTCATTTCTTTTATTTTGCAGTAAATTTCATAAAAGTAAGCACTTTATTGAAACTGCGTAGCATATATAATATTTTTTTTCTTCTTCTTTTACATTTTTTTAAAAATATAGTCATTCACAATTGACTTCAACTTACTCATGTAAGAGATTTATAGCATTTTATTGTTCAAAAATTTAGCTCTAATCTTATAAAAAGTTACAAAACTGAGATATTAAAAGAACTTCTAGAATCTATAACTAAAAGTTGAACTGTGTGTAGAATGGGGGATAGAAACATTAAAATTGCCACCAAAGGAAAATGGTTTTGTAAAAAAAAAGTTTAAAATAGCGTTTATGATTTCAATTTCTTAAGCATAGAAAATACATTAGTATTATAAATTATATATTTATAAATATGATATTTAAAATATTTATGTATCCTTAAGTATGAATGAATACTCTTGTGTAGTGAATGTATATATTTTCTTGTAATATTTATTGCAGATATTTATTTAAAATCATGTAAGAACATTTTTTTTTAAACTGCAGCAAATATAATCAAAATTTTAAAATTCCAATAACTTTATATATAACATGAATTTGAAACAGAACCTAAAAAAACTATTTATTTGAGTTTATGTAAAATATATTGCTTTGATATTTTATTTCAATTTGATTCAATTTAATTAAAAGAGCGCTTTTCGATTCTGATTATTCCATATTTTTTTATATACAATTGAAAATATTCGTTGAATTATATTTATAATAAAGAAATTAATTTATAAAAAAAACTTACAACTAGAACAAAAAAAATAGCAACATTGAAACGGACTAAAGAAGCAAGAAACCGGCAGAGAAACAAAAGGGTACCCAAACTTGGAATAGATGTTTGACGGTAGGTGGGAAATGCAAAGACACTTTTCTCCCCTTAACTTAAAAAGGTGAAACCTCCCGTACGGACTAAAACAATAAAACACATCCCCCTGTACCTTGATCCTCTGTCTTAAATGTGGAGGAGATTCCTTCCCCTATTCTTAAGCTGAAAGTACATGCCCATCAGCGGACCCCAAGACCAGATGTGACAACTGCTGTCACAGCCCCCTAGAAAAGGTTCTGATGTGTATATTAACAATGTTTAATTTATTATTAACCAAATGAAAATAACAAAGAATAAGGAAAATTACTATAAGCTTCAAGCTTACCTTAAAAAATTGTCTGTTTTTTGCATTCTTAGTTCTAACTTTAATTTTATAAATTAATCACTTTTACTCAGTTATTGAAATATGTGCGCATCATTTATTGAAGCGGAAAATTTTAAAAACCTGTTTAAAGTATTTAGAATTCTGTGTTTCTTGTATACAAGGTGAGTAAAATATATAATGAAGCTGATTTTTTTTTCGAATATAATTACAATTCATTGTTTTGTCTCCTTCTAAAAAAAAATTAAAAACTGCAAAATAATAACATTTAAAATAAAGAAAAATAATTAAAATACAGAAACATACAAAATTACTCTAAAAAAGACCGTTTAAAAACATTAACGAACGTAATAACAGTGCGAGACCTCGGATACAGGAATGGTCTTCATCTGGTTGCTTAGTCTTATTGAGTTTTCCCGTTTTCCAAAATGACGCCCCTTGAGAAGAATTAAAGGAATCTCGCCTTTTTAGAAGAATCTTGGTAATAGAAAAAGATCACAAACACTCAAGTTAGGTGAGTTAAAGGTGCCTCTGGAATGTATTTATTGGCAAAAAAACACATTTACTGACATAGCAGATTGAAAAGAGGCTTCGCCACTCTTAATGTTTGACATTAAGGGCATGATCCTTTTTCATAGTTCAAATTCAGGTCTTCATTCGAAATCGATGAAGGGTGATGTGATACGGATTGAAACGCTTTCTGTTCTTTCTGACCGTAACCAACGGTCTGAAAACTCAAGATACCGAATTTCGTGTCAAAATTTCCATCGGTTTTTGAAATCCTTTTGTTGCATGTTTCATCTTCCATTGGCTCTCTTCCTTTTTGAAATGGCTAAACCTGAGGGGGAAAAATGTCTCCGTTGGCCTACTACAGTTTTTCGAAAGTTTCAGTTGGTCAAGTCTGAAGCAAAATCTGATAGAATACCGTTGCTCCATGTTAATATTACTCATATTTAGAAAACACTACAGGAACTATTTTTACAGGAAAGATAACTGACGGACTACCGCATACATCTATCAAGTTCACATTTGTACAGGACAAATATGAGAGGTTCACCTTTCACTTCTCCATATTTGGTGGGATTACCATAACGAACGCTGGCCAAAACAAAATTCTTGATGATCCCTTCAAAAAGTTTTGTGTTGGTTCCAGTGCGATTCATGATAGTTCAACATCATTTGATGGTCACCATCACCCAAGATTTTCCATTATGAGTTCATGATTTTTAATATGCCAACTAACTTCCATCATTTCATGATGGAAAATGCTACTTTAATACACTATAAAGATTAACCATCAAGGATTTGATTCTCATGGCCCAACAATCGATGGTGATTCGTAATGGTCCATGATGGTTCTGACTATACATTTACATGAGGGTTTAATGGTAATTCTAGTTGGTTCTCAGGAATAAACCATCAAAACAATTTGTTTGTTTTTTATGTTCGTCCATTATAAATCAGTCCGAACTCCTACACAGAGGTGATGGTGGTTCATGATCGTTCCAACATTTGATTTTTAAGAAACTATGATGGAAATTTTTGATGGTTCAACATGAACAAACCATCAAAACACGCTGCTTTTATTATTTTGAATCATCATAAATCAGTCCGAATTCCTACATTGGGGTGATGGTTGCTTTTGTTGACTACCATCAAAAATATAATGGTTCATGATGGAATTATTGATGGTTACATCAATACTATGTTGGTCCATTAAAGGAAAGACATCAAAATTTCGACTTGGGTAGTCTCATTACTTAACTAACACACATTGTATATTACTTACATGTACCCTAGGACTACTCATATATTGAGCTACATTTATGTATAACTAAAAAACTTACATAAAAATATGATTTTCTGTCCGGTCTTTATAACTATGGAAGAAAAAAAAGTGTGCACGAAGTTTTGCCAAACAAGAGATATTTGGTAGATTTGTTGCAGAATGATTCACTGTAGAATAGTACAGACAGAATTTCGTATCAATATTTATTTTTATGATATTAATAAAAACACGTAATATACCGAGATCAATTTACTATTACCACCAATTAAACGACGTTCTTATTTTTTATCGAATATAAAAGCTTTTTTTTTTATAAATAACTAATTGAATAATATTTGTAAGGCTGAGTTTCTTAATACTAGTTCAAAAAAAGCCTTAACAAAAGTTTATAAATAATCAGAACGTGATGGCAAAATATGTCAGAAATCGTTTGTTACAAAATTTGTTTTTTTTTCGCACTTTAAATTATAAGTATATTTTTATTTTTGATAAAATATTAAAAGGCGTGGTGAGGATATTTCCAAATTTCTTTCATTATCATTCTTCATTATCACCTGCCTATTTTTCATCTCCTTCAAAGAATTTAACAATTAGATTGGCAACATTTATAAAAAGAGAGCAACTCATCACTGCAATTGTATAGCTCATGAAAAAATTGCAATAAAGTTTTTGAGGTTATTATAATTTAAATAATAATAACTATCAAATAGCTAAAAATGCGTTTTATCCCTAGAGGTCGCAGGTTAAGCCGTGCGAATCAACCATTTCATCAGAGAGTTGGCGCAAATTGGCGCGTTAATAACTAGCACATCTTTCGAGAACTTTTCATCAACATTAAGATGTAATTACTTTCTTGTATATCTACGCCCTAAGTTTATGATAAAATCAAGTGTTTAAAGGAATCAGACTTATATAACTTAACTTTTAACTAATCAATTTAGAGAAAACTGTCTCTAAAAAAATTACATTGTCAAAAAACATCGTTATGTTCAAAATTTGATTAATGATCAGCCCACAAATTGTTCACCTATGAACATTTAGAGGACATTGGCTTCAGTCGGTCTAGTTTAGTGGGAATATCTCAGCACGAGGAGAGGTTCTTTTATTATTCCCGCAGAGTAACTATTTACTTTATATAAAAAGTAAATCTCTTAACTGTAACATTCAATATATTGTTGCATTTTAATTTTAGCTTTGTGAAAAATCTGATACTGCTCAATTCTTTTTAAGCGTGTAGTGTTTTTATCAGCTAATCGTATTCTTTGTTATTGTTAAAATAAATATTGCAATCCTTAAAGATTTTTGAGAATACATTTTCATGAATATACAGTCGGACTTCTATTTAACGATTTTTTTTTCTAGGAATCAAGAACATTTGTGAAATTTCTTCTTAAAATTACTTCCAAATAGCGAAGTGAATTTTCAATTTAACAAAATTTTTTTTGAGATCCACTTTCTCTATTTCTCAAAATATTTCAGAACATTTCAAACTTGTTAACGCATTATATGGGGGAAATGACCTTGAATTGATTTTCAAATCCACATAATTTTTAAAGAAAGCAGTAAAATCCCTTTTTGTTTGCACTTCAAACAAAAAAATTAACGGATTTTATCAGTAGCAATTATATTTAAGAACGCATATGGTAAATGTATGTTGAAAATTACTTTTATAATAAATGCAGCTATAATTTTATCATTTTTTAGTTGAAAATGTATAGATCATGATAGTGAAACAATGGATAATGTTTTGCTCTATTCTTGCTTTTCATGCAGATTTCTTTTATGGTTAATATTGATTAAATATATAGGAGATACTAGTTTACAAGATAAAGGTGTATCAATTGCTATTTTAATTTTGTTTATGAATTTAAAATCTGTTTTGTATTGTTTAAGTATTTCAAACGGTGGTTTTCTATTTCACGAATTTTCCATATAACGAACTTATTATCGGTATTTAGCGACTTTGTTAAATAGAGGTCCGACTGTATTAACATTTACAAATTCTGATGAATTATTTTTATTTGGTTAACTAAATGAGACTGGAGAAAAATTATTTTTTATCTAAGGCAAACGATTTACAGTAATTACAAATACTCCATGGATATCATCAAAATTAAGTAATTCTCACTAGCTAAATTATTACTTTTTTTGAAATGACGAATAATTTTAGTTTGCAACTCTTAAAAAAAGTACGTTTGGTTTGTTAACTATGAAATTATTTATAAATGGGGAGAAGTAGCAATCGAAACCTGGAACACTAGCAGCATGAAACTAATTTCACATTTAATTCACAGTAAAAATTTGAGTTAATTTATACTTTTTCTCTTGTTACAGGATTTATATTTAGAATGTTAATAATATTAAAATGTAAATAATGTTATTTAAAATGTTTTCTATAAAAAACTTAAAATAATTTTTTCTTCATCCTAAAGGGAAAATTTTGACCATTCATGATGTTAACTAACTGACGATAACAACGAAATAAAATTACTTAGTAGATTATTTTAATGCTTCATAACTATTAAATAAAAACTAATAAAATTTATTTAGTAGTTTTTTTTATCGATTTACGTGTTTACAAATAAAAAAAAAGAGCGTGAAGTTTAAACATAGAACATTTAACTTGATGATGTTAACAGTTAACAAGATGTGTTAAATTTTACTGTAAGAAAAATTGAAAAAAAAAAAAGAAAACGTTTAGTTAGTTTTAGTTTTTTGACGTCTGTACAAAAATGTTAACTACGAAACCACGCTATTATTGCAGCGAAATAACAGTTTGAATTAATTCTTTTAAGCTTATTTGTCCTTCCATAAAAATAAAAAAAAATGAAATATAAAAGTACTTGTTTTTAATAAAATAATTCTGCAAAAGAAATCAATTTTCTTACACGCGAAACATAAAGTTATAAGAAATGTAATGAACACGATTTTCTCAAAGATTTATTTTTGAAGATCACTGATATTCTCGACGACTTAAGTTGTTACTCGACAGAAACTCGACGAATATAGTTGTTACAGCGTTAACTTCAATTATATAGATAAGTCAATAATTAGTCAATAATTAATTCGTAAAACTTAAAGAATTCTGAATGAACTGCTTAGTTGAGTGCCCAAAATAAAAGTAATCAAGAACATTTGTTAAAATTTCCATCGCGTTACTGGGGCTTAGGAAAGCGAGCGTAAATAGTGCCACATAATTTT
Source organism: Parasteatoda lunata (assembly GCA_949128135.1). Taxonomy (NCBI): domain Eukaryota; kingdom Metazoa; phylum Arthropoda; class Arachnida; order Araneae; family Theridiidae; genus Parasteatoda; species Parasteatoda lunata. The sequence goes on along the minus strand of OX421970.1, from coordinate 5,415,846 downwards.
GTATTACATAGTGGAGCATAATTTTTGTTTTGCGCCGTTGTGATCAATTTTTTCTTTAGGGCTAAGCGTTAATTTAATTCGTATAAAAATTAGAATTATGCTAGATTGTTTATTAATTGAGAGACAACTTGTTAATCGGAAGATAAATTTAAGAAAGCACGTCAAGCTTTGGATTCAATACTTAGAAATAAAAATTATGTATTCAACTGAAGGCCTTGGCTCGCCTCGGGCTGTACAAATATTAATGATGATGATTTTATGAAAGAACAATTTGTTAATATGTTAATTATAGCGAAATAAACTAGCGTCTTGATTAGAAAAAAGAAACTCTACTTAAATAAAAAAATATTTAAACTTATAGGAGTGTATAGTGTGCATGCAACACCATAAACTATAAATCGGGAGCAATTTTATATGATATTAATAAGAAACAATAACTTTATATCATAATACAATGCAAATCAAATATGATTTTCATCTTTTTTTAGTATTTTATAAAATATTTTAGAAAAGTATTGGATTTTTTTTAAATATTTTTTTATATTTTCTTCTAGTCTTTCATAATATTGTTGTTGAATATTTTGTATATAAATGTTAAGATTTATGTCTGGTAACATTTAATCACTAACTCTTTTATTCATTTACTTATTATTTATTTATTTTTGTTACTTTTGACATAAAGTCAAGCGGGATTAAGAACTTCAAAAACAGAATGAAAAATGGTTCTTCAACAATGACTAAACAGTCATTAATTACAGCAGAAAAAAACATTTAAAATTACAATATCTTTCTAACAAAGAGAAATTTCGTAATAAAAGAAAACTCTTATTATGCTAAGTATGGTCTATGTATGTATAAGTATGGTCTTTATATTAAATTAAACATTAAATTTCCACACTGAAGACACATTTCCGTGAACTACAAAGTCACCCGAATGGTTTCTTTAACTACAATTTAAACAATTAATATTTAAGGATCAGTTGTTAAATTCTTTTATCCCTTCATACTTCATATACATTTTTATAAATTCCAGGAAAATCCTTTGAATAGTCAAATGATCTTAATAAAATGGTGTAACATTTTCCCCCTCTCCCAGTTGGAGTTAAAAAATTTATAAAGCGATAATTTTTATTCTAAAAGATTTACCTATTTGTATGGTTTTTCTTTAAATATAGATCTGATTTTCAGTAGTAGAATATTTTGAGTAATCTTGAAAATGTGTGAGAAATACAGTTTTGTCTAAATGAACAGAAATATTTAAGATAATAATAAATTTGATTATTACCTTAAATCATTCAAGATCAAAACCCTGAATAGTGCGATATTGTTCTAAAAAATCTGATTATTATATCAAAAAATAATTAGAATGTTCATTTTTTTAATGCTGTACAGAAAAAATTGCAGTAGTATTTTATGATTAATTTAGTCTTTAGTTTTTCTAGTACGGTGATATTATTTTTAAATTACTAAGATTTTCGTGGCACTCTCTATTTTAGCACTCTTTGGGGCACCCAGTTTATCATGTCAAGGGGATGCCACATTGCATAGATGTCGGTTTTTAATTTTCTTGTCAAAAGTCTTGTCAGTAATACAATTTTTAATTGTGGTTGTTGAAAGCGAACAAATGCTAGTTAATATATATTTATATACCAAAGAGCCATTATATTATTACCACCCTGCTAATAACATGTAGGACCACCTTTAGCCCTCAAAACTGCTAACACCCGCCGTGGCATTGATTCCACAAGGTGCTGATAGGTAGTTTGTGGTATCTGGTACCAAGCGCTCACCAACTGGTCTTGCAATTCCCTCACATTGCGAGGGGGTAGCGTGGCAGCACGAATTTGGTTTTCCAAGTAGGGCCACAAATGCTCTATTGGATTAAGGTCAGGTGAATTTGGGCCAAGACATGACTTGAAAGTCACTGGAATGTTCCTCGAACCAATCCATGACGATTCGACCCTTATGACATGGTGCAATATCCTGTTGGTAAACACCATCCCCCGCAGGAAAAACTGTTGCCATGAAGGGGTGAACCTGGTCTGCAACTATGTTCAAGTAGCTTACAGACGTCAGGGATTGTTCTATGAGGATTATGGGTCCTAATGTGCCCCATGAAAACATTGCCGACACCATACTACCATACATTGCCACACCATACATTGTTATAGATGGAGGGTGGTCATAATGTAATGGCTCTTCTGTGTATATATATATATATATCAGGGGTCTGTTTAGAAGAAATTTGGGTCCGTTAACGGACCCTTCACAAAATATATTTTCATAAAAACGGACCCTTCACACAATATTTTAACTTGAAAATGGACCCTTCACTAAATGATTTTTCTTTTAATCGGACCCTTCCCAATTTCTTTTTATCTTCATTATTGTTTTGTTAATTGAATAAACCCTTCCCAGGGTAGATGTAGACGTAGTTAATTTACGTCGGACTAGAGCTGCACAATGGGCTATTGACGACGGTCTGGGAAACATCCCTGAGGATGATCCGAAGACATGCCATCACAATTTTGATCCTCTGCAGAGGGGATGGCACCCCTGCTTCGGTAGCCCAACGACCTGCACGCGAAGTCGAGCACTTTACGGTAGAACAGTTTAACGAGGACCAATACCGCACACCCTCGGTCCCTACGCAGACTGATCCAAGTGGTCACCCACCCGCACACTGACCGCAGCCAGTGATGCTTGACTTCGGTGATCTGCTGGGAACCGTGTCTTAACGATCAGTCCAATGCGGGACCTTCCCAGGGGTGAAAACAAGAAAGATGGATGTAAATGAATTAAATTTTGTCTTCGGCAGACGATTCTTCCATTATTCGTCCGATATGAATATTTAGCGCTTACCAGTATAGGCTAAATACAAAATATTTGTATGTTGCATCTCTAATTTAGAAGCAGCAACTGCTGTTTATTTTTAAAAATGTAATTTTTTCTTAATTATGTTTTTACAGTGCTGAGCTTGTATGTCTTTACAATTTAAAAACTCCTTAAGAAGTTTTTTACAATACCCGGACCATATTTGCATAAATTCATAAAGACAGGACCCTGGTTGAAAGAATGTGAGTAATTGTTTCAAAATTTCACGAAAACCGGACTTTTCACAAAATGTCAGGATAGGCCCCTATATATATATATATATATATATATATATGGGGTCTGTTTAGAAGAAATTTGGATCAAAATCTTTTCATAAAAACGGACCCTTTACAAAATATTTTATCTTTTAATCGAACCCTTCACAAACTTTTTTATCTTCATTACTGTTTTGTTAATTGAATAAAACCTTCCACGGGGGGGGGGGGGCAGAAAGACAGTTCGAGACAAACTAAGTTTCCCTAAGTTTAAATTCCAAATGTAGTATACTAAGAAAATATTTCTAATTTTACAAACATCGTGTGAGCATTCTTACTAATATTAAATCATAATTTATTTTTTGTCAATAAATAATTGATCAATTTATATTTATTCATAAAACTTATTAATAGAATATTATGTAAATAAAAATTAATTTCTGGCAATTTTTTAAAAAAAATATTATAAATTAAAGAATTGTTTAAGCTTAATAAATGCGTAACACGCTAAAAGTGATACATTACTAAGCTGTGTCATTTAAAATATGTCAATTGAAATTATTAAAAATGTAAGTGATTTTGTTTCCATTATTCGTCCGAAATGTATATTCCGTGTATAGGCTAAATACCAAATATTTGTATGCTGCATCTCTAATTTAGTAGCAGAAATGATTGAGCAGAATCTTGTATCTATTTACAATTTAAAAACTTTTTGAAAAGGTTTTAGCAACCCTATTTACCCTATGACCCTATTTACACACAAATTCAAAAAGACCCTTGTTAAAAGAATGTGACTTAACACTTATTTCATGTTCACAAATTATGAATAATGTCTTCACAATTTTACAAAAACAGGACTTTTTACTTTATATATATATATATATATATATATATATATATATATATATATATATATGCATCACTCGTTGAACAGCCAACCCAATTTTTGGGTTTACGACTACTAATGTTCAACTCCGTAGCCTATTCAGAATACAAGGAAATTCTTGTATCAGTGCCCACAGGGGTATTGATTTGGCATGGGAACATGAAGGACTTTGCGACTCGACAGATTTAACGTGTATCAGTCACCATTTGACTACACGGGAATCTTCCGCCGGCTGGGACGTATCACGGCCCTAGTTAAAGGGTTTGCAACCTTTTGAGAGGGTGGGACAGCAATAAATATTTTTAAAAAAATGAGATAAATATTTTTTATTTTATAACCGTCGTTGAACTGCCGACCCAATGTTTGAGTTTACAACTACTAATGTTCAACTCCGTAGCTTTGGAATTTTGAACCCAATCCAAAAGACAAGGAATCTCCTGGATCAAGCATTGGGAGAAGTTTTCCTATTGGGAGAAATTTGACTTTGTGAAGGACCTTTGATGGAACTAACCTGCATTTGCGTTACATGGTGAGGAAAACCACGAAAACCTCTGACGGTCCACCTGACGATAAGGGGACTCTAATTCGTGATTTGCCTACCGTTGAGATTAATTTACATCAGCACTGTGGTTGGTGCGAGGCGGGTGCGGAATTTGAATCAACCAACCATTGCCGGGAGTCGAACCCGGTTCAGCTCGTTGGGAGTCGAGCTCTCTGTACCCTAAGCTACCGCGGTTTTGGGTTTATATTTTAGTTAATACTTACGTAGATAACTTGATTTTATAATTTTTAACAAATTTGTATCTCCCCTTATTAAAATATCATTAACAATGTCACTGTGTTATTCAAGTTTACGTAACATATTTTGCTGCACAAAAGCAATTTAAAAATTTATGAATGAAAACAATGAAACTCTGATAGTCTGTAGAAAAATGTATGATGGGATTGTAGTAACTACCTTACTCCTTTAAGGAGACGAATAATAAGTAGAATAATCTATTTCAATTAGCAGAATAATGAGTAAAAAAAGAAAATGAAACAAAATATATGAGTATGATGAGTAATAGGAGTATGATGGAAAAAATTGGCATTTTATAAATCGTACTAATTAAATTAATCATTAATTTCGTGACGAATATTATAATGTTTTAATATAAATTTAGAACATTTATTAACAAAATGAGTTTTTTTGAAAAATATCAAAAAAGGTCTTTTTGAAATTATGAAAAACAAACAATGATTGATGAAAAGTTGGCAAGTGGGACGTTATTTTTTTTAATGAAATAACATAAAAGAAGAATAATTTTTTTTCATTCATTGTCATTATTGACTGGAAGGTCAATTACAATTTTATGCGATACCTTGTGTAATAAGAGCACCACTTTGAGTAATAAGAATTCATTTTCAAAGAATAATCATAATCAAAAATGAAACATACATTCTGATAAGAAAAACAAGAAAGGATGATGAATAAATATTCAAGAATAAATTTTATTGAATACGGAAGAAGTTTTTTTTAACTTAAAAAAAGTTATATCACTTATTTATTTCTTGCTGATGAAAAAAAAAAAATTAGATTTTATTTTTTAATTAAAGAACCTATGGTGTGATTTTTTGGTCAGTAAGAATACGTCAACAACTACGAAAACATGTATAAGACCATTATATTTTTATGTTATATAGAAATACATTTCGACAAGACTTGCATATCATTGATCGTTTTTAGGGCGGTGCCTATAAATAAGAAGGCTGCCAGGGGAGTCAAAAATTGTAAACGACTGAGACAAATCACTTAAAAGATTTGAAACATACTTCAAGGTGTCACTAATAGTTTAAAAATCGTTACTCAGATACTTTAGTACCGCCTTACATCTGTCCATCCGTTTAAAAACACATACGTTTTCGTCCAAAACTTACTTATCTTTAATAAACCTTAACTTAAGTTTAATAAATCTATGTTTCTTATCTCAGTCTTATCGGTGATTATTTTCATTTCGGTATTCATTACCAATTTATATCGTTGTTAGCATCTTCACTGCTGAATGCTTGGTCGATCCGATGAAAGGAAATGTTCTGTTGGTATTTTTCAAAAACTAAGCAGATATTGCAGATAAAATGTGACCAAAGGTATCGCATAAAATTGTAATTGACCTTCCAGTCAATAAGACCAATGTTCTGAATAGTAATGCTGCAAGCTGGTTTTTGCTCCAATGGACTTGACAAATGAAGCAACAGGTAATAACAAGTTTTGTTTGGCGTTGTTGGTGGCCTGTTTTTTCATCATTTAATTATTCTTCTTTTGTTTTCCTGTATGCATCAATGGATAATTTGCATTTTGCGGATGTGTCCACTCAAGAATCTTCAATCTTATTCTAAAAGTCCTCTTTGTATGCATTCCATGATTTATTTTTATGTCATTTGTTATTGCATTTTAATACTTTCTGGATTTACTTAGGACATAACTTGCTTGAAGTCTGTTATCGCAAAATACCATAATTTGATATCATATGTTGTGAAAAAATTATATCAAATTAAGGTATTTTGTTTTCGTTCCTTTAATTGATCATTAAATTTATCAATTATCAATCCCAGAAGATCTTATTATAACATTCCGGTGTTAAAAGTATTAAAATACAACGTCATTTATTATTTGATGTTCAAAAATTAAGATCTTATTGTAAGGTTTATCTTTCAAATCCTTTTTTTATGAAACTTCTTTTTCTTTGTTATATCACTGTCAATGAAATCAGCCTTTTTTTTTACAATTGGCTGTTTATCATAATTATCATGCGTGAAAAGTATTTACTATCAAACTGTTTGGAATTGTTATTTTGAGGAATGTAATATTTATTAATGACAATCAAGCATTGATTCAGAGATAGGAATAAAGTTTCTATTATAATAAGTCTATTCTTATAGTAAGAGTTAAATTAACGAGATGATGAATACAAGCATTTTTGTTCCTTGTGACAGTCAAATTTGACTCTATAACTCGGTTTTAAGCCCTTTGTGAGACAGGGGTTAAAAAATGACTTTTTTACAACACAATACACAACTGAAATTTTAATAGTAATTAATCATTAAACTACGTAACACTTAATTTTAAACAAAAATAAATAAAAGAAACATGAAGATAACTTCATTTTGGTCGTGCATAATACAATAGCCTTCTTTAAGCTGTTCTTGATTATAAGATTTTGTTTTAATTTTTTCTGCCCAGTGTTATAAGAAATGTACTGAATTCTTATATTTTAGAGTGAAGGCCTTGCATTTAGTAGTTGTACTGTCTAAAAATTTTATCCCACATGAGAACTTAGAGATTCAGATTGACTGGAGATAAGATGTTTATTTTTGAAAAAGGGGCACGAATCTTCACGGTGACTGATGAATTTGAATACTGCTTACAGCTCAATCCGGAAGCGCTAATTAATTTTTTTACTTGATAAATGCTGCTTCCGGAAATAACCGGGACTCATTTGGATTGTATATTGTATTTAATTATTCAGCAACACTCCTAAGTCTATCATTAACATTGTCTCCACGATGGGCACACGTAGCCTGTAACTTTGTGAAGGCAAGTTACATAAAGTCTCTTTTTTTGTAATTACTGTTCTTAAATCTTATCAACTAACTTAATTTTACGATATATTCCAAATATTTTCTTTATTCATTATTCATTTCCTCTTTTATTATTATACCCGGCTCTTTCTGACCAGATTTGATAAAACCGGTTTTTACGGCATACTTCAACAAAACTACTTTACCCTCTTAAACATAGTTTTATTTACTTCCACAGCTAAAATGCTAGTTAAGCCATATTCTAAGGAAGGGGCTGGAAAGTAACCTTAACGACCCGGTTTTGTCCAATTTTTCCCAATTTATCAAAATCTCTTGTTTTATAACAACTCTAAATGTGTAAAAGCTACGCACTTAAATCCCTGTTTGAAATAATTAAGAACATTAGATATTATTGAATGGGTATTCCTTAAAATGACAAATAATGCGAATTTCAGGTTTATGCAATAAAAACAGTGGTCGTAAGTAACGCACTACAAGTAGTGAAATTACTGTAGTGCGTTACCTACAAACAGTGTGTTATATACGACTTTAGTTCGTTACCACTATTATTTTTTCGTATTTTCTAGTGTGCTACTTTTTTTTAAAATAAGTAGTGTAGTGTGTAGGGCGATACAAAAAAATTTAGTTTGCAGCAATTCCTGGCAATTACTTTTAATGTTAGTTAAAAATAGTAACACGGCTTTAACACAAATAATTTTTCGAATTTGATAGGAACAGATCTTCGCAGGTTCTATGCGCAATCGTGTTATTTCATAATTTCTTAGAGGAAAATTAAGAATATTAAAAAATTGCAAGTATTTGATAGTTTCGCTTTTCTTAAACTAAATATTAGCTGTCAAAAAAGCCATAAAAAGTTTAATCTTAAAAAAATGTTTTGGCATAACAAACTCGGTCATGTAAACATGAATAAATAAATATTTAGTTATTCCCTTTTGTTTAACGTAAGCCAATTTCTTATTTAAAACCATTTTGAACATCCGTGTAAATTAAGTTCTCCACCCTGGTTCGTCTCCTTAAAGTAGTGAAGTAGTTACTACAATTCCAAAGTAGTTTGGAGTCACTAAATTTAATAAAAGTAGCTGTAATTAGCTACATTTGTAACAAAGTAGCTGTAATAAACTGCAAAAATAATGCTGTTTTTCTGACCGCTGAATGAAAAATATTAACTCTCTGAATCACAACAAAATATTTCCTCGAAAATAGTTGCGTCCTTGCCAAAATAATAATAAAACATCTCTGAAATTTTAATTGTTATAAATATTTTGTTTCATTTTCTTTTTTTACTCATTATTCTGCTAATTGAAATAGATTATTCTACTTATTGTTTGAAGGGAGTAAGCTAGTTACTTTAATTCCAGAGTAGTTTGGAGTCAGTACATTTAAAAAAAAAGTAGTTGTAGTTATCTACATTTGTAACAAAGTAGTTGTTGTAACCTACAAAAATAATGTTGTTTTTCAGACGCCTGGATAAAAGAGATTAACTCACTGAATCACAACAAAAATGTTTCCTCCAAAGTAGCAAACATAATAATAAAACATCTCTGAAATTTTAATTTAAATAAATATTTTGTTTCATTTTCTATTATTTTTTTTACTCATTATTCTATTTATTAAAATACTGCACTACGAAATATCATTGTCAGTAACCAATGAGAATCGTCGAAAAGCTTTGATAACACAGTTTGAAGTAGGAATGACGATGCGCTATCGATTTCTCCTAAACGTCCTTGACATAGTTTTTGGATACACACTGTATAAAAATAGTTTAAATTTGCTTAACAGCGTTTCAAAGGGAATAGTTAACGTCACCATTCCCAGTCGAATCGATAAAAAATAACACTTCCTTGTTTAGTTATTGCGCATGCTTTGTCCATTTTTTTTTTTTTGTACAGCTATTATTTGTTTGCTAATTGGTATTTAGGTAATTTGTATTTGTAGGTAAGGTTTCTAAGAAATTAAAGGTTTTTAATATCAGGTTTAAACACGTAAAATCTCTTCATTTAATTAGTTAATTTAAAAACAGAAACAATAGTGTTTGAAATCATAAAAAAATTTAAGGTAGTTTTTTCTTTTCAATCTCAAAATCTCTCTTCTCAAAATCTTTAAAAGGAACAAAGTTTTAAACTCGCAATATATATATATATATATATATATATATATGCATGCATCCAACTAAATATATACTTAATTATACAAAATTTCGTGAAGTGTACAGGCCGCAAAAAACCATAAAGGAATGGAACACTCTAAATAACTTTTGATGTAATCATATCGGAATTACACACACAAGCACTCAATCTCTATGGTTTAAAGGGGTGACTTGAAATATTCTAATTAATTAGCGCAGGCGATATACCTATTTACGAAAGTAGAATATAAAATCAGAATATACTTTTTTTGAAATTCAATCCAACCGATTTCATTCAAATTTTATATTTTTCCGCAAAAAATTGCATTCTTAAAAATGGTGTGAAAATATGGATAACTCGCAATTCGTCATTATCGCCTTAAAACGTTCTTTAAAAATGATGAAAAGAGCAAAAAGTAAATTTATCATTTATTGGTCCAAACTTGGGGCACTCTCTGACCTAATTATTAAAACCATAATTCGTAGTTACCCTTTATGACTTGAGAGTGAGAGATCCGTAAAAAAATCTTTTTATTGCCTTAAAACGTTCTCGAGAAATGATGAAAAGAGCAAAAAGTAAATTTATCATTTATTGGTCCAAACTTGGGGCACTCTCTGACCTAATTATTAAAACCATAATTCGTAGTTACCCTTTATGACTTGAGAGTGAGAGATCCGTAAAAAAATCTTTTTATTGCCTTAAAACGTTCTTGAGAAATGATGAAAAGAGCAAAAAGTAAATTTATCATTTATTGGTCCAAACTTGGGGCACTATCTGACCTAATTATTGAAACCATAATTCGTAGATTGCAGTTATGACTTGAGAGTGAGAGATCCGTAAAAAAATCTTTTTATTGCGAGAAATTTTTGTCTGATTGAGTAACTTAAACTATCGTCAGAATTTAATATTAGCGTATTTAAAGTTACCTCTTTAAAAAAATTTAGATTGAGTTCTAGTACTTGAAAATCTAATCATTAGATCAAAAGTTATTCATCAAGTTCCTTTTTTTAAAACATTGCACTGGCTAAAAGGAAAAAAACAATTTGCATGCTGTTGCAGAGTAATTCAGTGGTGAATGGGTGCATTAATGAAGAAACCATATTTAATAACAAACAACAATTTAGTAATAAAAACAATAAAATATATATGATACGAAATGGGGCTCTCCAATGAACCATCCAATTCAATCCATTGCCTGCAACATAAGTGATTACAGAATTATAGTGAATGAGTGATTACAACGCCCTCTTCTGGTCAGGCAGAGAAATTTGTAACACTCCCCACCGGAACTGTTTTGAGTTCACTTACCATAAGTTTGCAAAACAAAATTTTGTCAAGAACAATATTAATTGAAATATAAAATCAAAAAATTATCCTTATCAGAAATTTGCAATAATATTATTTAAATGAATATTCAATAATTAAGATAACAATATAAAACACTCAATTATAACATATGCATATTATCAAAATATATATATTTTACACATTGCAATAAACATTTTGTTTAAGGGTTAATTTCTTACTTACAAGTTGAACTGAGCGTCTTATATCTCCTTTAGGGGTTTTTATCAAAAGAGAACGAATGTTTCCATTTCGCCCCTTATACACTTCCAAAATTCTTCCCAGCATCCACATATTTCTGGGATAACGCTCATCATTGATTAAAACAATATCATTTACCTTAAATGATGTTATCTTACCTGGTGGGGAAGAAATATAAGCAGATCTTAGATGAAGTAAATATTCCTTCCTCCACCGATTCCAGAAATGATCCAAAAGTGTTTGTTGATATTTATACCTTTTAGTTAATGAATCTCTATTTACAATCAAATCATTAGGTTTATACTTAACAACAGGTAAAGACATCAATCTTTTACCAACTAAAAAATGAGAAGGTGTAAGTGGAGAAGGTTCTGAGGGTTCGTTATATAGATACGTAATAGGCCTAGAATTTATCATGGCTTCAATTTCCAAAAAGACAGTTTCTAATTCTTTAAGACTTAGAGAAGATTTACCAATAATTTTCTTTAAACAAGTTTTAACCGCACGTATCTGTCGCTCCCAGAAACCTCCCCACCATGAACTTTTTTGTACAATAAATTTCCAAACAATATTTTTAGATGCAAACATATTTTTTACCTGAGGATCATTAATTTGATTCTACAATTTTTTTTAGTTCACTATTTGCCTTTTTAAAGGCTTTTGCATTATCTGAATACAAAATCGAACACAATCCTCTACGAGAAACAAATCTTCTAAATGCACAGCTCTAGTAACTGCACAGGTAAAAATTAACAAATAACACTTATTATTAGAGTCAGTAACAAAAAAGGTCCAGCGAAATCTAAGCCAGAAATATCAAAAGGAGGTTGTTCTTTAATTCTGTCAGGTGGTAACGGAGCTACCACTTGAGTACCAGGTTTTACCTTATAACGCCTGCATATTAAACAGTTTCTCAAAACCTTTTTGACAAATTGTTTACCTTTGATTATCCAATACTGTTCCCTTAAGTGAGTTAAAGTAGAATCTACACCTAAATGACCCATTTTAACATGAGCATCTAATATAACTAATTCAACAAATTTATCATTAGAAGGAAGCAGTACAGGATGTTTTGTTTTCACATCATCGCTTGAGAACTGCAAACGTCCCTGTAAAAATAAAAGATCAGCATCATTAAGTTTACAATTGAGATTGAAAATTCGTGAATGTTTACTCGAAGTATTTTGAGAGTGGAGTTGTTAGATTTCACTCTCGTAATGCAAGAGTTGAGCAGTTTTAATCCAGGTATGTAGAGCATTCTGAAGTTCCGAAGCACTAATAGGTCCTTTCAACTTTGAAGAATCTGGCTTGGCATTATGGGCAACCTTTTTACCCAAGCTGTCACTCTCAAAAGTCTAGTAAGATTACTGTATTTGTTGACATCAATAATTTTAGTTAGAGAAATGTCAGAAGTCTTGTTTTGAGTCACAGTGTTCACCACTACAGCTCGTTGTTCTTTCTTTACCACATCACTATAGTCATCAGACTTGTTGCTAAAATCTACTGCAGGCCACACGTTAAACGGATGGGACAACCAAGCTGAACCGGACCACCACAGGGAACTCGACACGATTTCAACTGGAGATTCTCCTCTAGTGATGAAATCAGCAGGATTTTCCGCACCGCTGCAATGGTTCCAACACTCTGGAAGCGTAAGTGTCTGCACTTCTGCCACTCGATTAGACACAAATGGCTTCCAAAGCTTTGAAGATCCTTTTACCCAGTGGAGAACAATTTTAGAGTCACTCCAATAGTATATTTGTTGAGTAAAATTAGGAAAAACGTTTCGTAAATATTTCCCTAATCTAGCACCGACGAGAGCTGCCATTAGTTCCAATCTGGCCAAACTCAAAGTTTTTAATGGAGCAACCTTTCACTTAGAAATTTTGAATTTAACTTCGATTTGTCCTTCAATTGTTGTATAACGAAGATACGCCACGGCTCCGTAAGCCCTAGAACTTGCGTCAACAAATATGTGAAGAGAAACATGACTAATATCCGTCGTTGAACATAGTTTTCGTTCTATTATAACATAATTGTCCAAATCAGTAATTTCAGAACACCATTTTTTCCATTTCTTCACAAAATCGAAAGGTAAGTCTTCGTCCCACTTTAAGCCACGCTCACAAATTTCCTGCATAATTATTTTAGCTCTAACTACAAATGGACTAATGAATCCACATGAATCAAAAATTTTTAGAAATTATTCTCAACACTTGTCTTTTGGTGTTTCCAGACTCCAAGGAATACCTTAAATCCTTTAAATCTAATTTAATTTTATCCTCAATAGGATCCCACTTTAATCCTAAGAAACCTGCTCCTTGCTCAAAATCAGTGTTTTCCTCATATCCGTTTTTACGCCAAAGTTCATTTAGTTCTACACAATTAGTTTTTAATTTCCTTAAATTAAATCCGGTGGCGCGTAATATTTCAATTGCCAATGAAGATAATTGATACGCATCCAGAGCAGTTTTAGCACCGTAATACAAATCATCTACGTATAGAGAATTCAACATTTCATAACAATTCCGTTGATCTTCTTTAATTTTCCTAACATGAAATTTTAATACACAAGCATGAACAAATGACGTCGTTAATCCGAAAGAAAGGCGATTAAATTGAAGTTTTCTTTTTGAATTATCTGTTTCATCCGAAAACCATAAAAATTTTAGATAATTTCTATCCTCCTCCGCAATATGATAAGCCTTTTCCAAATCTCCGTAAAATGCGACTTAATTTACTCGAAATTTAAGAATTATATCCAATAAATTTGGATAAAGATTAATTCCCGATTCAAGCGAATCATTCAAAGAATTTTTATTTTCATTTGCCTTACTACTACAATCGTAAACAATGCGAACGCGACTTGTTTCTTTGCCATTCCTAATTACAGCACGATGAGGCATAAAATATCCTGAATTTAAGTTTTCATTTACGCAATTCCCAACAATGTTACATTTTATTTGTTCCGAAACAATTTGTTTATACTGATCTAAAATCTCGGGATTTTTATTTAATTTATTCTCTAACGAATCAAAACGCTTTTTCGCAACTTCATAATTAGAGTCCATTTCCGAAGGGGGTCCCAAATTATCCATTAATTTACATACTCCATTAAATCGCAAAGAATCCTCGAATTTTTTTATTAATTGATTATCCTTTTCAGAAAGACATATTTTTTCATTCGGAAACTCTTCCATTTCCCAAAATAGCTTAAGATCAGATAAAATAGAAGTAGAGTCCATAGTTAAGCATACATTCTCACAAGTTTCGGCTGAGTCATGACCCAATTTATTACAGCCAGATAGTAACCATCCGAAATGGGAATTAATTAAATATACATCTTCGTTTAATTTTATCCTTTCATTATAAACAATTTTCCAAAAAATACCACTCCCTATCAATAAATCGCAATTCGTGGTTTCAAATGAGTCAGCGAGTTCATATCCTATAGTTTTTAACTCATCCATTAAGATCTGGTTTGTTCAAAGTTAGGTTCATAACAAAATTTCTTACTATGCATTCGATTTCGATCCACCATCACTTTTATTTACCATCTTTAAGGAGATTACAGGATAATTCTTTTCACATGCTTTATTTTGTCCAAAAGAATAAATTGCTATTTTTTCATATCTTAAGGGTTTTAATTTTAATTCCTTAGTTAATTTCGAACTTATAAAATTCCTATGTGACGCATTATCCAGAATGGCGTTTGTCAAAATCGAATTTTTATCCGAACAAGCTAATACAGAACATGTTTGTAGAAAAGTTTTATCTTTGCAAACTATATTATTGTGTGAAACAGAGATATTCTCTACATTGATTTGTGAGTTATATTTATTCGAGTTAGTATCGTTTTTTGAATCTTTCGTTTTAGTTTCATTAGCTCTATTTATATAATTTGGGGTTTTGAGAGTTTTCCCTACAAACTGATTCGTGATGGTATTTGGAATTACATATTTTCCATACAATTCCAGATCTATATAATTTACTGAAATGGTTCCTTTTGAAACAAACCCAACATCGTCCGTCAGACATTAGTTTACCAATTTTTGTTTCAACTTCCGATTTTTTACAATCGACAGAATCATGCGAATTTACCAAACCACAAAAAATACAAATATTTTTTGACTGAGTATACAAAGTTGAAGCTGTGGTTACGTTTTTAGGTTTAGAGTAATTATTTTGATAAGTTTGTCCATTTTGATAATTTTGAAAAGGGGTACGTTTATTTTCGTAATTTTTGGGGCTGCTCATTACATATTCACAAATTTCTCTAGATTCGACCTCGTTCCTTAAAAATGTCATTATTTCCGAAACTTCACAATTTTTATTTTTATCACGTTTCCTATGAAATTCTAAAACTAAATCTTGGGGCAATAATTTCAATAACAATGGGTTTAATAAATGACCATACGATCCCTCGGCAACATTTAAAGCGCGTAAATTTCTTATGTTTACCTCTATTTATTTCATCATATAGTTTACGCAAACCTTTAACATAAGATGAGTTTCTAACCGGCTCCAAATTTAGTAATTTAGTCATATATGAATTTATAATGAAATCAGTTCTACCATAGCGCTGTTTTAAGAATTCAATACAAGAATAGTAATTTTTATCTTTTAATTCAAATCCAGCAACAACATTATAGGCTAGGGGAGAAAGAAGGGATTTTAGGTACTGAAATTTTTCAATTTTAGAAAGGAAATCATTTGTACCTATCGCGCTATTAAAGCAATTAAGGAATTCCGTGAAACTAGAATCACCAGAAAAACGGAGAATTTCTAATTTCGGTAATTTAAGGGCCGAAAAGGTGTATTCTGAAGTTTCAGTAGAAATGTTACGACTTGATTCAGCTACATGATTTATTTCCTTACTCATTTCTTTAATTTTACTTTTTTAACTTTATTTTAGTTGTAAGAATTTTTTCCTCGTATTCCTCTGATACTTTGATTTCAGTTTTAAATTCTTCTGCATCATTAATGAGGTCTTCTATATCCAAATCATAATTTTTAAGAGTTTGCTCTTTTGTCTCCAAAAGTTCGAGCAATTCTGAAAGTGGTGTTTCAGTTTCCGCTTGCTCTGCGGCCAAATTTATTCTTTTAATTAATTTCGTTATACCGCTTCTTACACACTTCTTTTTTCTATGAGTTTATTAATCTTCTCCAATTTTAAAACAATAAAAATATAAGTGATAAAATCTCCTACCATGCAATCCAAATCCAAATAATGCAATAGTCCAATTATGCAATAATGTCCCAGTTTTGCAAGATCGGGAATCCGTATTCACCAATATTTTAATTTCTCTCTGTATACGAACAACCTTTTGTTGTACAGTTCCAGTTCCGTTTAAATTAGCGATATTCCCGGCCGATGCACCATATTGCAGAGTGATTCAGTGATGAATGAGTGCATTAATAAAGAAACCATATTTAATAACAAACAACAATTTAATAATAAAAACAATAAAAAATATATGATACGAAATGGGGCTCTCCAATGAGCCATCCAATTCAATCCATTGCCTGCCACATAAGTGATTACAGAATTATAGTGAGTGAGTGATTACAACGCCCTCTTCTGGTCAGGCAGAAATTTGTAACACATGCAAATAGCTAAAATGTAAAAATTAACATCTTTCAAAAAAAATATATTCTAAAAAGAAGCATTTGCTTAAAAATACAACTTCAGTCATTAAATTTCTTTTATCTGCCGATTAGGTTATTGACAGTTTATAAAAGAAAAAAAATTCAAAAAATTTTAAAATCTAAATTTTATATCCTTTAATAATATGGTTTGTACCTTAATAACTAAGAACTATCGCTGGATTGGTTGAAATATTTTTTCAATCGCATCAAAAAGTTTTAAAATTGCCATGACAGCTCCAGGTTTAAACCGAGCTGGTACTTATACCATTACAATGGAACTTTTTACGTACTGAACCACTTCATTTCCATTTGTTGTTTCTGAAATATCTTCTTATTTTGCTGCACGTTCGATTCATTGCCTCATTTTTTTAAAAAATAAAATCTATTGATTTCAAATTTACTTATTTCCCGATCAGTCAAGGGGCTTAGATTTGTTATTTCGGTCAATCTTACGAACCTTCGGAAATTGTTTAGCCCGCTCGAATTAACTTGAACGCACAAGTTAAGGGGTTAAGGAAGGGAAAAAAGTGATTTTAATAAAAAAAATATTTATATAACGTAGGTTTCTTTCGTCTGATCGAATCATTGAACACAATGGTCAGTTGACAACAATCCAGAGGCGGGACTCTGTTTTCTCTTACTAATTATCATTCTGTACCACTTGATAATAAAATAATAATAAGCTGCTTGCCTTATTCTGTATATGCATTGCTAACTATATCGTATATAATTAAACCTATTTGAAAGTGAAGATAGCGCATTCAGACTTTACTCAAATCATAAAGACGTCCTACATTTAATACTAAAAATGTTTTTGAATTGTATTTATGTTTTAATTATTTTATACATTACGTTTTAATTTTAAATGACAAATAATACGTTTCATACAATACGTTCAATACAATACGTTTCATACAATAACAGTGACAAATAATACGACGTAAACTGCATTTTAATTTTAAATGACAAACGGAAATAAATAAAAAAAAATTTGAAGATAAATTGTTCGAATCTCCCAGAAAAAAAAACTTTCTGATGCTCCTTGATTTAAGAAGTACTTTAGTTTTTAAATAATTTGATAATTTCTAAGTAATTTAATTAAGTAATTTAATGAAATAATTTAATTAAATAATTTGTAAAAGTCAATGCAAGTGCCCATCGGTAATGATTGCAAATAAAGTACACCTGAATCCCATAAAATTAAATCACGTTTTTGTACGCAACGCTAGACACTTTATTACATTTTTCTGGTAAAAATAAGTTGTAAACTTTATCGAATAAAATGAATTGTGTGGACAAATAATACAGACAAAATATACAGACATTGGACGAGTGCACTATTAGTTGCGCCTGAAATATCTTTGTGCTAGTCGAATCCTACGCAAGAACACCCCAATTTATTTCAGGAAACGCATATTATTTCAACTGTGGTTCTTTCCTGGCGTGATTTGAAAGTGTAGATTCGTGTTCTGTAAAAATAAATATACAAATTTTTATGTATTACTAAGTTACGCACGACAAGCAACATTATTCTTTTAAATGTCAATAAGAGTCAAAGGTTTGAGAGATATTCAAGAGCATCACGCATTTTCAACACAAAAAAAAACTTATTGAACTGGTATTTTATTAAATTTATTTTTAAAATAGTACATTTGTTTTTATGAAGTTAATTATAAAGAAAACTAAAAATTATAAAACAAAGTAAACTAAAAATCTGAAAACTAGGGCGCTCTACCTACAGATCAACCCCCCTGATTATTACTCAATTTTTGTGCATTGATAATAAACAGATTGCTACACTAAAATTTAAAGTCGTCAATTTTATTTTATTTTAAACAGTCGTTGAACAGCCGACCCAATTTTATGGGTTTACGACTACTAATGTTCAACTCTGTAACCTTGTAATTTTGAACCCAATCCAGAAGACAAGGGAACTCCTGGATCTAAAATTGGGAGAAATTTGCCTTCGTGGAAGACTTTTTGATGCAGCTAACCCGCATTTGCGTTACATGGAGAGGAAGACCACGAGACCCTTTCACGGTTAGCCTGATGGCAAGGGACTCTAACCCATGATCCGCCTACCACTAAGGTTATTTCACCTCAGCACTCTGGTTGGTGCAAGCCAAATGCGGCATTCTTATCGACTCGGATTCGCATGCGGTTCGCATCATTGGAAGGCGAGCGCTCTATCCCTTGAGCCATCGCAGCTCAAAAAGTTGTCAATTAAAAGATCCCCAATTGTTTTATCGTCGTAACAGAAATTTTTTTCAACGCAAATTAAGTTCGCTATTCTAATAAGAAAAAACTTAAGCCTTTACTCCGGTGCAAGTACAGAAAATAACATTGCGGTACAGGATTAAAGTAATCATCCGCATAATTATTAAAATATGCTTTCCAAACAAAAAGAAAGCTTTTAAAAGTTAAACACATCAGACTAAAATTATTCAGGCTATTATTCACGATATATATCAAAGAATTATTAAAAAAAAAAAATAATAATAGCTTCGTAGTGTTACTGGAAACCTTGCCTTGGCGACTTACTTCGAAAAATAAGGAGAACATTCGTTATCGAAAAAGATACAGCTATATGGCGCTGCAAGAGCATTGGATTTGATTGGACAGATAAATTAGCGCTTTTAATTCTGACATGCTCTTAACAAATCAAATGAGAGATAAATAATTTTTACATTAGCTTCGGTATAAAAAAAATTTCTGCTAGAAGCTATATTTTATCATACTTTGATCAGTTTCATTAAAAGTGAACAGTATGTATAATTGTTACGATTTTTAGACATATTTATTAATTATTATTAATGGTTAATTGATTATTTTTGTTAACAAGAAAGCAAGCAAAAAGGAAGCAGTGAACGTCAATTCAAGGGTTTGCAATGTTCATGTACGCTCGCGCTGAGAGCTTGGCATGCACTTAGATGCAAGCAGGTTCTCTGTTTTTTTCTTAACCTGCGACAGAGTATAATCATTTCTTTCGGTTACTATTACGAATTCTTCCACAATTTTTTTAAATACGCTTTTAAAATTTTAGTTACTAAAAAAATTGACAAAAAATAATTTCTAATATGACTAAGGAATTTTAAATACTTAAATTATGTTTATTATTTTAATTATATGTGTTGAGTGAACAGATTTACATAAAATTCATAAAAAAAATTAAGTACAAATTATATATAGTTTATTATCTGTAAAACCATAAAAAGTATTTTAATTTTATATAACGGGTAAAAAAATTTATAAAATTAAACTTGTTTCGCAAAAAAACTCAATTTTGCTATTTAGAACTTTAAGTTCTGGTTTGTCATTGAAACTCATTGGGGTTCGATTCCCGATTGCGGTTTGAAGCTCAATCTGCTTCAAATCAATGGGCCTTTGGCTTGTTTCGGAAATTACGGGAGACGGTAGCAATGTAGATTAAAATTATCCCCATCACGCTGTTGGTCGTGAAATAATGGAGCATTATCATTCACGAACCTCCTACCCCTAAATGGGCTGTTGTGGAAATGCTCTTCTTAATAAAATTTTAATATTATTTGTCACATTGGAAAATGTTTTAGCTATGTTTAACTAATGTTTTTAATATATATATATATATATATATATATATATATATATATATATATATATATATATATATATATATATATATATATATATGTAATACAAAAAGTATAATACTTTTGTATTAATAAAAGAATTAAATCTCTTTCGTTTAGTAAAATGTCTTTGTTAAAGAATAAGCGTAGAGAGATTCTATTTTGGGAAGTCAAGGCTGATAAACATACGATTAAGTTATTTTTAGAATCTCTCCCCCTTTCACTTCCATATAAGGAAGCATGAAATGATTTTCCTTAATGCGTAAGGATACAAGAATGTCAACGACTGTGCCTGTTTACTCAAATCTGTGTTAGTATAAAAGCGAGAGCAATGCTTTTCGCATGGCTTTTTCCATCATGTTCAGATCCTGAAAAAGTTGTTCCGGAATTGTCCAAAGTCTTGTCCACCCCCTCCCTTGCGGAGTGTGGATGTGAAGTGTTATCGATACCAGCCTACTACCATTAATAAAGATTTTTTGAGTGTAACATGGCTTACGACTGCATTATTAAAGCTAAATACACCACTGATAACAGAGATTAAGCACTGTTATTATAAGCCGGCAGGATGTTACTTGCTGAGGAAACCATTGTTATCTATTTTCCGGCTGACTACAACGTTGATAAAACCTCATCCCGGGGGACGAAGGACGAAAGAAAGAAGTGCCTAGTCCGCGGGGAAAAACGAATGAAGAAAGGTCTGTTTTCACCACCCCATCTTTAACTACCCGTACGTTCATCGCAGTGAGAATGCTGACGTTGGCTCGAGCTCGTCACATGCCTCTCTGAAACCCATAGTGTTGATCGAGATGACCCTACAGTGTCCAATCTGGAAATGACCGATGACCCTACAATTCCGTAGTGCTCAAATTGTGAAAACAAAAGTGATATGTGCGCGTGTGTGAAGTCCGGAAGACTTATGTGAAGAAAAAAAAAAAAGAGTGAAAAAGGAAAACAAAAGTGAATGTGCGCGAATCTTAATCATGAATATTCATGAAGTGCAATGAAAAATTTGTTTATTTCTTCTCTTCACAATCATGAAGGTCAAGGAAAAGTGTAGCAAATGGAAAGGATTTCATTCGGATACATATATTTTTTTTTATCCTCTTATTTTTCTCTCTCACTGTTATGATAACTTATTTTAGTGAAATTAGAGATGAGTAGTGTTTTAAATTTCTTTTTATGAATAATTTAATACAGAAAAATATTTAAGAATTGATTGCATTTCGTATGTTTATCTTGTTTTTTTTGAATTATTACATAATATTGTTCTTTTTAGTGCATTTAAAATGTTGTTGAGGGAAATAAATGTGTTTCAAACGTCAATTAAATTTGTGACGGCAAACAAAATTCAAAATTTTTCAGCTTTTCAAACAAAAACAAAAAACTAAAAGAAATTTTTAATGCTTTTCTTTTTCGGACTTGGTCAAAACTAAATATTCCTATTAAAAATGTGAAAAATTAAATGTTACCCAAACAAAAAGACATTTCACACTTAACAAAATTTGTGAGTTTCCCCTTATTACGATAGGCGAAATTGTTAATTCAGCTAAGTTTTTTATACTTGATACTGATTTATCATAGGCTTTAGTAGGGTTGCAGACTTGCAAAGATTTTTGTTTGTTTTTCAATTGTGTCGGGCCAGTTGTTACTCAAGTTGGTAAGAGACTGATCATCTCTGCTAATTCTAACAATGACAACTTATCCTTGCACATTAGACAACAGAATTCTCATAATGTTAAGGTCAAAAATTTTGAAAAAAAAAATGAAAGTTTAAGATGTTTCAATAAAAGTAAACATTTTGAAAAAATGGAAGTTTAAGATGTTTCAATAAAAGTAAACATTTTGAAAAAATGGAAGTTTAAGATGTTTCAATAAAAGTAAACATTTTGAAAAAAAAAAATAGAAGTTTAAGATGTTTCAACAAAAGTAAACATTTTGAAAAAAGTTTAAGATGTTTCAGTAAAAGTAAACATTTTGAAAAAAGTTTAAGATGTTTCAGTAAAAGTAAACATTTTGAAGAAAAAAAAAATTGTGAGGGGTAACAAAAATAAAAAGAACAGGAAAAATAGGAAAGGGAAAGAGTGACCAAGAAGTTAATAACAAAAAGAACAGGAAAATAGGAAAAAGAAAGAATGACCAAGAAGTTAATAACAAAAAGTACAGGAAAAAGAAAGAAAGGCCAAACATTTCAAATGATTCGAAGATAGAACTACGTAATGGGTGCATACATTATCAGGTTAACATCGACGAAAAAATAGGAAATAAAAAGAAAAGTTTAAGTAAACAAAATTTTGAAATAGTTCATGTATCAAATCTTAGGAAATATAACAACCTACAAATGTTGAAATTAAATCATGAATAGTGTACAAAACAAAACAAAATATGTTACTTTCTTCAATGGAAGAAGTACACCCTATATTTTTTTTGGGAGATCCGAATCGCGTGTGGAGATTAACCTCAACATCAATTGGATGTGAGGGCGATGAAAGTTTAACTTTTTTTTTCTCAAGTTGAGAAAAGTATTATAAAATATTTTTGGATTGACCCGTCTGGATCTCTCAATATCACTGTGCTTCATGAAATTCTGTTTTCCTCCATTTTAACGGGGAATACAAATTTTCATAAAGTAAATAACCCCTTTAACCATGCAGAATCTTAAATTCTGATTAAAGACACTTGTTGTCCAGTTCGTTTCCATAAAAATTATGTATATTTTTGTGTGAAAAATTTTTGAAATATTTAGTAGATTAGTTATAAAAATATGTTTCATTTTTCTTTCTGTTTAGTTGCCTAAACAGATAAAGTGTATTATCATGTTTTTGTTATTGTCATTGTATATAGTTGTTGTTTTTTTTTACAGATAATTGAAAAAATGTTATTTGTAGTAGTGAAAAGGAACAGTCGTACCAACATAAATTTTAAAAGTTCAGAGAATTCTAAATTTTATTATGATTTCTTTTTGGCTTGCCAAAAATCTTTTTTTGGGGGGATGTAATACAAAAAGTATAATACTTTTGTATTAATAAAAGAATTAAATCTCTTTCGTTTAGTAAAATGTCTTTGTTAAAGAATAAGCGTAGAGAGATTCTATTTTGGGAAGTCAAGGCTGATAAACATACGATTAAGTTATTTTTAGAATCTCTCCCCCTTTCACTTCCATATAAGGAAGCATGAAATGATTTTCCTTAATGCGTAAGGATACAAGAATGTCAACGACTGTGCCTGTTTACTCAAATCTGTGTTAGTATAAAAGCGAGAGCAATGCTTTTCGCATGGCTTTTTCCATCATGTTCAGATCCTGAAAAAGTTGTTCCGGAATTGTCCAAAGTCTTGTCCACCCCCTCCCTTGCGGAGTGTGGATGTGAAGTGTTATCGATACCAGCCTACTACCATTAATAAAGATGTTTTGGAGAGTATCATGGCTACGACTGCATTATTTAAGCCCTGATATTATATATATATATATATATATATATATATATATATATATATATAGCAAAATAAATAAATACAAAAAAAAACAGAAAAAATTAAGAAAAACAATAAGTATCATTTATTGCGCATAAGCTGCAAGTAAATAGGACTCATAAGAAAAGTTCAAAATGAAGATAAAACAAAGGTAAATTACAGACAAATGAAGAAAAAAAAGGGAGAGGAATAATAATAATAACAAACAACTGGGGAAAGAAAAAAAATTAATTTAAAAAAAAAAGGATAGTTTTTTTAAAAAACCGGAAAATAAAAGATATAATCTTTTCATCAGCCCACACGATTATATCCGAAAAAGAGTGCTTTCTAATATTGTCAAAATATTTATATATATAATATTTTCTAATATTTTCAATTTTTTTTTTTTTTTTTTTTTTTTTTTTTTTTTTTTTTTGCAATTACAAAAATTACGACAAATAAAATTAAACACAATAAGTAAAAATAACACGCAAAAACAGAAAATAAAATATAAAGGAAGAGCAGAATAAAACAAAATCTGTAAAGCGAGTAGTGAAATATAATGAACTTACATGAACGGGAATTTTTCAAGAATGATTTAAAATGTTTACGTAACAAGATTGCCAGATTGCAAAATATGAAAACTATGAAAACAAATGCGTAAATTGAGCGTAACTACAGGAGTTTAAAGTGCGTTCTTGCTGCATTACTGAAGTGCGTTTGATTTGTTAGTTACCAAGGCTGGGCCAGAAAACGGATGTGCGCGAGGTAATATTATTCTGGATAATTTAGAGAAGTTGACTATAAATAATTTTAGAAAATAAATATTTATTTAAGAAAAAAATAAATAGAAAAGAGAAAGAAACATGAATTGCCAGTTTTGCACATAATTTTAGCCACAGATTTGCCCGAAATGGATTTGCACATGGAAAAATTATATAAATTGACAAAGAAGTCTTT
The DNA here is from genome assembly GCA_949128135.1 of Parasteatoda lunata. Taxonomy (NCBI): domain Eukaryota; kingdom Metazoa; phylum Arthropoda; class Arachnida; order Araneae; family Theridiidae; genus Parasteatoda; species Parasteatoda lunata. Next base: position 5,390,954 of record OX421970.1, on the reverse strand, counting down.
TTAGTAAATAATTTTAGCCACGGATTTGCTCGAAATGGATTTGCACATGGAAAAATTGTATAATTTAGCAAAGAAATTTATTAGTAAATAATTTTACCCACGGATTTGCCCGAAATGGATTTGCACATGGAAAATTATATAAATTAACAAAGGAAAATAAAAAAATAAAAACAACTTATTTTAGTAAATAATTTTAGCCACGGATTTGCCCGAAATGGATTTGCACATGGAAAAATATTAGAAATTTACAAAGGAATTTTTTACTAAAGGAATTTTTTAGTAAATAATTTTGACCAAGGATTTGCCTGAAATGGAATTGCACAAGGAAAAATTATACAAATTAACGAAGAAATTTTTAGTAAAAAAAATTTTTTTTGGCCGCGGATTTACCCGAAATGGATTTGCACATGGGAAAATTGTATAAATTAACAAAGAAAATTTTAGTAAATATACTTACAAAATATGCGATTAACTCAATGATTTTATTTAGAATTTTATTACTTTTTTTTAATTAATTCTTTTTCTTTCCACAGTTATTTGTTATTATTTTTATTCTCCCCCCTTTTTTCATTTGTCTGTAATTTACCTTTGTTTTATCTTCATTTTGAACTTATATATATATATATATATATATATTTAAAAACCGGAGAACAAAATAATGAAATGATATAATCTCTTCATCAGCTCACATGTTTATATCCGCTTAAAGAAGTACTTTCTAATATTGCATCAATACAGCCAAAGCAAAATATGTCAATACGAAATAAAACATATCAAGCAAAAAACAGGGGGGAAATATAATATAAATATAAGAATATATATATATATATATATATATATATATATATATATATATATATATATATATATATATATATATATATATATATATATATATATATATAAATATAAGAATGTATATATATATATATACAATCAGAATTGCCGGTGCCTTAATCTCCCCTGAAGGAAATGAGCAATAATTATTATATTGTGGCCTAGAAAATACTCATTGTATTTCAGTCTCCTTCATATACCTTAAATAATCACTTCGAATAGAATTAGTTTACAACAATATTGTATGATACATTTTAAATGATAAGTGACCAATAACATTCTATTATGGATGTCCAGAAATCGGAATCAACAGATTGAAGGATTATCTTAACCAGAATAATGTTAACTGGTATCTTATTATCCGCATCTGCTGGAAAATAATTTCACTGCAACCGTGGTGATAATTTCGAAAGATTTATATGCCTTTCGTGTGCATCCTATAAATCTGGTAAATTCTCCAGAAGCTCTTAATGTGAGTGTTTTCTGGACTGGAGTTGGCTTGGTAATACACACTATAACTACTGAGTATTCTTCAAAATGATAACAATCAATTCCTGACACAATTTATCATCTCCTATTAGTTATTGTTATTGAGTGTTGATTTCATAAATGCGATTAGTGCATGCCTAAGATGGAGTATAAGTTATTATTCATGTTTGTTATGGGTTTGTTGGTTTCACTAAAGTGTGAGTATTATCATAGATGGAGTGGATATGATCAGGCATCATTTTAAAATGATACTTGTCCTCATCAGAGATACATCGAATATAATTTAGTTACTATGCGTTCATAAAGATACCATTCCTGATCAGTGATGTCTGTTATAAGAAATGAATACGTATAATGTAATGATAAATTATAGAATTTATTGAAAAATGGTAAATTGTAGAATATATGCTAAGAGGCTTTATTGGTTTTGAAAAAAAAGCACGATGTGTGTGATAAAAAAGCGTGTTCTTTGAGTTATATTGTCATAGATGGAATAGAAGTCTTTCACATCATATTTTATTTTATTTTATTTTTTAAAAAGAATCCACTGCTCTGTCTTTTTTTTCCAATGCCCTCTCGGATATTGACTTTCTTCATTCTGGTATCAGAAGGAAGATTTGTTGACCACTCTCTCAGGGGCACTAAATTGAGTGAGCCAACGTTGCTCCCACAGTAAGAAGGACAGATAGTACAGCAAAGAGAAGGAAAGCGCACCCATGCCTCTTGCGGGATTCGAGCTTGGGACCTTTCTGTATTGAGGTTAGTTCTCTGACCACCATATAGAAGGTCGGCTTGTCCTGGTGCTTGTTTTTCCAAAGTACAGCAGCTGCAGTAAAGATACAACTCAGAATTACTATTTACTATTCAAAAAGATACTATTTCTCATCTTTCGAAATGACGTTTATTCTAATAAAGGAATGTAACTATGTCGATGATAAATTAGGGTATATCGTGGTAGAATAGATTGGGGGACATTTTAATGGATATGAAAAAAAAAAAAAAACTAAAAATACCAATCAACATGTTCTTTTTGTGGAGTATGGTCATAGATTGAATATATATATATTATCTCATTGATCTTTTAAAAAAATTGCGCCTATCCTGATTTGCCCCCTTCAAAAGTAAATTAAATGTAAAATAGATATTATGCATTTAAATGTATTATTTTCCCCCATCTTTTTGGACATTTATTGAGCTTAGTAGAAAAACTAGTTGAATGAGATATAATGAGTTATAGAGTGGCAATTAAGTGAATTTTCTATGTTCTTTATGGTATTTGGTACTCTCTCAGCAATGAAACTCTTCTTTTTGACGATCCTTGCGCTGTATTTCGTTAATTTTGAGAATCATTTCGTCAGAAAATCTCACGTGATCTGTGATGAAACGCGGACTCTCAAATGCATGACGAAAATGTATCTTCAACTCAAAATCGCATCGTAGTTTTTTTTTTTTTTAAATTACAGGCACTGAACATGCATTCTTCGCTTCGGAAGATACTGGAAGTGCTGATCTTGAATATTACCTGGTGGGCACCTTCGAACTGAAGTCACGGAGGCGAGCAACATTAACCACGTCACAATGCTACAAACAGCCGTTCATAGGTTGGGCCACATTCCCACATCACACAACAGAGTGCGAAACTCTCATGCCTTTAGCACGATTCGAACCCTCAACTATTATCTTCGAAACCATTAGATTCGGCCATTGGATTCGAACCCACAACCATAATCTAGCTCAGTGATTCTCAACCACTGTGCCGCGGCACTTTTGCGTGCCGCCAAATTCTTAAAATGTACCGCCAAATATTATAAATGAAACAATAAAAATTAAAATGTTTTTTTTTATTACGAGTAAAGTTTAAATTAAAGAAAAGTGTATATATATAATATTATATATCTATACTTTTTATAATTGTTCCACGCTTTAACCTCGTGAACATCTTTGTTGGTGACTGTCTTGTCTCTGACAATCTTAAAATATGTTAAAATAAGAAGGAAGTGTTTAAATTGCCTTTGACAATTTTAAAAAATGTGGTAATAAGTAGGAAATTTAATGACTATTAAAATTATTAATTAGCAAAGGAAAGCAAGCTAAATTTTATTTTTCAAACCGAAATAAAAGCTAATCATTAAAGTAAGCTATGCAATAAATAGTTATAAAAACAAATTAACAAAGGATAACTAGCAAAAAATAAGCTAACAATTAATAATTAGCAAAAAAACTAGTTTGCAAGAAATCACAAAAAAAAAAAAAATTAATGTAAAAACTAACAGATAATAACTATAGAAAAAAAGCTAACAATTATTAACTAGCAAAAAAAAAAAAAATAACTGTTACTAACTAATAAAAAATTAATCGAAAGAAATAATTAATAATTAATCCCTTAATAAACGTACTTTTATAGTACATATTATTTTATTTCACATTCAAAATTATTATCACGTACTATTTAACACAGTGTATTATAGGTAAGTAAATAACTTTTAAACTAATTTTTTTCATTGTGTGCCGTCAAATTTCGAAATCGTTAAAAGTGTGCCGCCACGAAAAAAAAGGTTGAGAATCACTGATCTAGCTAGACAATCGAAAATAAAGCGACTAAATGAGCCTATATACTATATGGTGGTCGTGGAGGTGGCCACGTACCATGGAAATCACGGGCTCGAACCCCGCTTCGGGCATGGGTATAATTTCTCTCTCTGTCCTTCTTGTGACATTGATCGACCTATAGGGTGTGCCCTATAAAATGTTAATTAGAAAAGTTGGTGCGTTACACAAAATAAATGTTTTTTCTCTTTTTTTTGAAGACAAAAAAAATGACGAAATATTTCATTATTTTTCACGAAGTTCTATTCCTCGAAAAGTGATGATAGTTATTTCCTTACTTTGACGAAAATTGTGCTCGGAGCATATACCAGGAAACGTTTTCGACAAAAAAAAAACGATATTTCATAGATAGTTACGATACTTTCGTGATATTTTAGTATCAACTTTTTACAGTGTAATAAATTAAATCATATGATCATAGAGTTTTTTGAAAGATACATGAGTACTGATTCGTGACCTTTTCAAAGATATATTAAACGTAATTCAGATACTATATGTATTCATAATGACACAATCTTTTAGTACGAAGTTTAACTTAAGGTATAAATATTTATAAGTAACAACAGAAACAACAAGTCTTTTAAGAGCTCAGAGACATTTTAATGAATTTTAATATTTCACTCATAAATGCCCTTTAGTGTATTATCATAGATAGAATAAATCTAACATATGATCATAGATCTTTTTGAAAGTCTAGGTTGTCTCTTTTTCAAAGATGCACCAAATTTAAATATGGAGCTATGAATTCTTAAAGATGTGACGACTCATCTAAGAAAAGAATGCTTACGCGTAAAGATATATGGAAGAACATATATGACATTTTAGTTATATAGCAAAAAGTTATTTTGGGGATGCTGTTTTAAACGCTAATTACTTTCATAGAATATATTACCGTCTTATTTAAATAAATCACTTTACGTTTTTAAGTTTCTATATTCTTAATTATTTTATTCTTAATTTTTACTTCTTTTTAATGAAGATAACGCCTTATGATTCTAACGACTCATGATCGTTAACATTTCCTATATGAATGAGTAGTTTACGTAATAAGCAATAAATAAATAAACACAGAAAAATAGAACTTTTTTTAGAAATTAAAAATAATTTTAAATGATATTAAATAATATTTTTATTTAACATTTATAAAATATTTTCTATTGTTTCAAATACTATTTCGGCAGGAGACAAATAATATTAAGCAAAATATCTTTTCCAATATGTAACGTGAAAAAAAGGAAACAAAAATTAGCAGAATATTTCTAGCTTCCAGTATTTATTTTGTAGAAAGTTGAATCCACCTTGCAAATATTTTTGCAGTTACCAAATGATTCTTTTAATCGGTTCTTCATCTTACCCGGAAGTCTTCGAAGATGAAATTTAACGCTGTTGCCTAACCAAACGAACCAGAGCTAAAGTCAATTTACACACTGGCCTACGTGTCGCAAGATTCTCAAGTTTGTCCATCATCGGTTTTGTAATAGGACCTGCCGTATGTGTGTTCCTTATGTAAACGGGGGCTTAATGTCAAGGCGCTTTGATGACGTCATGTCCCAGATATCCGGCAACAGTCAAGGTTGAATGACACTACACAAATAATTACCCTTGTCGAGGGATTCATCACCCGGACTTGTTTACCAGAGAAATATTTTACATTAATCTTAGTGATTGGGAATAGGAACTGAAACTTCATTCGTTTCACAGATAGGAAATAACGCTCGACGTGTTTCAAGCGCTCAAAAGTAGGCTCCCATTTTCAAGTCTTGTCAGACATGAATGAGAAGAAACAAAAGTGATTTGCAATATAAAAAGTGAAGTGGCAAATGAAAGATGGAAAATAAAGGTTTGAATTAAAACTAGAAAAACCAGAGTAGCGGAAGGAGAATAAAAATAAAGATGAAAAAACAGAACAAGGAAAGTCAGTGAAGCTAAGAGAGGAAAATTAGGGTCATAAAATGCATTTCCACGCGCCATTAAGAGTTGGTGAGGAATTAATGTCGTTAACTAGGGAATCAACACTTATGTGAATAAAGCAAAATCAAAGCAGCGAGCATCAAGATGAGCTAATGTGAGGGGGAGAGAAATAATTTTGGCATTGTCGAAACTGAATTTATGGTTAAGATTCCAAAAATGTGCAGCAAACTGATGATTTCTCTTATTTTTGATAACGGACATATCTATCGTGACTTTAAGTCTAAATTTTCAGCACGTATAGTTTGTCCGATGTAGCAAAGGTTGCTCTAACAAGGAATATGGTGCTCTAGTGCGGAGAATGTTTAGTAAAGAAAAGTAAAATTTATAAGTTTTTTAGAATTATTTAAGCTATTTGAATTTCAGCAGGGAGTAAATTAAAGCATTTTGTCGATAAATATTGAAATTTGTTTATGAAAAATGTTTTTGTTAGGCTTAGGGTTAAAATAAGTTTGTCTAGGTCTTCTCATTATAGTCATGTCTTTTTTGTTACAAGCGCTTGGGTTTTTGAAAAGATGTAGACATAATTTGTAAAAAAAAAAAAAAAATACGTATTGGATAATACGTTGAGTAACTGATTGTGGTTTGGGTTAATTCACTCATTTTTATTTAGTAATAATTTAATGATTTTTTTTTAACATTGCTTAGTTCATTTCTGTTTATTAAATAATAATTAATTTTATTTGAAGCAAGAAATGTTTTAAATTATCCAAATACGAAAGAATGCTGTCTATAAATACTTAGTATTGTAAGTTAACTACCTTGCTACGCAAAATAACAATTTCAAAGAGTTCACAGCAATAAATTATTTCTTTTAAATCGCATTTCGTTTGACACATCTATTATATGATCTATTACAGTGAAATACATTTCAAATCTACAATGTGAAAGATACCTAATTCATTTTCTGTAATCCAAGTTTCATTTAAAATTTAAATATAAATAATATGAAAAGTATTATATAACTCAATTAGTCAATTGGTTCATCAAAATTAGATCGTAAACATATGATATTAAAATGAACAATATTTAATGTAGTATATTTAAGTTTATGCAAATATTTTTTAATTGCTTAGATAACATGAAGTTTGAAAGTTATGAAGGTAATTTTAACAAGACAAATGAACTAATAAAAAATAACTTAGTTTATATCAGCATCTTTACCTAATCAATACTCTCAGACATTTTCATTTTTACCTAAAAATATTTTTCTGCCTTTTAACCAACAAAACGTCAACTTATTATTCCTTTTATAAAACTTATTTTGGAAAAGTAGTTTCTTCGTAGTTAGTGCCAATGGTTCGTTTATATATACTAGAGAGGCGTTTATAAATCTATTGTATACGTCCATGTTTTTGGCAGCTACAATGCACGTGGCTCTTTCTAATTTTGATATAAACTGAACAAATATTGATTTATGGCGATCTTTTAGACTGGTTGGCACTCTTAATTATTTGTCTGAAGATTTACTATATCTTACGTGCATGTAAAATTTAAGAAGTCGTAAGAACTTATTTCTATTTTATCAAATAATATCCGACTCAGGTGACCAACTAATTTGCTACCTTAAATACGCATAATTTCAAGTAGTTCAAGATTTAAAATCGTACAGTCAAAAATCAAAAGAATATAAGTATAATAATATTATATTGCACAGGGGAAAGTGGATTTAATTTTTGTTTCTTACATGTTCGTATGGTATAGACTTTGTTATTAAAAAGCTTAGTACAACACATGCTAACAAAAGAAATACTAGCTACTTTAATGTCACCTTTTCTGGATAATAAATCAAATTTGCAACATAGTCAAAATCAAAGTGTGCCCTTATTTGCTATTATTAATTATACTAGCTAATAAATTTCATTTGTAAAGATTTTTTCGCCAGAACGAAACGAATTTTAATTGTTAATTTTTTTTTTTTTTTTAAGTTGAAAGAATGCATAGATCAAAAACAGTAAACAATACATTTTAAAGCAAAAAAAAAAAAAAAAAACAACTTTAAAAATATAATTTAGCTTAATGGCGCTGTTCAAGAACCAAAAACATCAAAACCAAGTAAATGAAAAATTTAAAATCAATCTTTACATATACTGAGTTTTGATCTTTACATATATCTGAAAGTTTGTAAAATATCAAAAAAGTTGAAAAGTTGAAAATATCAAAAAGTTTGATCTTTACATATATGAGTTTTCTATCTTATCTCTAATGACAGAAAGGAAAATAATTTTAATACTTCTGTTGCTTTCCTAAAATTCATATCAATGCATAGAAAACGCAGAAATGTCTTGAATATAGCTGAAATGGAAGTATTCCCGTGCCATCAAAGCCACGGACAACAGCTAGTACTGTAAAAATGCGTTTAATATTGTCGTCTCTGAAGATAAAATAAACCTAGCAAGTGTTATATTTCCCGGAGAATAACCTTTATACAGTTTTCTTAGTCTTAAGAAAACTTAAGCTTCATACAGTTTTAAATATACTTTAATTTTCTGCTTCAAATAACACAGGATTCAACTGAGGACTCTCATAATGAACTAGCAGTAAAAATTTATGAATCAAAACAAAAAGGAAAGATACATGAAAAATGTAATATTGTTTCCGAATTCTTTTGATTCGAATCTTTTAAACGAATTCTTTTGATCCCGTTTCGGACATTTATGCTTGAGCTTCAATTTAAAAAAGTAACAAATTTTAAAAGTAATTATGCTTTTTAAAAATTTATTTTGAAATTCAAATTTAAAAGAAATATCTAAATAACATCGTTCTAGCTTAAAATTTTAATGCCGAAAAATAATAGATGAGATTCTCGTGTCTATGCCTTTCTTTCTGTGCTTTAAAACTCACAAGAAGATATACGTTATAAATTTATCAAAAAAGATTTCGAAAGAAGAAAAAAAAATGGCAAATTTTATTTAATTTTAAATATAAATATTTAAATATAATTAAATCTATAAACTTTTTTGTTTCCATGAGCCATCACATTTTAAACTGCCAGTACGTTGAAGCTGCATGTCCTTTTTTTTACCATTTCTATCAAATCATCTGAAAATAAAAGTCTCGAACTTGATGTATCCCTTTGAGCGATGTCAGAGTAATTACATGCTCACAGTCTTTTAGTTGAAGTTTAGAATGACGGCTTGTCTGTTGCCAAGACAGGCAATAATCGTGATTAAAATTCTTAAGGTGTATCTTTCTGAAGGAATACGGTCACACTATGAATCGAAATTTTGTTGATCTTAGATTATGTCAGTTAATATCAAATTTTTAACAAAAGAACGGGGTTAACTATACGTTTTGTTGCATTTCGTTGCAAGTTAAGACCATTGCGGTTTAGGATTTCAGTTATCATCCATGACTGCATATAGTTCCGTTTTTTTACTTTATCAAATTATACAAATATGATTCCAAAACAATATAAAAGCTTTTAAAAATTAAACACGTAGGTAGAAATATAATTCGTGCTATCTTTTACGATATATATCATAGAATTATTAAAAAAAACCATTATATGTAGTTTGGTAGCCTTACTGGAATCCTAGACTTGGCGATATATTTCGATAAATAAGGAGAACATTCGTTCTTAAAAAAGAAAATCAAATGAGAAATAAATAACAATTTTTACATTTGTTTCGTTATAAAAGAAAATTTTCTGCAAGAAACATTATTTCTTGAAAAAGAAACATCTATAGGACGTTGCAAGAGCATTGGATTACATTGGACCAATAAAAATGGCGAGTCTTATGCTGACATACCCTAAACAAATGAAATGCGAGAAAATTTTTTTTACATAGTTTTCATTTACAAATTACATTCTATATTTTAACTACAATACATAATTTATTATCAACACGTTAAGTGCTGCAAAGAAAAAAAAGGGTACTTTTAATCTTCTGTTTATAATTAATTAATTAAAGCAAATTGCTATTTTTTGTAGTTTTAACAATTGTAATGATTATCATCTATTTATAGTTAATTAATAAAGCAGCCTTTTTTGTGATTTTGACAGAACTTATCTGTTTAAAAGTAATCAAATAAAGCAGGTGTTTTGTTATTTTAACACTTGTAGCAATTATCTGTATAAAATTAATCAAATAAAGCAGGCGTTTTGTTCTAAGAATTGAAATACTTATCTGTTTATAGTTAATTAAAGCATTTATTGATATTCTCGCAATTAAGTACTTATCTACTTATAATTAATTAAAGTATGTTTTTTTTTTACAATTCTGACAATTGCAGAGCTTATTTATTAATAAATAATTAATTGAAGTAGTTCGGCATATTTAGGTATACCTTGTACTGTCAATAATGTCTTTATTTTTTTACTTTTTATTTATTTTTGTATATTCCATAGTGGAAATTCCAATTTACTATTCGTTACAAGAAACATGGAGAAAAAATATTTAAAAAAATTATCAACATTTCTACACTTTGATATTTTTAGTGTTATAAACTGCAATAAAATATGAGATAAACTTCATGGTTTCTTTCCAAACTACTACATATTGTTCTAACATACTTCAAAAAGCTTTTTTCCAACCAAATATTGCTTTGTGGAAACACTATTTCTTTAACCTTGAATATATTTGTACTCAGTTGACTTTCGTCAGTTATCTTCTGAGACCATTTATTATTTTCGGCTTATTTCAAAGAAAAACAGCTCAAGAACATTGTAGTCATAGCGATGCTTTATTTTAACTGACTGCCCGTTGGTTTACGGTTCATTTTATTTTTGAAACAAAAACTGTAAGATAATCGCTTTTTACTGAGCTTTTATGAGTAATTTTTCATGATAATATAATATAGTCTCACGAAAATTTACCCAAATGCATTTGTATTATATAATTTAACAGTCAATACATTTTGGATTTGCAGCTATCAATGTTAAACGCTATAGCCAAAAGATTTCCCAAATCCAAAAGACCTCCTGGGTAAAGCATTGAAGAAAATTAGCTTTAATTGAAGACTTTTTAATGAAAATCACTCGCATTTGTGTTGCACAGAAAGGAGAACCCTGAAACTTCTCACGGTTCGCTCGACGGTAAAAAGATTTATAATCCATAATCAAATGGAAATTCTGTCTAGGCGAGTAAACATTTATTTATCTGAAAATAATTTTTAAGATTATTTTACTTCAATATATTTTTATATTTCTTAAACTATTTAGACGAATCCAAAACAAGTTGTACACAATTATAGAACCCAAATTATCCAAAGATAGAGTATTTTTTATTAATTAATTAAATAATAGTTTCATTAAATAGTTGTATTAAAAAAATTTAGTCTTTAAGTGCTTTTATTTTTAAAGCATTTTTTACCAAATAACATCAAATGAAAAAATTCAAAATTTGAACAAATTCTGATGTAATAATGAATAATTATCTGAAGTATTTTGAAATTCTGAATGTATTGAATCTGATATAATATTTTTTCTATGTACTAAACTTTAAAAAATAAATCTTTTTAAGATTTTTTTATTCAGATATATCCTACCTAATTCCGTCAAATTCTATTCCTTCCTTTTTTAACATACATAGTTTAAAATTAAATAAAACAGTTAACAATTAAAAATTTTTTCGAATATTTTTGAAATTAATTATAAAAAATTGATAACTTAAACTTGAAATTTGTTTTTTTGCATGGTATGATCTTGAACTCATTTAGATAATACTACCGCTGCTGAATTAACTTAAGAGTTAAAACTAAACATTCCGATATCTTTGAAATATTTATGACTTTAAATTCCCCAAAAATTCAGTTTTTGATATTAAATCTACATATTTTTAAATAAAAATAGGATTTTTTGCTGTTATTTAAAGCTCGAGTCTTGGTAGGCTATTGTCTATTATTTTTAGAACTTTAACGATCAACGAAACCTAAAAGATAATAAATTGGCATTAAAAAAAGCAATCCTACGATTCGTAACAAAGTTGCTTCTTACTCATTCATTCGTGTTAGAGAAAAAATTTCATTTCTGGAATTGAAGATCAATGATTTACTACAAAAGCGATTTGTGATGATTCAATTTCCTTCCTCGTCCGTTTAACTATCAGTCCCTTTAGATGCGAAAAAATTAGAGATAGTATTACGTCGTGCTTTTACTTACTGATGAATAAAAAAACATCATTTTTTATCTTAAAATGTTTATTTCTTAAATAATTAGAACTGCAATATAATCCAAACATTATGTCTGCCAACAATGCTTTGCTTTGCTTAATAAAAATGCTTAAAATTATTTTTGCAATTGCTATTCGTGTTATTCTAATGCTATTATTAGTTTTTCTAATTATTTTTATTAGTTAATCGTTTAATAAAAAAAAATCCGTTCTTGTATTTTAATTTTTTAGAATTATTGTGAAATACATGTAAATCATAGTTAATGTATGTTAATAAGGTTAACATTTAAAGCGTTTTATTTGGAATACAAAACAAACACATTTTAACATAGATTATTTTCTGTCACAAAAAGGAATTAGAATGAAGTTTTTAAAATGTGACAGTTTTTAACTCTTTTTAACTATGGGAAGTCGTATAATATAAGCGAACGTCGTTCGCAGATAATTTGTTACCATCGAGAAAATTTTTTACTGTTATTAAAAAAGAAAAAGAAAATCTGTCTCTTCAAAAAAAGTTTGTCTTTTTCAAACTCCCTAGAAAGAATTTCGTATTTACTCTTTTTTCTATCAATGCAAACACGATTTAAAATTACATTCCACGATTTAATCGCCACATCGTCATTTATATTCGCGCGATTTAAGATCACGTTTCGTTTTTTTCATGATTTTATATCAATGTTGCGTTTCTCATTCGCGCGATTTAAAAGCCACTTTAATGATTCGTGCTAAAGTGACTTCAAAAGTATACATCGGAATTCGTATTCACGAGATTTTAAAATGATACATAGAGATTTGCATTCACGGGATGTTAAATTATACAATGCAAATGTTACTTACGTGATTATAAAATTACTTGTTGGAATTCGTATTTGCGTGATTTAAAAATCACACATTGGGATTCATATTTATACAATTTAAATAAATAAATAAAATCTCGTCTTAATATTTTTATTTAAAAGTTTAAAAAATTCTTCGGATAAACGTTTCCTACATACTTTTGCCTTGCTTTAATTCAAGGTATGTTTTTAATTATTTAGAAAGTAATTTTGCGCATAACATTTTTGGATTTTTAGTATCACCTTTTTTTGGTTTATTACCTAATTTATCCCTGTGTTATGATTCAATAAAGAGTTTTATAAAAATTGAATAGTTTTAAAAATTGTCCATGATTTTAAAAGGAATTTTGCCAAAATGAGGTAGCTGTTAAAAGGTTGAAATTAGTGAGTGACAAGTATTAATCAATTTGCGCAGAAAGTAATTTAATTTAGATTTTGTGTTTCCTAAGAGTTTTGTATTTTATCTGACTCTGGATAAAACCATAATGTCAAACACAGGTATCGAAACTGTCGAAAAGATTTAAAAAATTTTTTTTTTATTTATTGTTTTAAACATTAATATTTCAAGCGGTTCTTCTCATGTAGTATAAGTTCAAACTTTAAATACCGAATTTTGAAGGTGATTTAACATATATTTCGGCAAAAATAAATAAAGAAAAAAAGTGTTTATTGCATAAATATACTTTAAGTAGATACATATAATATGTTCACAAATAATCTGCTAAAAGATCTTTTGAAGATTTAAAATATTTATACCATTTTTATACCGTTTAAATTATTGAAGTTATGAAATACCTTTTAACAAGCAGATATTTAAATGTTAGAAAAAACAACTTTGATTTTTAATTGTTTTTATTACACTTGAACTTGAATTTTTTTTTCTCTTCAACTTAACATTAGATTTTTTATACCAAAAATGAACGATAAAACCATGAATACTGTAGACTCTTAAGTTACCCAAAATATAGAAAATCTAATTGGACAACTTTTTTTTCCAATATAACAATTATGAATAATAAAATTTATTTAATTTTTCACAGGTATAAATTTTGCACGAAGAATTTTTAAATGAAGGACGAAGCAGTTATCTACTGATTTAGAATAAATTGATTCATTACTTAGTATAACTTAAAACGATAATTAACATTAAAACTTAAAGTGTCACATTAATGGCATTAAAAATATAACGAAAATTGAAAAACTATTCCCAAAAATAATATATATAAAATCGTTTTCCCTCAATATTATGAAATCGATCCCCTAAAATCATCTAATAATTTTCCAAATTTATAAAATTGTTTCCCCTAAAAAAAGAAATCCCTTTTCCTTTAAATCATTTTCATATTACGTATATAAGAAATGTCATTTTCAGAAGTGCTTTATTCAGTTAATTTTAACAAATTATAAATTTTATTTAAATATTTAAAGCTGTTAATGTTTTTAATTAAGAAAATCGAAGTTCCGTTAAAAAATTTTATGCAATTTTGCTTTGGCTAGCTTTTTATATATACTATTTAATTTTTTTTTTTCCTTTCCTTTTTACATTTCCTGTTCCTGTTTTAATTTAAAAACTTACGGTCATTCTCAACAGATGGCGGGACCAGCTTAAACTAAAGTTTTCATTTTTCTTTTCAACTTTTTATTTTATTCATCTAAAAATCTTTGTTTTCTTTAATTTTGTTTATTTAGTTATATTCTATGTTTATATTAGTTTTTTAAAATTTACTAACTTTTTGAAATAATTAAATATAATTTATTTAAACAGTTATATACATTTATGTTTTTGATTTATATCATAAGTAGTAGCTTTATATTTAGGTAAATAAGATTTTTGACAATATGAGTTATATTTTGATTTTTTTAAGTTCTTTAACAGCTGTAAAAAAAGCTATTTTTATGATAATTTCTGTGCTCATTTTGCCAGGTTTAAAGAGTTATCTGCTGTGAATTCGTTTGATTTTTTTTTATAAATGTTTTTAAGAAATTTATGAATTAGAAAAAATGTATCATTGTTTCTTTTTACAATATTTTTTGAGATACGAAAGAATTAGCACGTAAAATTTTCACGGATAGAAACAAATTTGTTACATGCCTGCAGTCTTTTCTGACTATTAGTATTTCAAAATGACGCACTGATCATTTTGAAAACTTAAGAATATTCCAAAAAATGTATTATTACATAATATCTAAACAGAAAAAAGTTTTCTTTCATAGATTCTGCAATAGTTGTATCGGTAAAGTGAACGATAGGCGATATAATTTGTCGGCCAAATATTCATGTCACCAGAGTGATGTCTATGAACTTGACTCAATTTATATATTTATAAAGCACACCTCGCCTCCCAATAACGTTTCCCGGGTTCGAATCCCAGTGATTAAGATAAGAACTTCCCACCCGTCTCGCACCGACCACACTTCTGACAAAAAATAACCAACGACTGTCATTAAAAAAAAAAAAAATTTAAGTGGGAGCAATCACTTTTGTGATACTTAAATACTTAATCCAGAACTTCCATTGTCTTCTGGATTGGGTTCAAAATGACAAGGCTTCGGAGTTGAACATAAGTATTCGTAAACCCAAAATTGGACGGCTGTTCAAAGACGGTTATAAAACAAAATATTATTCCTTTATGCAACATTTTATTATAAACATACCTAACTTATGTACCGTTTTAAAAGTATCCATCAGAAGATAAGTCAAATCTACTTTTTTTCGAGCTTTACCTAAAACTGAGTCCAATTAACCTATGCAAATAAAATAATGGTTACACAATTGTAAAACATAATTAATGAACTTTTCGTACTATAATTAAGTAATCCATTTAAACGAAAAACACTTTCCCACAACTGAGGAACCTTAGGAATTTAGAAAATAAAATTGTCAATTAAGTTGCAATGGTCAATGATCAAAATGATAAAGTTTAAATTTTATTTCAGTAGAATCGAGAACTAAATCTGAGTAACACTGTCCAACAGTAAAATGGCCGTTCTTGACCTTTGGTCATTATTAGGGGTTACCTCTATTGACTTTAAAATATCATCAAGGTACATGATTTTTCGCAAACGATTTTAATTTTACCCATCGTCATTGTCTTTTCTATTTCTTGGAAGTGCCACTTCTGTTGGAAAACTAGAACAATGAATAAAATGTAGCGTCCATAAAAATGACCACTCATTATGTTTAATAATAATTTTACTATTTATGAATGATAGAGCTATTTAAATGAATAAAGAATCATGTTTTTGTTTAAGTTAGTTTCTTTTGTTTAAACTAGCAATTAAATTTTATATGATAAAAATTAGTTACCTTTAAAAATTTAGAAGAGGTTTGTTTGTTTGAAAACTTTAGTTTTATTGTATCTATAATTTAACTTTTAACTCTAAAAATAAATCGCCTATAGCATCGTCTTTAATATAGACTGAAAAATAAGTCTCTCTTTGTATGGAAAGAAAATAAATATTTCGTATTCTGTCTAAATAAATATTTCGAATGCATCTACTTATCTGTTTTGTTAATATATTTTGCTTTCATATTTCTTTGTGTTTCCATATTTGAACTTTACCGTCTTTAGTCCGGAGGTTTACTCGGTCGTTGGGAGAGGCTTTGATGGACTTTCCCGAATGTTTTCTTCTAAAAGTGGCTGTAAATAGAGGAGATGGTCTTTCCTGGATGTGCAATAAAACGCTTTTAGAGATCTTTCAATTGGAATTGTTTATCGTTTAGAATCCAAACATGATCGGAGGAATCCCCTAAAATTAATAATAAATTTTGTAATGGCAAGATTGAAATCTTTAAACCATAAGCGAATGAGTGTTACGTGATTTCCTCGTAACTTTTACTTGTCAATATCGCTATTTTACCTTTTAATAGAAAAGATTCCAAAAGAAATATGATTTTTGTAATTTTTCTATTCATTACGTCTTTCTGATTAAAGCAATTTACACGAAAAAAGAAATTTTTCAATAACGTTTTTCTCCTGTTATTGAATGGATCCATTTCAAATTTTTTTTCTCCCAGTGTCCTAATCGCTATTTTCTATTAATGAAACAGGATTTAAATGGAAAACCCATGCTCTTTATCAGTTCTCAAACAGCGGTTGTGATGAATGTCACGTCCATCAGTTGCAACACTGCATTAGAGATTTATCTTACAGACACGAAAAAGTATTCAGCGCTATACATAGCATTGGTAACTGTCTGTAACCATGACTTTTAACTGGCATTCAGTAGATAGACTGAAATAAATTTTAAGTGAACGATAACCTAAACAGCTCTAGAAGCACTGGTTCAATCGTATTCAGTTGTAAATTTCAGCCTTTAATCTAGAGGCGTCTCATTAACCCACAACACTATTCAATTCGAACTATCGCTATGTTATCTCTAAAAATTTCCAGCGCTCGTAGAAAGTGGTAAGTAAAAAGGTTTCCTGAATAAAAAGTGAAGAAAAATTACTGTAACAAGAATGGGATAATGATTTGAAAGAGAAAAATAAAATAAAATAAATTGGAGGCTTTTTTTTAAATAATATAAATGTTGACAACTTCCTGGAAATTAAGAAACGTACATGTTTTAATAGACCAGCGAGATAAAATGATCTCTTGTCTTTTAAATAAGGTTTTTGAAATGAAGAGACCTTGTAATTTATCCCAAACCTCCTTTCGATCCTTTTCTTCGTCAACCATTCATCCATCAATATCTTCGGAGTTCGATAACGGTCGTATTGATTTGAGTATAATCGACTTTTCAGGATTTCCTCAAGATTAAAATGTTAATTGAACTTATTTCAATTATTCTTTATTATTATTCCCTTTTCGTTATCAATTATTCCCTTTTGAATTCGTTTAGCTTATACGAAAAGCTGTTTTTCTAGTTTTTATTTATTAAAAAACAACGGTCATCAAAATGAACTGTCATTTATTTTTTATTTTCTTTTAGTTATCAAAAGGGTTAGATCTTTCCCTTTGATATTTTCCTTTACCTTTTTTTGCATCAGATTCAGTTTACAAAATCGTCCCATTCCATTAATTTCAATGGGGAGCATTGCTTTCGTTTACCCCTCTCTCTATATATGTATATATACATGATATATATATATATATATATATATATATATATATATATATATATATATATATATATATATATATATATATATATTGTGCTCTACTGTACTGGTATTCCGATTCTCCACATGAGGGGAAAATATACTCTACTGATAAGAAGAGTGTATAGCCAAAAGGTGTTCCGCGAAACCCTAGAGTTCCGTGGAAGAGTTAACAGAGGTTCCGACATTTGGGTCTCTTTTTTTTTTTCAACACCAGCGATGAGTTTTAAAACGGTAATGATGGCTAGTTCCAATCAGATATCCACTCTTTATTTAATAGTGCGCTTATTTTTAATAAGGTATTTTGCTAAAATGCGAGTGAAAAGACGAAGTAGCAAAATATAATAATGTATATGAATATATTTTCTAACAATGTATTGAATGAGCCGCGATGGCTCAGGGGATAGAGCGTTCGCCTTCCAATGAGGCGAACCGGGTTCGAATCCCAGTCGATACGAATTCCGCATCCGGCTTGCACTGACCACAGTGCTGACGTGAAATATCCTCAGTGGTAGACGGATCATGGGTTAGAGTCCCCTTGCCGTCAGGCTATCCGTGGGAGGTTCTCGTGGTCTTCCTCTCCATGTAACGCAAATGCGGGTTAGCTCCATCAAAAAGTCCTCCACGAAGGCAAATTTCTCCCAATACTCGATCCAGGAGTTCCCTTGTCTTCTGGATTGGGTTCAAAATTACAAGGCTACGGAGTTGAACATTAGTAGCCGTAAACCCATTAAGTTGGGTCGGCTGTTCAACGACGGTTATAAAATAAAATAAAAAAACAATGTATTGAATGAATTATATAAAAAAAGATATGTATTCATTAAAAATTGCATAGTATTTCCCTTTGAGCCTTTCAATTCATGATAAAAAATATAACAAAGAAATATGTTTCTCTCAAGTCCAACTTTTACAGTTATATTAGTTGTTATTTTTTTAAAGTTTTTAATTCAGCAAAACCATAGTTCAATCTGTATTTTTCTACACCTGTCTACCCCCAAAACAAATTGGAAACTAAATTAGATGACACTACAAGCCTTTGAATTCCAGTGTCGAAAATGAATCCTAATTTTTAATTAATTTTTGATGCGACGATTAAAAAAAAACTTCATCCTACACATTAATTATTTTCAAAAGTTATTAAAAGTTTATGTCAATCAAATTAATGTTAATGTGTTCACAATTACCAATAAAGTTTATTTATGAGGTTTGGATTTCGCTAAAAGTAGGTCATGACCATTTAGGGTTCCATAACTGAAACAAATCAAGAAATGCTCATTTTTCTACTGATAATGATGTGTTCTGTTACTCCCTATAGATTCTTCACTGTTCTTACTTTTTTTTTTTACTCTACTAATAGACATTTTCCCTTATAAATTAGTCTACTGTGATGATTCCTAGTGCTATCAGTGTTTCATGCTCCACATAAATTTGTCTACTGTAATGATCTTTTCTACTGTTATCAGTGTTTCATGCTCTATATAGATCAGTCTACTATGATGATCTTTTCTACTGCTATCAGTGTTTCATTCCTCATATATCTATATGGAGATCAGTCAACAATCGTGATCTTTTCGACTGCTATCACCAATTATCCATTCTCTATATAGATGAGTCTACTGTGATAATCTTTTCTGTTGTTTACAGTGTTTCATACTCCATATAGATCAGTCTCTTATACTGTCAATAAATTTTTGTTACCCAAGAATCATTCCAGTAGGGTAGAAAACTATTTGAAGTACACTTGAAATACTTTGAAACACACTATCTTCTTTTCTTTTTATCTTCTTTTCTCATTGTTCATAAAAAGTTCTGGAAAATCAATCTTAAAAATAAGTTTGACTCCTTGAATCCGTCAAATATGTTTTTTCAAATTGAACTGGAAAAAAACTGGAGTAATATTTAAAATCCACTGCAGATCCAGATATTAAAGTCACTATTTAAAAAGTCTATAAAATACTTTTTTTATGATGTACCTTTCTCGATGCCAATGAACATCTCAACCACGAAACAAAATTAAATTTCATCGAAATATTAGAAATACATTTAAGCACTCTTAAAATATACCGAGCTTTGTCTAAAATTAAATTTCAAGTTTTCATTCAGTCGAAACAGTTCCTAAATTACAAAAACCCTCCAAAAAGGTTACTTACGTTATGAAATGCAATTTTAAATTTAAATTGATTTATAAACTGGCATCAGGAGAATTTTAAAATATTTCCCGAGCACTTTCTTTCGATGCGCAAACTTCACCTTAAGTGAAAATTAAGCAAAATTACTTTACCCCTAATGCACGAGAAATTTTTCATACTTTTCTCCTATATTAAATTTGGTTACCTCAATTCTGCTTTTAACGGCGTTGTTCTCTATTCGGTACTTTCTTCTGGTCGCAAAAACCCTCAAAACGTCTTACATTTTTAACGTTCTTGCAAAGCTTAAGAAAATATTTTACCTTTCCGTGAAGAATTATTGATTAGCTTTATATGAATGGTATAACTTAATTAGTGAAAGTAGTAATTAATTGTTACAAAAGTTTTGGCCACCCCATTCGCTTTTGTAAGTTTGCGTGCAATAGAATGAATGCAAAATCCTCGCTTCTTTCTTTAATTAGATTGCAAATTTCGTGTTATTTAAGTTACCTTCAATTATAATGGTAGAGTGTACTAAAATGATCGTATTTGTTCGTGTTTCTTAGAAAATTTTTTTATAATACTAAGGGGCTTTCTGCTTATTCAACTCACCAACTCATATGACTGCTACACAATCAATTTTTGTTTATTATTTTTTTTCACTATAAACAAATTGTTACGTTGAAACTAAAAAGAAAATAATCAATTGAAAAATCCTAAAATGTTTTATTATATTAACACAAATCTTATTTCCCATATTTCATTCCTGATTATATGGAGGCAAAAGTTAAATCGAATCATTTTTCTTGGTTACTTCATCTGCAATTATATATATATATATATATTTTATTTAATTCTTAGATAATTTTTGATTAAGGTAGAAACTTGTTAAAGGTTTTTCGCCTTAGAGATTCGTCAACTCATGAATTTTCAAATAATTTTTTTTTTCAGGCATAAACAACGAAAAAAATAATACTTTAAAGTAAAGGAATGATCCTCTTAACCCATTTATTTACAATTTCTCTATAAAACCAATAATATTTGAAATATATTCTCGAAAAGCCTTACAAATTATTTTAATAAAGTAGCACCCTAAACAGAATGCAAACAACCTTCCGCTTTCTGCAGACCACCAAAGTCAAGATTTACTGGCAGTGGTCAGTGAGCGCATGAGTGACTACTCTGTTCAGTCTGCGAAATGACCGAGGGTGCGCTTTATGGGTCTTCCTACTGTTCTACCGTAAATTGATCGGCTTTGCGAGCAGTTCGTTGGGCTACCAAAGCAAGAAAACCATCCCCTCTGGGGCAGATATTGGTCTTCGAATAATTCCCAGGGATGTTTCACGGACCATCACCTATAACCCGCCGCGCAGCTCTAGTGCGACGTAAATAAAGTATTAGTTTTGATGCTTACTTCCGTTTTTCTTTAACTAATTTTCCAAATCATTGACGCTTCTTGAGAATGCCGTTATTTCTATATGTGTATTTACGAAAATATTTGTTTCAAACAAATTAATTTAACAATTAGATAACAAACAAACCTAAAACTTTCCATCAGAACGTCGCGAAAATATCTAGTTTCGAATGTGTATTTTAAAAACTATTTACATTGTTAATTAAATGCTTTATAGTTAATAACATGGATAATTTACAAAATATAAGAATACTTGGAAAATGTTTTCATCAAACTTATAATAAAAAATAACTAATTTTAGTTATTTCGAACCATCCCTAAAAACAAATTAAACGAACTTATATTTTAACATTTTTCCGTTAAGCATGACATATAGTTTCAACTTACTAATCGCAAAAGTACGTTTTAATTTAGAATACTGCAACAATGCAAGAATATGAATGTAAGGCAAATAAGCAAATTCTTGAAATAGCATTTTATCACGTTATATTTTATTATATACCGATGTATCATATAAACAATTTCAATATTCTGCAAACATGTTACTGGATTTTCTCGTTTCAAATTTTCGAACGAAAAACTCAAAGACGTTAATCTTTCTATTGCACATTCTTTCAATATAACAAAACATTTTTCTCGCCTTGCTGACAGCTATACATAGAAATACGATCTAGTCACGGTTAAATTTATTAACTGCCAATACGCGGATGGGGAAACATTCATGTGATTCCATGGTAACGGAGTTGATTAAATCTAGAATTTCCGACAGGGTAACTGTCTGAAGGAAACCGTCAATTTTGTCACGCTGCTTTAATTTACGAACTCTTTTAGCTCTCATAGTCATTGATACGTCTGTCATTGATAATTTGCTACAAAAGTCAGCGAAACATCCGCTAACCAATCGTATTCTTCCTAAAAGTTCACTCTGAAACAATTCCGTCATTAAAAAAAAAAAAAAAGAGATCAGATATATTGAATGAAAGTGGTATAAGATCGAATTAGACTTACGCTACTTTTATTCGATCTTGACATTCACATGAAATGCTAACTTGGATGATTGTTTGAACTCCTAATTATTTAGGCATCAGTGAACTTTAAATCAATAAAGTATTAATTTTCTAAACAGCCTAATGTCGAATGCTATTAATAGGTGCGAACGCTCATTGCTATTAATTGTTAGGCGCTTATCAAAATGGCGTCATTTTTCGCATGGTTGGAATATTTTTGTCCTTTAAAAAGAACATCGAACGCAACAATATGCTGGATCAAGCAAGGATTTGAGCAGGTTAGAATTACGAAAAGAATTAGGAAATGTAGCGTATAGTTTCTTA
Source organism: Parasteatoda lunata (assembly GCA_949128135.1). Taxonomy (NCBI): domain Eukaryota; kingdom Metazoa; phylum Arthropoda; class Arachnida; order Araneae; family Theridiidae; genus Parasteatoda; species Parasteatoda lunata. Next base: position 5,368,129 of record OX421970.1, on the reverse strand, counting down.
ACACTATTAAATAAATATTTTCACAATAATTATGTAATATTTTATGAGAAAAAAAGAATGAGTGCTACTTAAAATCGTCTATCTACCGTATGAGGGGGATAAATGGTATTGAAAAGGGAAAAATAAATTAAATATTTTTGATAAAAACTAAATGCCATGATTATGATCATTTAAATGAGAATTTATAAGACGAAGATGACTTGGCTTATGTCAAGCACTGATGCGTAATGTATGTTATTAAAAACCAATGAAATTTCTTTATTGCTTTGGAAACAAAGAACTGAAACTTTCTAGTTCGCAGAAATAAGTATGGGAAACGAAACTGCATCTAATAAATGATAGCAACATCTAATTTAACCTCTTAACTATTGAAATATAAAGGAATAGGGTAAACTAACCAGTGAAGGAACACTTAAGCTTCGCTTGCCTTTTAAAAAATCATATTAATTTCAAAATTCGTAATTTTAGTTAAATGACAGTGTCAACATATTTGTTACTAATTGCAAATTACGTAAAAATTTTAGAGAACTTACATAATATTGTTTTAAAGTTTTGGAGGTTCAAATAACAAGTAGTAAGAAGACCAAGTGAAGGAACAGCTCTTACCAGCGAATGAACACCTAGTAAAGGAACACTTAATTTTGGTTGTTTTTTAGTGCTCTGTTTATGAATTTATAAGCCATACACATATTTAAAAACAAGCCTATTCTTGAAATTATAACATATAAATATTTGGAAAATGTTAACTTTTTTTTTTTTTGTAATCATGAGTTGAAAATTAAAGTGTCAGCATATTAACGCATACTGTTCATTCACTGGGAAATCTATGTCCAGTAAAGGAACATGCCTGTTCCCTCGCTGGTTAGAAGTTGTTTTTCGTATTTTTAACATACTTTTGATGCGGAACATCACTGAAGGTACAAGAAAGTTAAAGTTTATCTTTTATTTTCATTATTTTAGCAAGAATACCCAGTAAAGGAACACTTATTCCTTCACTGGTTTTTCATCGTTTGGTGATCCAGTGAATAAACACCCCCTTATCTCAGTACTTTATTATGCTATGATGCTTTAAAAAAATAAAACCTAACTTCAATAACTATATTTTGAATTCTCTTTTTCACAGTGAGAAAAATAAAATTATTACATGCAATTAATTCCACTTTAAACATATAAATACAAACACTCACCTTATAATTTTTTCAAAGAAACAAGGTGTTGCAGAGATAATAACAAATTCAAAAATTTTTCCAGAGAAGTCTATTTGACCAGGTAATCCAAAACATTGCTAGATGACTCTCTATTGTTTGGCAGTAAGCTATTGTTACCAATCAATCTAAAGAAAATTCTTATTTTTAATCAATATATATGAAATGTTCCTTCACTGGGTAGTGTTCCTTCACTGGTTGGTTTACCCTATATCAACAAAAAATATCTTACAGCTCGTTATGACTATTTAACTGCCATAAGTAATAATAAGATAAATAAAATATGAATTATAGTGCCAGGGGGCTAATAATTTCAGGTACTCATACGTGGACCACAGGTTTTAACTAAGTAAAAAAATATAAATATTACAAAAGTTAAATTGAATTTAAAGTAGGAACAAACATGCATATTGCTATATTATGGTCTATTTAAATACAATGATGAATGAGGAAAAAAAAAACTCTAAAAAAAATACAAACTTTTTTCTAAGCACAATGCATTGAATCTCTGTTTTATAACTATTTTAATTTGGTAAATTATGAAAATTAAATCATTATTGTAAAGAATCTAACAGTAATTATGAAAAAAAATTTTAGTAGTACGCATGCATGGACCTGCATGTTCTTGACTGTATTATTTTTAAATACTGAGTCAATATAAATTTAAAAGCTTCATACAAATCACAGAACTGCCAAGTCAAAAGAAAACAATTATTTTCTGACTAACTAAATTATATAACATTTGAAATTACTAACGTGATCTACTATTAGCCCGTGGATTTAACGTCATTTTTCGCAAGTTACTTCGGTTTATGTGGAATTTTACCCATATAGCTTATATATTCTCATGGAATCCCCGGAAAGCTTAAACATTCACCGATGTTTCAATGAGGGTAAAAATATAATTTTTTTATAGCGTGTTTTTAGAAGCTAAGATCCACATGTGTGGGCCGAAGGAATGAATATGTTAAGCGGAAATTATTTCTATTCAACATGTATCAAGAAATTTTTAGCTAGAGATCCTTTAATGAAGTACGAAACTTTAATTATTCATTAATTTAACATCCCTGCAAAAAATGACCAATAGAAATCAATAAAAAAAAATGTATTGATCTGTACGGGGAAATGGAACACTGATAACAGTAGAGTAGATCAGTACAATGGACTGGTAAGTCAATACACTGTATTGGTCTAAATCAGTAGAATGGACTGATATCAGTAGAATGGACTGATCTGTATGGGGAAATGGAACACTGATATCAGTAGAATGGACTAATCTGTACGGGGAAATGGAACGCTGATATCAGTAGAATGGACTGGTCTGTACGGGGAAATGGAACACTGATATCAGTAGAATGGACTGGTCTCTACGGGGAAATGGAACATTGATATCAGTAGAATGGACTGATCTGTACGGGGAAATGGAACACTGATATCAGTAGAATGGACTGGTCTGTACGGGGAAATGGAACACTGATATCAGTAGAATGGACTGATCTGTACGGGGAAATGGAACGCTGATATCAGTAGAATGGACTTGATATCAGTAGAATGGACTGGTCTGTACGGGGAAATGGAACACTGATATCAGTAGAATAGACTGGTCTCTACGGGGGAAATGGAACATTGATATCAGTAGAATGGACTGATCTGTACGGGGAAATGGAACACTGATATCAGTAGAATGGACTGGTCTGTACGGGGGAAATGGAACATTGATATCAGTAGAATGGACTGGTCTGTACGGGGAAATGGAACACTGATATCAGTAGAATGGACTGATCTGTACGGGGAAATGGAACACTGATATCAGTAGAATGGACTGATCTGTACGGGGAAATGGAACATTGATATCAGTAGAATGGACTGATCTGTACGGGGAAATGGAACACTGATATCAGTAGAATGGACTGGTCTGTACGGGGAAATGGAACACTGATATCAGTAGAATAGACTGATCTGTACGGGGAAATGGAACACTGATATCAGTAGAATGGACTGGTCTGTACGGGGAAATGGAACACTGATATCAGTAGAATAGACTGGTCTCTACGGGGAAATGGAACACTGATATCAGTAGAATGGACTGGTCTGTACGGGGAAATGGAACACTGATATCAGTAGAATAGACTGGTCTCTACGGGGAAATGGAACGCTGATATCAGTAGAATGGACTGGTCTGTACGGGGAAATGGAACGCTGATATCAGTAGAATGGACTGGTCTGTACGGGGAAATGGAACGCTGATATCAGTAGAATGGACTGGTCTGTACGGGGAAATGGAACACTGATATCAGTAGAATGGACTGGTCTCTACGGGGAAATGGAACATTGATATCAGTAGAATGGACTGATCTGTACGGGGAAATGGAACACTGATATCAGTAGAATGGACTGATCTGTACGGGGAAATGGAACACTGATATCAGTAGAATGGACTGGTCTGTACGGGGAAATGGAACACTGATATCAGTAGAATGGTCTGGTCTGTACGGGGAAATGGAACACTGATATCAGTAGAATGGACTGATCTGTACGGGGAAATGGAACATTGATATCAGTAGAATGGACTGGTCTGTACGGGGAAATGGAACGCTGATATCAGTAGAATGGACTGGTCTGTACGGGGAAATGGAACGCTGATATCAGTAGAATGGACTGGTCTCTACGGGGAAATGGAACACTGATATCAGTAGAATGGACTGATCTGTACGGGGATATGGAACACTGATATCAGTAGAATGGACTGGTCTGTACGGGGAAATGGAACACTGATATCAGTAGAATGGACTGGTCTCTACGGGGAAATGGAACACTGATATCAGTAGAATGGACTGGTCTCTACGGGGGAAATGGAACATTGATATCAGTAGAATGGACTGGTCTCTACGGGGGAAATGGAACATTGATATCAGTAGAATGGACTGATCTGTACGGGGAAATGGAACACTGATATCAGTAGAATGGACTGGTCTCTACGGGGGAAATGGAACATTGATATCAGTAGAATAGACTGGTCTCTACGGGGGAAATGGAACATTGATATCAGTAGAATGGACTGATCTGTACGGGGAAATGGAACACTGATATCAGTAGAATGGACTGATCTGTACGGGGAAATGGAACACTGATATCAGTAGAATAGACTGGTCTCTACGGGGGAAATGGAACATTGATATCAGTAGAATGGACTGATCTGTACGGGGAAATGGAACACTGATATCAGTAGAATGGACTGGTCTGTACGGGGAAATGGAACACTGATATCAGTAGAATAGACTGGTCTCTACGGGGGAAATGGAACATTGATATCAGTAGAATGGACTGGTCTGTACGGGAAAATGGAACATTGATATCAGTCAAATGTACTGGCCTGTACAAGGAAATGAGTCAGTGACATCAGAAGAATGGACTGGTCTGTATCAGTAACATAGACTGGTCTAAGTTAGGGAAAATAATATTAATGTAAGCATATTAGATAAGTTTAAACAGGAAAATGCAACATTGTTTATAATTTTTTTATATGCAAGTTTTAGCTGAATTGGTCATCTGCTTTGTATATAACATGGCATAGTAAATCTCTTACTAGCTGCAACCAGTGGAAAATTTCCTATTAATTAATAAAATATAACAGGACAGTATATAAAAAAATACTTATTTAAAGACTTTAAAATTTTTTTGAATATTTAAAGTTAAACACTGCTTAAGTGAAAGGAATAACGAATTCTATTCTAAATCACATACTTCTTTATACATATACACTTCTTTATACATACACTATGCTAGTTTTAAATTAAAGTTAACTTTAATTTCCTTTTATATCTCTAATTTAAATTTAAAATAAAAATTCTTATAAAATTATAATTTATTGTTTCATAAAAAAGAAAAACTGTAATAAGAAACTTAAACTGTGAATTCAAGAGGGTACCCTATTGGAAAAAATTCTTGGTATATATATATATTTTAAAAAAAACGGCTTATGAAACACCAGTTATACTGGATTCAGTATCATAACGGAAACAGTGTTTCGTAATCCGGAATTAATTTGATTCTGGTGTTTCATAATCTGGTATCAAGTTGATTCCAGTATAATACTGAACTCAGAATCATAACAGGCAATTCAAAAGCCGATATCAAATTTGCCGATGCTGGTGTTTCATCAGCCGGTATCATATTGGCTCTGGTATGATACAAAATTGGATATCACACCAGAACAGATGTTTCACAAGTTAGCAGGATACTGACTCCAGTATAATACCTAAACCAGTGATTCTCAACCACTGTGCCGCGGCACTTTTGTGTGCGCCAAATATTAGAAATGATACAATAAAAATTATAATGCTTTTTTTATTATGGATAAAGTTTAAATTAAAGAAAAGTGTATTTATATATATAATATTATATATACATATATATACTTTTTATAATTATTCCACGCTTTAACTGTGTGACCATCTTCGTCGGCGATTGTCTTGTCTCTGACAATCTTAAAATAGCATGGAAGTGTCTAAATTGACTTTGACACACAATTTAAAAAAATGTTGAAATAAGTAGGAAATTTAATGACTATTAAAATTATTAACCACAAAGGAAAGCTAGCTAAATATTAACTTTCAAACAGAAATAAAAGCTAATCATTAAAGTAAGCTATGCAATTAATAAACAAATTAACAAAGAATAACTAAAAACACAAATATATAAAAAAACAAATTAACAATGGATAACAAACAAAAAAAAAGCTAACAATTAATAATTAGCAAAAAAACTAGTTAACAATAAATCAAAAATAAATAACAGTTAATAACTATAGAAAACAAGCTAGCAATTAATAACTAGCAAAAAAAAAATAAATAAAATAACTGTTACTAACTAATAAAAATTAATCGAAAGAAATAATTAATCCCTTAATAAACGTGCTTTTGTAGTACATATTATTTTATTTCGCATTTAAAATTATTATCACAAACTATTTAACACAGTGTATTACAGGTTAGTAAACAACTTTTAAACTAATTTTAAACTAATTTCTTTCATTGTGTGCCTTCAAATTTTAAAATCGTTGAAAGTGTGCCGCAACAACAAAAAAAAAAGGTTGAGAATCACTGACCTAAACTGTTGTTTCATTAGCTGGTATTATTCTAGAGTCAGTATACCTACTGGTACTAGTATACCGCGCCCAGTGTTGATACAGGAACGTTAGTGAGCAGCTCTGATTGGGAAAATAAAGCATTGATACAATTGAGTAAACAAGTAAAGTCACCCGGTTTATACAGAGATATTAAATACTGTCATCAATTCACACTTTATCAAATGCTGTAGTCTGCATTAGGGTTATAAAAACAAATAACCTGTTTTTTTTCTTTATAATTAATTAATTTTTTTAAACTATAAATTAAAATATTATTAGAAATATCTGTCAATAATATTTGAATCTACAATACTACACAAAAAATGATTTGCAGCAACATTATAAAAGTGCAAATGAATCTTTCAGATTTTATGAAAGTTGAATGGGAATTAGAAATATTATTTTATAGATAACCAAAAACCTGACTAAAATAAACAAGTCAAATTTTAATTTCTAATTATTTTTTTTCATATCTTTTGAAGCGACATAATAAATTTCGTTAAATAAACCCAAGAAAGGTTTGGTAAATGCAAATTCACATGTAAACTAAGGAGACAATGTGAAGTGCATACATATATAAATTTAAACAATCTTATAAAATTATGATTTGAATAAATTAACTTTGATTTCTATTTAAATAATTGATAAGATAAAATAGAATTCAAATTACACATATACAAATTTTTGATATGCCTCCAATAATATTGTTTGAATTCATTCATATTTGACACTGTTAATTTACTTTGGAATCAGATTTAGTAAAATATTAAGGTTTTACTCCTTATAGTACTAAAGGAAAACAATAGTTAGTTATTTCAAAAAATAAATAATGAAAATATAAATAAACAGTTATATTACATCGTGGCCAATGTACCTTCTTGCTATTATTAATTTAAATATAAGCCATTTTAATTTTAGATATATTTGGCCTTTAAATTAGAGTTAACTTTAATTATTAAAACATAATAGTGGGTTGAGTAGTAATAATAGCTGCAAATAAAAGCTCAAATAACTCTAGTTATTAACTAATATATACAAAAGTTTTGAATTATTCCACTATGTCATTCTATTTACTTTTTTCTTAAGATTCTATTACTTAAAAAGCTCTATTTGTTATACTCACATATTCTATATCACATAATATCTGAAAAATAAATCAGGAAAAAAAGTTATCGCCTTCAAAAATCAAATCTTAAGATCAAATTATTTATATAGCGACACAAGTTTGTAAAGCATAAAATAGGCCTAAATCTTCAAAGTTTTTTTTCTCACAATTGGTGTGAACTTAAAGAGATAATCAATATATATACCAAATAAAAACACACAACAACAAAATATTAAAACCTTTAAACATTGGATATGACATAATTTAAACTTTGTCTTATAAGATAGAAGAATTACAATTACTAAATTTATATAAATATTAACATGGTAGCCTAAAAAATGTTCATCTATTTATAATCAAATGAAATATTAATTTTGTCATATTTTAGAAGTTCTTATAACGTGAAGTAACTGACAAGCATTTTTAGTATACTTGTGTGTGAATTCAAAAATATATTTTTCAAATGATTGCTAAATTCATATAGTTTAACATTATATCATCCTTGATTTGATGCATTTTTATTTTTCATGAACACCACAACTGCTTGCAGACCTTAACTGTGCTAACCACGCACTTTCCGACAGTCTATTTTAAAGTCTTTTCGATGTCATCCAACCATATAGTTGGTGGAATTGTAGTTGCTCCGGATCCCTCAGATTTCTCTTAAATGTAAACCTCTTTGTAGAATTATCTTCAAAGCTTCTCCAAATAACAGCCAGTAACAATGCCTCTATTTAGAGCCCCTAATATAAAAAAAATTTGAATAAGCAGAAAGTGTAGACTAAGCAACAATTTCTAAAAATCTCATTTTTAACATTATATGCTCTATTTTTTAATATTATGCTTTATCTTTTTATGCTAAATTTGAGGTTACAGTGTTAATTTAATTGAGTTAATATTTTAGTATGCAGTGTTAATTCCATTAGACACCTTTGGCATTTGTATACTTTTTCCTAACTATTAATTTGAAGCAAGAATTATTAAACAAATAAAAATAGTAAAGAATTTTTACAAGGATTAAACTTTTCTTACATTATATTAATACATAAATAGACAATTAAAAATATGGTAAATGTCAGTTAATTAAAGTAATATTAACTGAAAGCTTAATTCTGTTAAATTTTTCATATGATTATGATAAATTTTACCCTTACACAAATAGCATGCATAGATTTTTCAGATTATATGACTTGATGAATATTGATAAAGCATTATGCTTATTTTTTTAATAATAATACTATTTAAATCAATATAGTAATACATTTACTCCAATTTTCAATTAACTTTTATGCATTATAAAAACTCACAAACTAGCTGTTACAGATGTATAAATAAATTAGACAAAGACCCAGAATGCACAAAGAATAGATTTCATACAATTCTAATTATATGTGATTCTTTCAAAAATCAAAATATGTATGTATACAAAAAATATTACGAATATTCGGGGAACTGATCAATCATACATTTAAAAAAAATCCATTGCCTCCAGACAACGCATACTGGAAATTAGACTCAATATTTAATCTTATTATTAAGATCTTGAAACATAATACCATAGAAATTTGATACTATTTTAATAAGATTAAATTAAAGCATATTTTCTTCCAAAATGAGAATAACATGCATAGTGATAAAAATTAAAAAGTATTAAGTTGTAGGATGATACTAAAAGGTTGCAGAAAATATTTAAAAATTATGGTATTACAGTTCAATTATGATGTAAAATTTCAAACAATAATGATATTTTACAGATTTGCTATTGAGACACACAGACTGTAAACAAATAAAAGATTTTAAAAAATTATTTATAATTAAAAAATAAACAATTATCCAAACTATATAGACTTATTTATACATTTAAAGAATTTTTCAGATTATTAAATATAAGAAATACAATTATGAATACTTATTTTTCAACTACTGTACCAATCAATTACGAATTTGCGATTAACATTTCAAATATAATGCTAAGTTTAAATATGTTACAAACAACAAATAAATAATTAATTTGTTAATAACGGTGATATTAACTGGAATTTATGTAAATAACATATGAACAAAGCATTTCTATTAACGTCTCATTAAGAAATCCAGGAAAAAAACATTAAAAATACTTTCTTCTGGTGCAATGGAGTCTGAAACGTAACCCTATGCACATGCAGTAATAATTCAAGAATGATATACATATCTAGATTGCTTAAAATATAAATATGACTCAATCATACGTTTTAATATTTCTGTAACTAACAAAGATGTAAATAAAAGTAAGAAATAAAGAGAAAAATACACTTACTAAAAAATTTCTCGCCTTGGTATGCACCATTCTTTCCATGAGGCTCAATTGTAAACAACGTGAACGTAAGTCGAAGCAATGAGATTGGCTGCAACTTCAGACTGAGAAACGGAATGAACTGGGGAAAATGTTGAAAAGGAACATTCTCCAACTTCGGAGTGTATGTAGCTAGATATAGATTTAACGAACGGCTAATTCACGTCTTTTGCGTGTCCCCATTCGTTTCTGAATTAATCGCTGGTTTTTGCTTTTATAGATTCAATTGGATTGAATTAACTATATTGTTGCAAAACAAATTTATTTATTTCATTCAAAAAAGTTTATTTTGTTTTATGATCTGAATTTATTTAAAACAAATCTCAAAAACGGACTGAAATTTATAAATTTATGATGGAGAGGTTAATGTTTGAAGGTAAAAAGTTTGAGATATTATATGAATTTTTAATTTATGTAAACATATTTCTTTTGCTACCAGTTGTTTGAAACCTAAACTAATTAATTTATTTAGCGAATTGATTAACTAGTTTCGGTTAAGAGTAACATAGTTCTAGTTTTGTATAAATTCAATAATAATAATAATTAAATAAGAATTAAAAACAACTTATAATCAAATTTAAAGTGATACAAAATTAATAATATTTTTTTGTCATCATGACTTTGATTAAAATAAATTTTGCAAATTAAAAAATAAATAAGTAAATAAATAAAATACTAATAAAAATAAGTTTTATTATTTAATTACTTTTATTATAAAATTACTTTAATTTAAATGACTTAAAGCAGATTTTAAAGCTATTAAAATGTGTAAAAAAATTTCTCATAAACTTTCCTTTCTTCCAAAATTATAAAATGATTTTAATAATTAAAAAAATTTATTTTTTAATTAATGCACGTAGATAGTGTACGTTTTCACCGCCCTTAATATATACGTTAAGAATCCTTATAAAAATCTAAAAAATTAATTATCGGAAATTAGTATATAATCAAGAAAAAAACACTAAAAATTTATAAAATAATGAAGAATTATAAACAAAGTTAGCTAATTTGAAAAGGTCAAAGCCTGTTAGATTTCTGGGAAAATATGGATTGTAAACAAATGTATGTAAAATAATTCCATAGGCACCTGTTGATGTATTAATGAAAACAGGTATTGACTAATAAAATACCTATTGATCAATATTTATTGCTAAGTTTTACTGGTGTCAATAAAAATATGTTGATATCAGTTCATATATTGATAAAACAAGTAGAAAACCTAACTGATCAACATCTATTGATACAAGTACCCTACTGATGACAGTAGACATCAGTTGAAGTGTGATATACAGACAAGTATAAACCAATAGAGTACCTACTGATCAATATCTAATGATACCAATACACTGCTGATATCAGTTGAAATATCAATAGAAACAAGTACAGACCAATAAAATTCTATTGATCAATGTCCATTGATACCAATACACTACTGATATCAGTTGAAATGTCAATAGGAACAAGTACAGACCAATAGAATACCCTACTGTTCAACATCTATTGATACCTATACACTACTGATATCAGTTGACATCAGTTGAAATGTCAATAGAAACAAGTACAGACCAATAGAATTCTATTGATATCAATAAAAGTTTTTATTGATTTCTATTGGTCATTTTTTGTAGGGCGTCAATCTGGCAATTATCACGATCTTTCTTTTTAATCGTTTCACCTTATCCAACGGTCTTATATGCCATCTTGCAACACTTAAAGTAAACGATTAGTTAATATTATAGATTTGAGTAATTGACACTCTACCGTTTATTATATAATGTCTTTGCCATATTTCTCTTTACTTCTATACAATTATTTCATGATGATTATATTTATAGCATGCACGAATAAAATGCTTTCTTCTGTAGATGCTTAGTTTTAAATTCATGTTTTTCTTGCTTCAATGCCATAAAAATCATTGAATTAAGTTAAAATTGCGTTAATTTATATTATTATTTTTGAAAAAATTTCATATTGTTCATTTATGTAGAAACATAAATTTTTCTAACCAATTCTAGTTTGTTTGTTTTTTAATCTCAGAACTTAATTCTATTAAAAGCAAAAAGCTTTTTGTTTTATTTTTATTTACTAAAATTTATTTCATTCTGTTGTAAAAAAAAAAATTATAAACAGAGAAAATAAAAAAACGAACATTAATAACGCTTTCCCGAACTTATTGAATTTAAAAGAATTAATGATGCACGTCATCTATATAAATATTATTTATCTTATTCAACACGAAATAAATTTAATAGCAAGAAAAATGTTCTTAAATTTAACTATTTGAAATAAATCGTAATTTATTTTAAAAAATGTGTGTTTTTGTGTTCCTTCAATTTTATAGAAAAAAAAATAAAACTAACCAATTGATTACATAGAACTTCGTAAAATCTAACCAAAAATAATGAAATAAAACGAAAAACTCATTAATCTAACTTATTAATTAAATTTTTTACCGTAGCGTAGCGCTAACCATTATTGCGAGTGTTACATTTTGCCGAGCTTCAAAGAAATTACGTCTCTTTTTTATAAAACATTCAAGTATTAGAGAGGAATTTCTTTACTTACTGCTTCTCGTGAATGAAACGATCAGTTCCTATAAACAAACTGCTTGATAGCTATGTTTCAAAAAAAGTTAAATGCAATCGCTGTTTTACTAGCTAATAATTTCTTGATTCTTCAGATGATAACACTTCTTTGTAAGAAATAATACTCTGAAATTTGCGCCATAAATTTTTATACGTGCTTGATACTTTTTATTTATTACACCAATGCCACTTATGAATTGTATTTAAAATTAAAGTGTTGTTGTAGATATTATTATTGTTAATGTCATTTTTTACTTAAAGCTTTATAATAGGTTTATTCATTTGTTTTCTTTAAAATGCATTAAAAAAATAGATGCCAAAAGATTCATTCGGGCATATATTTCGTAGATTAAGATCCTATATAAAGCTCTACACTTCATCCCTTTTTCATGACTTTTAGTCCTAATTTTTATTTGCTACTTCGATTAGGTTAATGAGGAATTTATTATTTCTTACCAGAAAAATGGAAACTAATGACAAGAGGCTATTTAACATGAGTTTTTAACGACTCGTTCAATTGCTGAGAATAATGGCTTATCAAGATAGGGTGTGAAACTAACTGCGGTATGTAACCACATTTGTCTAAAAGGTGTGCATATCGATTTCTGAAATTATCTGTCTGAGACACATAATAACGGGGCATTTGTTTCAAGAAAATGATACAGAAATTTTAAATCGATTCAAGAAAAAATACAGTTCAGTCATTTCTATTAAATGGTGATTAATAGAAAATTCTTAAAAAATTTTTTTAGTGATGAATGCATTTATCATTTTATCACCAGCGATGAGCAACTGAGAAAGATTGTTAACGGTCAATTATTAGATCATTTATACAGTCAAATTTTATCCAATAAAACTTGGAACTAATTCTGTGAATAAGATAGAAAAAAGGGGATCTTTCAATTGAATATTCGTTTTTATTATTTTGATTTGACTATCTGTTTATTCTCAAGAAACAAATATGATAACAAAGAGATCATTTAAGTTGGTGGGCAGAGCTCCCTGGTACATTTTTTACCAACCAGTGGTATCCAAAAAAATATATAGTGAACAAACGAAAAAAAAAAAAAGTTTTTTTTTTGCGTCAGTCAAATTTTCCACTGATATAAATTGTGAATATAGTTACATTTACTTTTAACTAATCTTTGCCATGATATAACTTATCTTTCACAGCCTTGGTCATCATTTTAAACAAAACTTTCATTGAAAAATATCTGTCCTTCATTTTCAAGCTCGCTACTCTTAATAACTTTTTAATCAGCGCAATTTTTAAAACTTGCGGAAAAATTTTATCGATACAATTTTTAAAAAGGATATGTGAAATTCTGCAACTTTTAGACGGTGACATTTAAACAAATTTGAACTCCTCCAAATAAATTTAATGGTCGTCCACAATATTGCTAATTTTCGGCTTTGTGGTCTGTGAGGATCAAAAGATTGGCGACCGCTAATTAAATATATCATAAAAATAATGTTGACATTTAAAGCATTCTTATAACTCATAAAAACTAACTAAGAAGATCCAAATGTCTTTGGCGGTCATAGTACAAAGTAAATAAATATTCACACGATATTTAATTGCAAATTATTTAATTATCTTTTATTTAAAAGTATTTACTAATAACATTTTTTTATCATCGCTTATTAATCCTAATATAATTATCTGCCATTATAACATTTTTTATTTTAATTATTATTCAGTGTTATTTACAGTCTGCTTATAACACAATCCGTTTAAGTACAGTTATGAAATATAATAAACAGCTGATCCAGGTTTGACTTTATGACTACCTATATTCAACTCCGTACCCTTGTAATTTTGAACCTAATCCAGAAGATAAGTGTAAAGACTGGAATCAGGTGTGGCTGGAGTTGCATGTTACTAATTGGAATTGGAAGTTTGGCTAATTGACTAATTGGAAGATAGTGATGAAAACAGGATAATGAAAATAGCAGTTGAAGATGAAAACAGGATCAAAATTGATAAATTTATTTTTAGTAGTATTTGTAGAGCTCGAGATACAAAATTATATATTTTTATCCATAGGAATTTAAGTTGTATAAATTTTGCATAATAATATTAATAAGAACAGGCCATGGGAGACAAATCCCCCATGACCTTCCTAATCAAAATCCAAATTAAAAAGTAATTGAATTGTTCCCCCCAACAGACAGTAGAATTATGAGAAGAGATCCATGGTTGATGATTTATCGAAAAATAACCTAGCCAAAAATAAAGCCAACTCCACATAATCAATATTAGGTTTGAAAAATACCTTGGCGATCTCGAATCGCCAACAAGACTGTAAGAATAATTATAACCATGTAACTGAAACATATTTGTGGAAAGAAATTAAGAGAATAAAGAGATATAAATAGATTTTTGTTTTCAATTAGATGCGACAATGAATTAATGAGTATTGAAGTTGGCCGTCACATATAATAAAAAAATATGTTTATGCAATTAAAGATATTTTAAAAGCTAGGAAATATGTAATGCCAATTGTGGCATCACAATAAGGTAACTTCGGGATCATGTATAGGAAGAAATTTTGCCACTTTTTGATGGAACTAACCCGCATTTGCGTTGCATGGAGAGGAAAACTTCCTACGGGTAGTATGACTGCATGATTTGTCTACAACTGAGGATATTTTATATCAGCACTGCGAGCCTGGTGTGGAATTCGTAACGACCAGCCATCGTTAAGATTCGAACCCGGTTCAAATCATTGGAAGGCGAACGTTCTAGCCCCATAGCCACCATGACTTTTTATTTATTATTGTTACATAAGCACACCGCCCAGCCGTGATCAAGCGCATAAGAACCATTTTTTCACGAATCTATTTTTTAACGGAGGTGGCAGGATCGCTACGTAACTTCAACCCCAAACGACGTGGATAATACCTGAACTAATATCCCTTTCTCCAAACTTCCACATCTTAACCAACGAAAGGATTTTCTGCCACGATAGATTAAACGTACTGCTTGCTGCGTAGGCGCACTAATTGTTTTAGTCGGCTTCCAGGCTCGAACTCACAATTCCCAGTTCTTCAACTGCAGTGTGAGCAATGCCTTAACCAAATGTAGTGCCGAAGCGCTTTGCTATACGCCCATATGCTGTCATGTGTACGCATTTCAAAGTGCGACTTACAAAAATTTTCTTAAGTTGAAAAAAATAAGATAGCTCAAATTAGTGAAAAGAACCACAAAGATGCGCGAAGGGTTACGGCGAAATTCAAAACCCTCACGATACCGAACATTTGGTGACCAGGGAAGCTCTGAAAAATTATTTGTCAAGCAACAAAAAATTATTATAATGTAATGCTTGAAACGAAGCGAGCAGGATTAGAAGCTTCTAAATAACCACACGTTCTCAAATGGCCCTGAAATAGTCGATTTTAATAACCTTTAATGCAGAATTCCATTTTTAGTTTTTTCCACGTAATTTTTACCAGAAAAAATTATTTTTTGAGTTATATAACTCAGTTATTTTAAAGGAGACATAATTTATAAATTTACCGTTAAATTCCCACTTCTAGTATAGAAATTGAAATCAATCGAAGGAGCCATAAGAAGCTAAGTTGATATCTGTCAATAAAAGTTTTCGAGATGTTCTGAAGTAACAAAAAAAGTTTTAATATAGGCATAAAATGTCATTAACAAATAATGAACAGTTTTGGCCTAAGGTCTTTTGAGGAAACATTTTTAGTTGCGAGGAGATAAGCTTAGTTTAAAAAATAATAATAAAAAAATTGAGCCTTGATTAAAATAGAAGGAAAATGATTTTCCTGTTTATTTGTGTCGAAATTGCTAAATTTCTAATTTCCTAAAACCTATAATTTAGAGTGATCTCTATATGCTTATTAATATTTTCTCATGTTCTGATTCTTTTCTCTGATTAGAGGGCGAATAACAGTTTTATTAGTAAATATTTGATTTTGCAACTTTTTTCAGTGAAATGATATCAATGTACACATATCAGACGGATCAGCATAATTTTTAACTTTAACTTGAAGTTAAACTTTAACCTTAACTTCAACTTTAAGTTCAACTTGAAATTTGACTTTAAGTGAAATGCCCTATATTCTTAGTCTTAACCTCTGAGGGTCACCCTAAAAAGGTCACTTCAATAAGTCACGAAAAAGTTAAACAGAATTCTTACTTCTGGTTTAAGTTACCGCATTTTGCTGGTTAACGTGAACCATCATGTTTTTATTTTCATTATTGTTGTTTTATTTTTTCGTACATATTTTCTTTAAAAAAAAAAAATTCTGCCTGCATGTAAACATAAAGTGTAACCGTTGTCCCAAGTTTCGTTCTAATTAATTGTAATTAATCTAAAGGCTTGTTTTATGGTTTTTATGTCATGTGGCGCATAATATTAATTTACTTGTGGGCTTCATCACCTGTTTGCTGACACTCCCTAACTCCCGAAGACAGACAGCTATGCAATCTTCGTGGGGCTTCGCTGATTACAAATTAAAACCATTTTAAATATGCTCGCATATTCTCTTTAGAATTTAAAATCTTTAAAACTAATTAATTCTTCTATATAGAGTTAAAATTTGAATCAATACTAAGTTATTGAAAAAAAATTAAATTGAAATCATTGGCATGCAATAGAAAAAATTTCAGAATCAAAACAGTGCTTTTGAAAGCAATTACTTTTAAAGATTCAATACTTTGTTAACAATATCAATTATGCATTCCAGAAATTGTGCAGATATGTGCGCAAGGTAATTTAAAGTTTGTAATTAATAAGTTTGATAATTAATAATACATTTATAAATATTAAAGAAAATTATCCACCCATTTCCATTTTCGGGCCCATCCAAGGTAACTAACAAATTTGACGCGCTTCAGTATTGCAGTAAGAACGTGCCATAAGATATCACTTTATTTATGCTTCTGTTTATCTTATTACATAAATATTTTAAATCATTCTTGAAAGATGCCGGTACGAGTAAGTTCATTTAAATTCGCTCCTCACTATGCAGATTTACTTTCGTGTACTGTTCTATTATCTCTTTACATTTTATTTTATGTTTTTAGCTTGATATATTTGTTTATTTTTAACTTAATGTGTTCTAATTTCGTTTCAATTTTTTTAAGTGTAACATAAAGTGTCACACTATTGTATTAATGTATTTTGCTTTGGCTATATTGATACAATATTAGAAAGCACTCTTTTTTGCGGATATAATCGTGTGAGCTGATGAAGAGGTTATATCCTTTCTTTATTTAGTTTTCCGGATTTTTAATTTTTTTTTCCCTCCATTTTTTCTCAATTTTTTAGATTATTTTATGAGTTCTATATACTTGCAGCTTATGCGCAGTTAATATAACTTATTAATTTTCTTCGTTTTTCTCTTTATCTCTCTTTGTTTTTTTTGTGCTATATATATATATATATATATATATATATATATATATATATATATATATATATATTGTAAAAACGTATCTTTGCCTTTGTAGTAAATGTGAACTCATATAAAGATTTTCATTCGCATTATTTAATAAACCTGGTTAAAATTGCACTATCTTTTATAAACATGAGTAACATTTAACTCCGCTTAAGCCGACGAATCACTCAAAGTAAACATTTCTTTAAATAGGCAAATATCTAAAATTGTAAATTGGTCTAAATATTCCCGAGTTACGTTACCACATTTACTTTTGATTATGCAACTTAAGCCATTGAACACGACAGCAATATTTAAAACGCACTTCTGATAACTTGTCTCTTGATGAAAGAAAATTAAATGGCCAGTAATAGTTTTCCTAGTTAAAATTTCATATCTCTGATAAAACCAACGTTGTCTTAATATTAAAAAAAATACTTCTGGCAGGTTCTTTATAAAATGTAATATAATCTTACATCTTGTCAAGAAAAATCTGAGAGGTTTCTTTTTTGGGTTAGCCATCCGTAAAAAATATAACCCTCAAATCTCGATTGAATCCAGATATTCTAGGAGTTGAACCTGTAATTTACGGTCTACTAAACTGTTTTTACCAGAGCATTTTACAATGTAAGTCGAGGGGAATTGCTCAATATATCTTAAGCCTACAGCAGTTCTTCTTTTTTTTTCTCATGCAGATAAAACGCTTGAAACCGCCATTAAACTCTTACATTATAATATTTAAAACTAGTCTGAATTTTTGAAATAGAAAATAAATGGGAAGAAGTTTATTAAAATGTTTATACCAATGTAACTTGGTAAAGAAAACTTATGAAGTACGTTTGCAACAGCGTCTTATGTTATGTAGCTTAATTTGTAAAAATAATGTCATTTTTTAAATGATAATTTCTAAAAAAATTTATTTATAATTTTTAAATTTAAAAATATTTTTCATCTATATAATATAAAAATTAAAAATAATGATAAAATTTAAAAAAAAAACTAGTTCTGTGTATCGTTTTGTGCGGTGTGTTTGTTTTTCATTTTTGAGCCACAGTAGATTAGGTTTTCACATTTTTGATTTTTCTATTGGAAAAAAAAAATTAATCAAGCTAAAAATTTAGTTAACGTGCTTCTATTTATTTCGCTCACACTTGCATTATTGCTCACCATGAATATATATTTAAACCTGAAAAAAGTTATTCACTGTGCAAAAGTAAGACTCTGTCTTTCTTTCATCTCTAAATAACATGGCGGCTGTTTGAAATTAGGTTCATGCATTGTCATGTAAATATTAACAGTAATCCAGCCTATATTTTATTCACATATTCGGTTTTGTTCAATTCTTCCTTTAGATCCATTCTTTCTGTGGGAAGTCTGTGCACTCTCTCTAGCAGTTTCATAAGTGCTTTGAAGCCTTTGTTTGTATTGGGCACATGATTCTGCTGATTTTCCTATGCACAAAGAACAATTAACCGCTATTCTGCAATGAGAATTCTACTTCTATCTGCCCGTTAAAATTTTAGCTTAAATTTCAAACCTTAGCCATAATAATCAAAGTATAATTTAGCTTTTCGCGTGAATTTTTACTCATAACTACCACACTACACCAGGCATTTCCAAGTATGACGGGAAAGATTTGTCTCTTTTTGATCCCTTTATAACATCATTATATAGATTCAGTATTTTACAAAATCTTCCCATTTTAGTTCAGACTCGAACAAATGTATTATTGTTAAACTCGGCTAACAAAAAAAAAACATTTAGCTGCATCCCATACAATGTGTATCAGTTCCTTGAGTCGGGTGAAGCGAACAAAATATTTAACAAGCATTGAACTGCATTCGAAACAATATATCCTTGGGTCGGTTGAAGCGAACAAATCATTTAACAAATATTGAACTGCATTCGATTCAATATGCATCAGTTCCTCTTGGGTCGGTTGAAGCGAACAAATCATACAAGCATTGAACTGCATTCGATTCAATATGTATCAGTTCCTTTTGGGTCGGTTGAAGCGAACAAATCATTTAACAAGTATTGAACTGCATTCGATTCAATATGTATCAGTTCCTCTTGGGTCGGTTGAAGCGAACAAATCATGCAAGCATTGAACTGCATCCGATTCAATATGTATCAGTTCCTTTTGGGTCGGTTGAAGCGAACAAATCATTTAACAAGTATTGAACTGCATTTGATTCAATATGTATCAGTTCCTCTTGGGTCGGTTGAAGCGAACAAATCATACAAGCATTGAACTGCATTCGATTCAATATGTATCAGTTCCTTTTGGGTCGATTGAAGCGAACAAATCATGCAAGCATTAAACTGCATCCGATTCAATATGTATCAGTTCCTTTTGGGTCGATTGAAGCGAACAAATCATGCAAGCATTGAACTGCATCCGATTCAATATGTATCAGTTCCTTGAGTCGGTTGAAGCGAATCTAACGTTTCAAGCTGTGAATGAAACAGTAGTAGGTACATATCCAAACGAATATTTATAAGTGAGTGGAAAGTTACCATTTTTTCCAAGAATCGTACTCAATTCAAACACTTTGGGGTTTTAAAAGGCTTTTAATCTCTCGTCAATTAAAAAAATAATAAAATGTGAATAATTTAAACCAACACATAGTCTAAAATTCGTTAATTATTCTAAACGATCTGTTCAGTTCCGTAGTTAGTGAACACTAAGGCTCTAAGAAACATTTGGCATTTTGATTTTTTCAAAAGTCGAACACATAATGAATAAATAGTTAAGGATTAATCAAATTTCATCAGCACTACTCAGTTTTACTTATAAATCATTGTTTCTAACTCATAATTTTGACAATATTTCTAAGTATTAAATGAATTATTTGAATGAATGAGTATTAATTACTGACCGGAAATCAGCCTAATAATTTCAGCTAGTTCAAAACGACCAGTTAACAAATTCCAATCCAAAACAGCCAGATAGAGTTTGACAACGACCACCTGACACTCCCCCCCCCCAAAAAAAACAATATTTAGACTATATACCTTGTTATCCATATTATTATGCTACAGAACAAGAATGCTGCATCTTTCTTTGAGTTATTTTATTTGTTTTTATTTTCAAAATTTATTTTATTCCCGTTCTTTTATTGATACTTCACACTCTCGAAAAACTTGTTCAACACTTCACTATAATCTCGAACGGTGCAAATTTGTTGCTTACTTGCAAGTTGTTAAGTTAAAACATGCTTTCATTTAAGTTTAATCATAACATTGAGTAATGAAGAATAAGAAGTACGATAATATGGTTCAATTTAATAAGGTTGCAGCAAACTTGAACAATAGTGTAGTTTAACGTAATTTCCCAAAGTGAATTTATATAAGAATATCACAAACAAATATTATTGTACGAGAACGTCTAGATAATACTGTAATTAACAACGCATATTTTGATTTTTGTGACATACTTTAGCATTTTAAACAATTTCGCTTATTTCTATCAGAAATAGACCTAGAATCGACTTCTTCATGGTATATTTTTTAAATTCCCTTGGGGATATTCGAACTAACAATGAGATGAATCAATCTATTCGTTTTGGGGGGTGAGATAAAAATAAAAGTACTAAATTCAATTTCTGTATAAAGGATCTCTTATAACGTTGCCTCAATTCTCGTTCGTAAACGGATAAATATCTGTAACAAAGAAGTGTTTAAAAGAGCAAACTGTTATCGAATTTGTAGAACTCGCAATAACATTGAAATAAATGAATAAACTTCGTTCGCAAAGTTAATATTCTTTTAAACTGAAAGGAAATGGTTTTTCTACTTGAAGTTTAAAATTAAATATCTTCATTGTTAAAAGAATAAAATCTGACACGAAATTTCAATCTAAGACGTAAAGTGCTTTGCCAATCCATTTAGGAAGCAAAGAAGTACTCAATATTTGACATTTATAAAGTTTCACTCTGAAACCCTCGCCCACGTATGAAGCTACAGTTAAAAAGTTATTCATTAAACCCCTTTGATTAATTCCTCTTGCAATGAAGGTAAATACATTGTTTTAGTTAAATGGGTTTTAAAAAATTTCATAAATTTTATTGCAAATTGCAAAACGCACGTCAGTTATTAATTCCCAATTTTAGATTTTCAAGAAATGGATTTTAATTCACAAACATTCCGATAGTGTGAGAAATTGCTGTACACAATCGTTGTGCAGTTGTTTTTTGCCACCACACAATGTATTTTTTACAGCATCAAATGTTGTAACGAAAAAAGGTTTTTGCTTCGAAATGGTTAGGTTTTTGTCATGTGTGCTAGATAACGAAACGAAACGATCACTGCCGACTGAAATCGTTTGCCGCCATTATCGGTTCGTTTTAAACATTCTACTAGGTTAACTTGTGTTTTTATATAATATTCAGTGACTTTTATACTGTGATTAATGTGCAGATTGAAAAATCTATTAAATTGTATAGAATCTGATGAAATTTCGTGATTTGGAAGCTAAAACAAGACTAATAAAACTAGAAAATTTAAAAAAGAATGACTATTGAAAGATCGTACTTAAAAAAACTAGATTTATAAATTGCTGATTGTACTTATTGTAAAGTCAATATTTATTTTTTGTCTATTATCTTTTAGTATTAATTGTGTAGTATACGGTGCTTCTATATGCAATGAGATAATTAAAAATTCGAACTTTCAAAACGATGAAATTTTTTTACAGAAAACGAATGTGGTTAAATTTTTAACTTTTACAGTAAATTTAATTACAATATTATCTGTACACATGTGCAATACTATTTATAAATATTTCATATTTCTATTCTACACACTTATTTTATTAATTTTATGTAGTAATCACTTGTGTTAGTTTCTGTCAATTTAGATCTTAGGTGTAGATAAATCTTAGATAGTAAGGTCTACAGCTTAAATTATGTTTTTGTAATGGTTTTTATTTTATGAAAGTATATATTAGTCAACAAATATCATATATTTGATATTCAACGTTAAAAGAAGATATTTGTCATCGTTATTTGTTTCAAAAATTTAATTTTTTTACAATGTCTCGTAAATTAAACTCTATAAACATATGTCATTTTTAATATGTAGCGCTTTTATTTTATATATAAAAATCTATTGTCACAGTTTTAGTGTTTATACTTCTCCGAAACGGCTTGACCTATTTTGATGAAATTTCATATGTATATTCAGTAGGTCTGAGAATAGGTTTATAACTAATTTTTTTTTTCATTTTTTGGACAGATTTAACGTATATATTATATACCATCTTAATCGTATTCGAATCCAAACTAGACATAGAAACATAATAAATCAAAAACAATATTCACGCACGTTGTAAAAAGTCATATTAAACTCTAATACTTATGCTCACCCTTAAAAGATATGTTTGCAAGTATGTGAATAAAGGCAGTGATATGGCAGTATTTCGAGTTTAAAATTCCAATGTGACTGCTCTTCCAGTGAATAACAACGATGAAATAACGCTGTACCAAATTAGCCGGTACATCAGCTCCAATGCAGCTGTTTGGCGTATCTTTGGTTTCCCAATTCATGAACGGGATCCAACCGTTATTAATTTAGCCGTCCATCTTGAAAACGGTCAGAGTGTATATTTCACGAACGAGACAGCGATTGACCGAGCTGTAAATCCACCAAAAACTACACTTACCGAATTTTTTGAATTGTGTAATCGTGCAAATACTTTTGTTACCTTTGCACGGACATTACTCTACTCAGAAGTACCACACTATTTCACATGGGCTCAAACAAAAATATGGACACCCCGCAATCCAGGCACACCGGTTGATGCATGTCCCGGTTTATTCAAATCAAACGCCTTGGGGAGAGTATTTACAGTCCATCCAAGGCAGACTGAGTGCTTTTATTTTCGACTGTTACCGACTGGTTAATGTCACCGGCCCATTGTCATTTCAAGATATACGTAAAGTCGATGGACTTCAGCATTCAACGTATAAAAATGCATGCCTTGCAATCGGCTTGCTGGAACACGACAACCAGTAAGACTGTATGCTTGCTGAAGCAGCATTGAACTGTACTGCAAAGCAAATTCGTCTACTGTTTGCTATAGTATTAACTACATGTTTCTCGGCCCGTACAGAAACGTTATGGTATAATCACAAAGATTCGATGACTGATGATATACGGTATCAACATCGCACACGTTGCAACGATCTAACGATAGCATTCAGCGATGCTATGTACAATGAAGCACTGATTGCTATTGAGGATCTCTGCATTATTATTGTCAACTTGCCACTCAGTCATTTCGGTATGCCTTCGCCAAATCGAAGTGCATCTGATTTATTAAACACTGACATTAATCGTGTTCTTCAATACAATACGATAGAAATGGCAGCGATTGTTACTCGCAATGTTCCACAAATGAATGAGGAACAAAGGAACATTTACGACCGCATTATGCTCGCAGTTTCGGCAGAACAAGGTAGATTTTTTTGGATGCACCAGGTAGAACTGGCAAAACATTTATTATTTCGCTAATTATCGCTGAAATACGATCAAATACTAATGGCATCGCGTTGGCCGTTACATCATCTGGCATTGCGGCAACTTTATTGGATGGAGGCAGAACAGCTCATTCAGTTTTTAAGCTGCCACTAAATATTCAAAACAACCCATTATACAGTGTGCAACATAAAAAAGCAATCGTCTAGGGCCACAGTGTTGAAACACTGTACAATCATCATCTGAGATGAATGCACAATGTCACACAAACAATCGCTTGACGCGTTGAAAAGGACATTGAAAAATATAAAAAACAATGACAAATTATTTGGCGGCACTTCGTTACTCCTTTCAGGTGATTTCAGACAAACACTTCCCGTCATTCCGCTTTCAACGTACGAAGATGAGATCGATGCTTGCTTGAAATCATCTCCACTGTGGCGTAATGTTGAAAAAGTTCAACTAAAAGTAAATATGCGTGTCAAAATGCTTCAAGATCCA
Organism: Parasteatoda lunata; assembly: GCA_949128135.1. Classification (NCBI taxonomy): domain Eukaryota; kingdom Metazoa; phylum Arthropoda; class Arachnida; order Araneae; family Theridiidae; genus Parasteatoda; species Parasteatoda lunata. The sequence continues at coordinate 5,343,387 of OX421970.1, read as the reverse complement.
TCTGCTGAAACATTCTCAAAACAATTGTTATATATTGGTGATGAAAAAGTTACTAAGGATAAGACTGGATGCATAAAATTACCGACCGATTTCTGCACCATCATTGATTCACAAGATGCTCTCATTAACCTAATATTTCCCGATGTACACACACAATACATTCATCATGAGTGACTGGCAGAATGGGCGATTTTAGCAGCAAAGAATGTGGACGTCAACGAATTGAATCTGAAGATACAACAGTTATTGCCAGCTAACTTCGTGACATATAAATCCGTTGATACAGTTTGTGATCCCATTGAAGCTGCAAATTTTCCAACAGAGTTGTTAAACTCATTGGATTTAACAGGGATACCACCGCATAATTTAATACTCAAAGTTGGATCTCCAGTTATTTTGCTTCGTAATTTGAACCCACCACGGCTGTGCAACGGCACGCGATTAGTCGTTTTAAAAATTAATGAACAACGTTATCGAAGTCATTGTTTTAAAAAACAAATTCCGGGGTGAAAGTATATTACTTCCACGAATCCCTATTATACCCACAGATGTGCCAATTCAATTTAAACGCATTCAGTTCCCCATTAGATTGGCATTTGCAATGAATATTAATAAATCTCAAGGCCAAACAATGTCTGTTTGAGGCTTAGATTTGAGCACACCATGTATTTCACACGGACAATTATACGTAGCATGCTCTCGAGTGGGCAAACCATCAAGTTTATTAGTGTTAGCTAAAGATGGAATGACAAAAAATATTATACACTCCATTGCACTAAGAGATTAATATTGTTGACTAATATATTCAGAATTCGTTGTATACATAATTCATAAAAAAAGTTACAATAAATTAAAAAAACTATTATTTGGTAAGTTGTTATTTTCACATTCCGTCATCGTTCACAGCTTTCAATGCCTCTTCCACTCATATACCACATACGCACACACTTACAATAAATAAGATATTTTCATACTCTAGAAATAATTCATATGGCAAAACAACGTTTGCCGGGTCAGCTAGTCTATATATATAAAAATGAAAATGTGTCTGTCTGTTTGTCTGTCATTTATAGATTCCTAAACCATCCGACAGAAAGCTGTGAAGCTTGGCATACAGATAGTTCAAAGCACAAGGAAGGTCACTGTCGACTTTGGGACATTCTACGACAAACCGTTCCAGCTGTTTCAGCAAAAATCGAAATGTAATTTTCTGATTGGTTAAAAGTTAGCCATTGTTTTAAATTTTGATATAAACGATTCAGTTTTCAAATATCTTGAAGATAACAACAGTGATATTTTCTATCTTATAGCTATATTCATTTAGAAAATTAAATTACATATACTTTAATATTTAATTATAATTCACGTAAGTGTTTCTTTATGTCAGGTGAGCACGTAAAATCAACGAGAACAGATTTCGTAATTATTGGTCGTATCACGGATTTAGTATTCGCGATCGCAACGAACTATAGGGGGCGTTGTTGTATAAGACGAATACCTGCGATTTCTATATGAACAGTCATTCAGTTACACTGGAGACGTCTTTAATGTAGCGTGTAGAATTGTAACTTTCCATCTTTATTGCGGCTGATTAAATTTAAAAAAGAAAAATGTTTGATATTCTTTCTTATGCAAACGAAAACAAAATGGTATCTCTTTTTTTTTAGGAGAAGGAACATCCGGAACACATCGAAAAAATATTTGTAAATAAAGAGAAAAAAATAGGTATATTCTTATAAGAGTTCAAACCTAATGCCTAAGAAATAGTTTTACTAAATTCAATGATATAACATGAAAGGCCCATTTAAATTTTACATTTCTTAGTTTTGAGAATCATATTATTTCAAAAATTAAAATGAAAAAAAAAAATTAGGACGTAAAGCCTCATAGTTTTATATAATTTAACCTTGTAAACAAAGTTTTTTGACAACTAGGGTAAACTAACCAGTGAAGGAACATTTAAGCTTCGCTTGCCTTTTAAAAAATCATATTAATTTCAAAATTCGTAATTTTAATTAAATGACAGTGTTGACATATTTGTTACTAATTGCAAATTATGTAAAAAAATTGTAGAGAACTTACATAATATTGTTTTAAAGTTTTGGACGTTCAAATAACAAGTAGTAAGAAGACCAAGTGAAGGAACAGCTCTAACCAGTGAATGAACACCCAGTAAAGGAACACTTAAGTTTGGTTATTTTTTAATGCTCTTTATGAATTAATAAGCCATACGCATATTTAAAAACAAGTCTATTCTTGAAATTATTCCATATAAATACTTGGAAAATGTTAACTTCTTTTTTGTAATCATGACTTGAAAATTAAAGTGTCAACATATTAACACATACTGTTCATTCACTGGGAAATCTATGCCCAGTAAAGGAACATGTCTGTTCCCTCACTGTTTAGAAGTTGTTTTTCGTATTTTTAACATACTTTTGATGCGGAACATCACTAAAGGTACAAAAAAGTTAAAGTTTATCTTTTATTTTCATTAACTTAGAAAAAAACCAGTAAATGAACACTTGTTTCGTCACTGGTTTTTCATCGTTTGGTGATCCAGTGAATAAACACCCCCTTATCTCAGTACTTTCTTATGCTATGATGCTTAAAAAAAATAAAACGTAACTTCAATAACTATATTTTGAATTCTCTTTTTCACAGTGAGAAAAATAAAACTATTACATGCTATTAATTCCACTTCAAACATATAAATACAAACACTCACCTTATAATTTTTCAAAGAGACAAGGTGTTGCAGAGATAATAACATCCCTTCATTACTTTTAGATAACATACCACACATTAAAATTTTATAATTGTAAGATCTCGATATGAATTAGAATATGTAGCTTAAAAACAGAACAGCTGAATTCTAGTTGAAATTATTCTTTTAAAACTAAAAAATACTTACCAAAAAAACGATAAAATGTTTTTAATAATTAGCACAAATGAAGCTATTTCAAGTTGTTCGGATGATTCTTTATTGTTGTTTTCCGAATTATATAGATACAGAAATATATACTATTCTATGAAGAAGAAGAATATTCTATAACTATTACAGTTCTGGATGGCATTCATTGGAACACATTTATTCATTGGAATGGCGAAAGCAATGTTGACTTCATTTTAACTTGTAATGAATTGAAGACAGAAAAATTATTTTACCGTAATACACACATCTGTAACAGCAAGTGATCATGAAATCATGTTATGTTGTTGGTAATAGAAAGGTAAAAATTATTGAAAAGTTGTTCTTCAAATGCTTGGCGTGTTCTGCTTCAATGTTTGGCATATTCTGATTAGTTTTTTCAAGAAGTTTTACCTTTTCTTTAGGGAAATTTTTTGCTTCTTTTTTGATGCTAAGAAAATGGCGTCCGTCATTGCCAATGGTTTTGTGGGAACTAATGCACGATATTTTCAGGCTCCCGCTAGATGGCGTACGTTGCGATCGCGAATTGTGAAAAGTGTTTAATAAAAATAAAGGTGAAGGCAAATTTCATTCAAATTGCACGTTTTAAAAATTTATTTATATTTAGTATGCAATTTTAGGTTAGCACAATTAAATATAGTTTTTAAAGGTTTCATTGCTGACAGTTGCTGTCATTTGAAAACTATTAGATTGTTTATTATTACAAAGTTTTCGAATTCACATTCATTTTATTTATTTCATTTAAAAAATAGATTTTTGTTTAAAATTTTATCATTTTTATATTTCTTATTTAATTTATTTCATTTTTAATGCTTTTTTATTATTTAAAATAAATATGTGAATTTTCAATTAAGCAAATTTGCGACCACTGTCAACTTTTAGATTTCTTTTTGTTTGAGAGAGAATATTTGCAGCAATATGCCGTCTAAACGAATCAATCTTAGTCGATCAACATCTCAAGCACGCAAAAAGAGAACTACCCGTGTTTCAGAAACATCGGATCAAAGGGAAAAAAGTACTTGGAACTAATCGAGAACACAATGCTTTAGCCCGTTCTTTAGAAACGTCTAAGCAACAGGAAATAAGACTGTTAACAAATCAACTACGCGCTACTCAAGCCCGTTCGTTGGAAACATCAGAGCAACGGGAAAGAAGTCAGTTAACAAATCAACTACGCACTATTCAAGCCTGTTCGTCGGAAACATCAGAGCAACGGGATGCAAGAATGAAATTCAATCAAGAACGCACTTCGCTATTCAGACGCTGCCAATACTCTGATTTGAATATCAGTGCATTTCACTATGATCCGACAACTAACTATAACTATAGTCTTCAGCCAAGCGTCATCATCGGAAAAATGGATCAATTATGTATGTTTTGTAGTGTTCTCAAATTTAAGAATGAAACATCTGGAATTTGCTGTTCTTGAGGCAAAGTGAAACTACCAGATTTTACTTCGCCAGCCGAGCCATTATCAACATTGTTATCGGGTCAAACAAATCAATAGAAACTTTTCTTGGCGAATATATGTCGGTGCATTCATGTTTCCAAATGACTGCATTCGGTGCTACAAGTATCGGTGCGAATATGGGCAGCCAGGGTTATTTATTACATTCACATGCAATCCTACTTGAGCTAAAATTAAAGAGCTTTTGAAACCTAGGCAAACATCATCGGATCTTCATGATGCATTACCGCACGTGAGTTAAAACTAATATTAAGCTCTATACTTGGTTTTATTGCGAAGCGTCATGTTTTTGGAGAGACACGGTGTTTGATGTATTTTATTGAATGGCAAAAAAAAAAAGAGATTTGCCACATGATTTGGCTTATTGAGAAAATCATACCATGCCAAATTGGTCAGCTCATATCAGCAGAAATACCTGATGTCGCCATTGATCCTGACTTTTTGCAGATCATCATCCAAAATATGTTTCATGGTCCGTGTGCATCACCATACATGTCTGTTTGAAAATGCACTAACGATGTCATAGATAATTAACTGTTGAGACTATCACAGGTTTTTTCACCATTAAATAAAATTCTCATTTCAAATCATAATCGCAAATCTCATATACACACTTAAATTGAAAATTAAAATTTAAACTGAAAGCGTTGCAACGCATGCAGCGTACAGCTAGTATATAATAAATATCCAAATACTGCTAAAATATCCTACACTAAATTATATTGCTAAAAAAGCATGTAAGTATGTATAGTGGTTAATAAATACTGGCATGTATACTGCTATGCACAACTGGTATGTATGCTTGTTAATAAAGTATGTATACTGGTGTATTATGAAATGCTTAGCTCCGAATAAACGACTGAGGCAAATTTGTGTAAAACATTTTTTAAAATATTTTTTTAAATCGAAATCTACTCTATATATAGAAATGCATAAATAGTTGAAATAAATAGGGAAAAAAAATCGAAATTTTGCTTTTTTTAACTATATGTATTTAAAACAATAGGATTGATGTTTTTTGGCACAGATTAATATTATTTAACAAAAATAAACTTTTTATGTAATATGTAAAATATCATCAAAGAAAATATAAAAAATACTAAATATTAAAAACTTAATAACGATACTGGTGAAAAAACGTTTTCAATATTAAGTTAAAAAATTTTCTCCCTTATGCAGATATAAAATGAAACTATTGTTAAATGGATAATTTATAAATGACTTAAAAGAAAAAAAATCATCTGGCATTTAAAACGAAAAAAAAGATAGATTATTTAGAATTTGATGTCGATTGCTTCTTCCTAGCTGTAACATTACTTAAGTGAACAGGATGCAAAAACAAAATTATCTTGAATAACTTTTGATCCAATGATCGGATCTCCACGTACTAAAACTTAATTCTTAAACTATGAAAACTTGATTCTCGAATTTTCTTGAACCATAAGACTCACCTTGAATAATATAATGGTTTAAGGCATCTTGAACCATTTTATGATTCAAGATGTCTTAACTTATCCGTACCTTGAACCATAAAATGGTTGAAGGTACAGATGATTTTTATAATAGTATTCTAATATTTGTATAATATACTAAAATATATTTTTTCAGTTATTATATTTTGAATAATTGTACAGTAAGCCGGAAAAAAACTTACACCCTAAATAACTTTTAATCCTAATAAACGGAGTTTCACGTTCTAGGACTCAATTGTCATGATTCGTGGGGGTGACCTCAAATATGTTGCTTGGTTGATGCAGGCAATACTTTATGTTAAGAAATTTGACACAAAAACTTACTATCTCTGAATAAACGTACCTTTTTTAGACGGATCTAGATTTCTGACCATCAAAATATGAGGGATAGCTACATATTTTTTAAAAAAATAATAATAATAAAATAAAATAAAAAACACCTTTATTTTTAAAAAAAATTCAGAAAAAACCACCGTCAACGTGTAAAGTCGCAATTAAAAATTTAATAAGTCCTATTGAACATTTCTCTAGAAATGGAAGTAAATACAGTAAAACCTTTTTTTGTGCGGTGGATAGGGACCGCATAAAAGAAATCGCACAAAAAAAAATTCGAAAATTTTATAAATTCTTACATGTAATAAACAAGTTTGTACGATATATTACCTAAAACTTTCTTTATGCGGTTGATAGGAACCGCATAAAAAAGGTCGGACTTAGAAAATACATCAATGATTTATGAAATAGATGAGAGAATGCTTTCAATTGAATGAAATAATTAAATTAGACCTAAGGAAATTGTAAAAATATTTAATTCTTCATTGTACATATACCTGGAGAAGTTTTCAAATTATACATTAAATAGTGGAATTGTCTGCCTTTTTACTTTCTTTTGGCTATAATTATTCATTTTAAGGGAGTACTTATGTCTAAAAATAAAATAAAAATCATTAAAACTACATATATATAGAAACAAAAGTAACTAATTTATGTATCTTTAATCTCACTATAAAATGAATCCTTAATCACGTGAATCGTGTATAAAACTCTGAATACGAAGCGTATACTGTTCTCGCGTCGAGCGACAATATGTACGTAACTGACTCTGCCTTGTCAGGAGATTGTTTAAAATAAATGAACAGAGCATCGCGAAGTCCAGATACATCGTTGTCAAGGAGGCCACGTAATCAGAGTTCGTCCACAACATGTATATGTACATTGATAGTAAACATAAACTGGTGCTAACGCCGCTAAGATTCATATACCGCATAAAAAAAAAAGTCGCAAAAAAATAAAATCGCACAAAACCAATCGCACAAAAACAAAATCGCATAAAAAGGGACCGCAGAAAAAGAGGTTTTACTGTACATTGTTTTAGTTTATTTAACAATTTTTTAAAGCTTTATTACAAATTTCGAAAACATGACATCAATTTTTGCTATAATATAACTAATTTTTGCATAATGCCTTATATTCCTGAACTTATAATTGTATTATACTTACAATTGTCAGTAATTATAATGTATATCACTTTTTTTTGCATATTGCCTTATACTCACATCTGTAATTTAAAAGCCCTTTCAAACAATTGAATAGCAACAAATCTAACCTAAAATCTAGATTTCAAGCAAAATTTTTTTAATACTTGAGTTTAAGATCTCAAGCTATAATTAGTAATCAGTAATTAGGGTTTTAATTTAAAGCCACATATGTAAGCAGTGAAATATCTCTCTTTTTAACGCCGATAAATGTTAAAGAATGACTATTTTGACAATGGATATCGATCTGATAGCGTCTTTCAATAAGAAAACCTATAATTTTAGTAATTAATAGTGAAGATTGTGTGTTTACACCTTTCATAGTAGGGATCAATACCCGAAACAAGCTATTTTCGTTACGAAAGAAAAGTTTAACAAAAGAAAACGGAAGTCTTACAAGTCTTACCAAATACAGAAAATATTTTCCGGTGATAAATGAGTAGTACTACATCTTAACATGTCTTGACTCTTTTAATGTTTTAAAGAGTAATGCGGATTTTTATATCCGAAATTAACATTTTTTCGATTAAATAGGTAAAATATTTTTGTTTAAAACAAAACAATTCAGAAAATCATAAAATGCAAGGGACATTCGTCCCCTGCTCACTTCATTCATTTGATAATATTTCTTTTTCTTGATGCTACATCAAAACTATAATTTTTCTATTAGAAATTCTAATCTAAAAATTCTTTATCATATTGACATAGATTTGGCACAATTCATTCCGAATATATTGGGATAAAATTAAAACCTAATAATTTTGTTTGAATGCTTTATTAGCAAATTTGTTGTTTAAATTGTCATTTGATTTTTGGCCTAAATAAAAATTCGCTAAATATTTTTTGTCATAGAGATTGTTTAGTAATAATGCTAAGTTTTAATATTGCTTTTAGAATTTTAAATTAATGAAGTTGATGTTATTTAAATAAGAAATTCAAGAGAAAAAAACCCTAAAAATTGCTAACTTTCGAACAAGTTTGATATTTTGAAAAAATATCGAATCCATACTGAAATATGCCTTATCAGCGCATCAGGTTTCAACCCTATAGTTCCTTAACTGCGAGTTGTAGATCTGCCCTCACATATATATATATATATTACTGAAGTTTGATGGCTAATAGTTCTGAAACTAATGATCCATTTTTTTTTTCATGATTTCAAGTTTCAAGGTCTTATAACGAACACCCCTAACTATCGCTTACGATTTTTTAAATATAGAGAGAATTTAATAAGTGCCAGGTCAAGTTAAAATTATTAGAAAATAACTATATTAGTTTAACAAATTTTCTAAGAAATTTTAACCATTCTAAATCTATATATTTTAAAATTATCCAATTTTAAATGAAATGATTATTTCACATTTATATAAGCTATCGGAGAAAGTGCAAAATATTTTTTCATGAAATAAAATTAATTTTCTCTCATTAACTCGTAGGCTAAAAAATGATTTTAAATCCTTTTAATTTAATGCAACATGGCGAAATTTCCACACTCTATTTGTTTTATCCTATAGGTAGTGTATGTGAAATACGAAAGCTAATAAAATTACTTATTTCTTTATGGTCTATCCGGGTTATGATGATTTAGTATTTTAATAATTTATTTATGGGTGACTTAAGGGGTACTATGGTTTTTAATGACAAAAACATAGTATGAAAAACATGATAAATGTGGATTTGAATAAAAAGCTTCTTACCTCTAGATATTTTAAAACTAAATTTCTCAAATTCCTTTATCATTTCTTCCATTAAAACATTAGTCTTACATACATTGTAAAAAAATATACTATAAGAATTGTTCTATTATTTTTATAAAACAATTATTTTATGATTTTATTTATTTTTAATAATATTTTAAAGCTAAATTTCCAAAAGAGCACTTGGTGTTTCTTTCTCTAAAATTTTCATTTTTCAGATTATGTAAAATACTTCTTAAAACTGGGCCAAAAATTTTTTTATTCAATCTTATAAATTGTAACTCTGTACTTTCTGTTTCAATTAAAAAAGCACTAAGAAATTTAACTTAATTTTTGAACTTTCAGACGCTTAAAGCCTTAACAAAAAAAGAACGAATGGAATTATGTTTAAGATACTCTCGGATATTTTAAAGGATTTGTAGTAGTCAACTTTGTGCAAAATTCAAAAGTGTCGACAAACTTCAGAGTGTCACATTTTCAATGGGTCACTTTGCAATCTATCGGTTCAAAGAAAATAAAAGGACCGAAAAAAATGCTGACCTATTTCTTAACATATAAAGCCATCAAATACTAGGATTTTGACATTCAGAGATTTATGCACTACAGCGTAATAGAAATAACTCTATTTTCAATTGCAAAGGATAAAAAAGAACAAATTGTTCCATAAGAATTGTTCTGTAATATTAGAGTGTGTATTAAATTGGAGTTTCCGATTAATTTTATGAATTATTAAGGCGATTCATTAGTTTTATTCCTTATTCGAATCAGTATTTTACGCGTCACTTTTTAAATCGTCAATTTTAGCCAATTTATGAAGAAAATATTTTATGATTTATTTTGACACTGATTCAATCAGATGTTCTAATTATTAATTTTCATCAGTGATTCAAAGCAACTGAATCGTTAATTTTAACCCATAATGAATTAAATCGTTAATTTAGTCCATTTAAATCGTTACTTTTAGCCCATTTTTGATTGAAATATTTTATAATTTATTTTGACACTGATTCAATCAGTTGTTCTAATTATTAATTATCCTTGGTGATTTAAAGCAACCGATTCGATTTCAATAATATAGAATACGATTTGTTGATATAATTTTAAGCTGGTTTGAATTATCAGTATTCGTAACTTTCTGATTAGATTCGATTATTCGAAACAATTTAATGTAACCCATTGAGTTGTGTAAAATCTGTTTTTATTATGAGTTAGAGCTTAAAAATAACCAAAGAAATAAGTTTAAATAACACATTTATTCGTTGCTTTATTTGAATTTATTTATCAATTGTTCTAATAAATGATTTTAATAACGTGATTCGAAACAACTAATTCAATTTCAATGACTTTAAATATTATTCGTCGATTCAATTTTAAACTGATTTAGATCTGCGGTTTTAAACTTCTGATTCGATTCGATTTTTTAGAACATTTGATAGTACTTCAACGGTTTCCAATTTTTGTTATCCTTGGTGCCGTTTTTTATGTTATCCTTGGACTATATTTTCCAATTTTAGGATGTTAATTCTTATGTTAATTAATATCCAGCGCTTTTCGATTCCTAAATGTGGATGCGTGACGTCAGACTATCCTTTCACTCTTTCGATATTTTTTTCCCTTTCATTTCTAAGGAAAGACTTTTCACTTTAAACTTTTGCGATTGGGAATTTTTAAACACATGCAGGTTAATAAAGTTTTTCTTTCAAATTGAATTTGATGATTCAAATGTATTTACTACCGGGTAAAGATTATAAAAGTAAATTTAACTTAAATGTTCGAATTTAAAGTTTCGAGCATTGCTTTTTGGATATAAATTGTTATTTTTCAATCTGAACTTAAGTAGTTTTTAATATTGTTTTATTTTAGGTTGCGTTTAATAATCCAAAAATTAAAATAATAAATAAATGGAAAAGAAATAGAAATAATCTTTTTTTTCTGTTTAAATTTCCAATATTGATATCTAAACACATACATGGAATTACAATTTTATTTTTAATTTAATATGCGCATAACATATATGTTATTATGCATATATGTAATATATACATATAACATATATGCATACTAATATATGCATATAATTTTAATTGTGAGTTAGATGAGATAAGCAAGTCAAAGCAGTTTGTAAAAAAATTGCTTAAGCATATCCAATAAATGGCGAGCGACAGGGAAAATAATCCATAGTTTAAATAAGTCAACATAATTTTAGTTATTTTATGACAAAGTTGAAGTTTTTTTTTTTATTGTACCTCGTAAGTTAGTTTATGTGAAATACATTAACAAGGCAATTATGATAAGGATTTTTTTTTTTTATTTCAGCTACGCACTTAGAGCTACTTAGTACTACGTCTAGCAAAATCGAGCAGGAGGCGGAACCTCCATTTGTAAATAATAAAAATCATTTGACGCTTATTTAATTTTTTTTTTTTTTTAATTTTATTTGCACTTTACTAAAATATTTTCAAAGTATCGGTTTTAAACTATTGCTTCTTCAACCGTTTATGTTATGTTAAGTTGTAAAAAAATTGAAATATATTTATTGACCAATTTAATTAAGTTATTAATTACACTTCAATATTCTGGCGTTTCAATGAGCACAATTTGGAATGAATGACGAGTGCATTATTTTAACTGAAAGAATCTAACAGGAATCTTTTAATGATAAACAAGCTAATAAATTACATCAACATTGCAAAGAGTACACATTCTGAAATATTTCCTAGAGGATACATATTTTTACTCTTAATGAAAATATACACTTTGAATTTTAAACATTATCATTAGATTTGGCTTAAACTTGCAGTTCTAATGCTTTAGCTATATTTAAACGTTTTATTTTTTACAAAACGCAAATTAAAAAATCTTGTTCTTGAAAAATACTCAAGTTTCCTTTTTTCCGGAGAAAACAAAGATCTCATTTTCATAAAAATCTTGCCCTGTGACAGTTAAGATTTTTCTTTTTTTTTTCTTTTTCTTTTTTTTAGCACTTTGTAACCACTTGTTAAAGAAAAAGAACTTAGGTCATTGTCCGCTTTCTTCATCTGCTGCCATCTGTTGTGATAAAAATGGATTTAAAAGTTCATTTTAAATATATTTCGGAAAAGAAAGAAAAAATAATTAACTTTGTTGTATTAAAATTTTTGTAGGTTTTTTCTTAATCTATTATTTGTAGCGCGGATTTGGTGTCGAATATATTTTCAATATCTTTTCTCTCAGCCAAAATTTGATGTTTTACTATTTAAACAAAGTTAAAGAACAGAGCTCGAGTAGTGATTAGTTTGAGATGATTTTTTTAAAATTATTAACGAAATTAAAAGAAAGAATAAAATATTAATCTAGAAATAAAAATATAATTTGACCATTTCGATTATTTATTTTGCAGCAAATGCAACAAGCACGAAATGAACCCCCTCCATTACGAATTACTTATTAATGAAATTTCATAATGTATTCCATTTTGTTCGGGTTCATAACGTGTTAATATATATATATATATATATATATATATATATATATATATATATATATATATATATATATATATATATATATAATAATAGTCAACATATCAGGAAATATCAGTCCAGATTCTGCACAATCTTTTATTTACTAATCGATGGTGAACTCTCAGCCCCGCTCCAGCGGGAGGGGGAGAGACACAGATCTCGTCAAAACTGACGAAGTTCAGTAGGTAATCATTAAACACAAAAAGCCACGCAAAAATCAGCGCTCCTGGTTTTATACATGGGTAAGAAGGCAGTCATATTGCATTCCTTGTATTCCTACGCCTCATCACAAATAATGTAATACTAATCGAAAATCGTTTAATCCTTCCTTATATGGAAGTGAAAGATCTTAAAATAACTCTTCTTTTGAAACATAAATCTAATTATAATTTAGTGGCATGTTTACAGCCTTGAAGTCCCAAATCAGAATATCTGTACTCTAATTTTTAACTAAGACATTGTATGAAAATGAATAAGTTTCAATGCTTTTATTAATACAAAAGTAATTTTATAACTTTTGTATTACATACATACATAATTATATATATATATATATATATATATATATATATATATTGTTTCGGGAAGAAAATCATGCAAGTTTGCTTTCAAGATTTTATTTAAAAATATATTTATTTTTTTGAGATTTTGATAGATCTAAGTGTTCTGATGTCAAAGATCTGTTGATTTTTACACATGAAATTACATTAAATTTGAAATTTTTGTGTGACTGGTGGGTATTAATATTAGTGGGGTTCTCTTTAGAAATAAAAGTGTTCAACTAATTTGAAGAACCCAATTCGTTAAATTTACAAAGTAACTAATAACTAGCTTTAATTATCTTCGTTACACAGATTTTTAAGCTTGAAGCATTTTTATTTTTATCAAAATTAAGTTTTAAAAATATTTTAAAAGTTTAAATTTGGTACTGATTTAACATTCCACATTTCAATGAACATGTTGAAACAAAAATACTAAAAAAAGTTTAGTTATTTTTATTTAAAAAATATTGAAATCACGTTTTTAAAGTTTTCGGTAAATTTTATTAATTTTTTTTTCTTGAGCGATATCCTTAATATATTTTTTTAAGATTTCTCGACAAATGGGCAATAAAAACCTATACTTTTGGATTAGAAAATTAATATTTTATAGAGATTCTTTTATTTGTCAAATTAGTATCGGGGTTAGTTGCAACAAAAAGAAGTGTTTAAAATAATCAAAAACCAGTACGCTTGCCGGTTTGTGGATGCAATTATAGTGTCAATAACTAAATCTAACACCAAAATAATAATCGAATTCCAACTTCTCAATATATATAAAAACTATGTGATGGAGAAGAAACTAATTTCGATTTCTAAGTGTGAAATAAACCTCAATATTTAATTTACCAAAAATTAAGAAAGTGAAAATTGAAAAAAAATTGAGAAATTAAAAAATTTAGGCATTAAACTAAGTACATATTTTGTAGAGACAATGTGCTAATGTTTGTCATTATACAAAATGGTAGAAATATTGTTTCATCAAAAAATAATAAATTTAAATATAAAAAATATGCTTCAAATTCGATTTCCAAACAGCCACAAAAAATGGGTCTTCTTGCCAGAATGAAAGAGTGTCTCGGTAATATATATATGGTTACCTTGGACACTAATGCATGCTTCGGCTCATCTGTTATCTGGTGCTCACTAGACAATAGAAATGTCCTTGGGGAATATTGCTCCACTCCTCTCTTAAAGCGGTTATCAGCTCTTCCACAGTTCGAGAAGGGCATGTTCTTTGGGAAACACGCTTACCAAGGGTATTCCAGACAGGCTCTATAGGATACAAGTCCGGGAAGTGCGCAGGCCACTGCATGAAGACAATACCTTCACTTTCTAGTGTATCCGATACCTTAGCGCTCTTGTGTGACGGCACATTGTCGTTTATAAACAGAAACTCTAGACTTACTACACCCCTAAAAAAATGAACATGATCCAGAATAATCTCTCTGCAATACCACTCACTACCTCGCTAATCACACGCTACCTCGCTAATCACACGCTACCTCGCTGATCACACCAGCACGCCTGGACCACACCGACCACGTTCAAGAAAATACTGTAACGTGTCCCCCCCTCTCGAAACTAACTGGTGGTCAGAATAACTTGTCACCGTGAAGCGGAATTCGTCGTAGAACATCACTCTGGACCACTAATGGTGAGTCCACCCAATACTTTCTCGACAATGACATGGTTGAAGCGAGATGCATCTAGCAGGCTTCCGTGCATACAAAGCAACATGATTTAATCGCCGTCACGTTCGTTAAGATACCTGGATTGCAAGGTCAGCTGCTATCTTTCTAGGAGCGATATTTCTGCTCCTTTTTGCAACTAAGGATACATATTGATTCTCTCCAAGTGTGGTTTTTTACCACGACCACCGGCATGCTTTCGCATAGCATTTCCAGCTTCAGCGGCCTTTTTTTTTTTTTTTCGTGTGACGACTCTTTTAGACCCTGACATTACTGTGACCACAGTGGGGACACTTTAGCTTGATTTCAGTCAACCAACTACTCGCCCACGACCGTATGCACTGACATTTGTTTTGCACTTAATTATTGCAACCCCACCTTAAATTTCGTATAAATAAGTTAAACAACTCACGACGCTGTATTGTTTAAACACCTAACAGCGTAAGTTTTCGAATGAATGAAGAGGGTGTATACACTAGCATGTAAACAGATAACTGGTCATGTTTTATCACACCCTCTGCACTTGGTTTTACATTATATTATTTATATATTATGTTTATTGGTAGGCTGCCAAGAACGCCACTTTGCATCAATCAGTTATTTCTTAGCAATTGTCAAAGAGTGTATTACGTTGGGCGCTAAGTATTAGCGACAACAATCTTTTTGCATTAAAAAAATCAAAATCAAAATATTTTAGTGTCTTACGAAAGCACTGCTCTCTGCCTCCTTTCAGACAACAATAAGTAATTCACAAACTCCTTCCCCTCAGGTACTTTATAATATTTGAATGGTGACAAAATGAAATATTTAGATAGCTTTTGTTGGCAATGCAAGAGTTTTATCTTCGTAAATAAATGTATTTCAACGAAACCGTAAAAAATTTCGCTCCCGACCAAGAGTGCCCAAGACGAATTTTCGTTGAGACGAGTTGTGCATGTGACGAATTGTGCTTATGACCACTTGTCATCCCACGGAATTGTGCCCATGACGAATAATGCTTGTCACGAAATGTACTCACGACGAACAGTGCCCACGACGACCTGTCACCTAAACGAATTGAGCGAGATGGATTGACACGACACTACCTCACACATATTAAACGAAAAGTATGTAATTGCTAGCTTTGGTTAGGACATGATCTCGCATCCATCATATAGCCCCGTTCTTGCCCCATCGAATTATCAAAGTTTATAAAAAAAAATTAATGGTCAAAATTTCAGTAATAGCGATGGCCTCAAATCACGCTTGGTTGCTTATTAGAACCAAAAGTACTATGAGCGCAAGATTATGAATTTACCAGAAATATGACATGAGGTCAACGAACAGAATGTAAGATATACGATTGATTGAAATTATTCTTGTGTAGAAAAAATTTGAATTTTTATTCCACACTAAGAAACCGAAATTACATTTTTGCCATCCAAATATTCTAAATTCAGTACATTGGACCCCTTAGGCAAATCGCCATTTTCATTTTTCTCTGAAAATGTGTCGTTCTAAAGTTTTCACTTTTTCTTAATAAATGTCTCACTATGACACCACAAACAAGTTGCTTCGAAATCTAGAAGTAAAACTTGTCGTATCGAACAACTTTTACAAATTCAATACTACCAAACATCATTTATCCATCTCAGTTCCTAGAGTAACCATATAGAATGCGTCGCTGAATTACGTTTTGTCTGTAGGGCTTAAATCTCAGTTTCAGTATATATTTTAGCAATATTAAGTTTCCTTCGACGTTTCGAACTGTTCATTCGAAAGTTGAGAATTGCAACTACAAGATTCTATTGATTCTATTTGATTTTTTCTATTGGAAAAATGCAAATTTATTCTATGGTAAGAATTTTCTTTTGTTCCGAATTCAACTATAATCAAATCAATTGAGAGGTGCCCATGAACTTTGATCTAAATTCACTGGCATTGAGTCATTTATATTAATTGGAATTTCAGTTGGAACTGCTATAAGCAATCAATTTCATTAAATAAAGTGAAATTAATTTAAAGTTTTTGATGCAACATTGACAAGTCTTAGTTACTTGGTTTTAAAATATTCTTCTTCTTCAGAGCAGACCAGCGCCGTATGAATGGGATTTTTTTTTCATCCCAGCCTGTCATCGATATTTCTAAGTGGAAGTTTTCCCTGCTTACAAAAAGATGCTTCCCTGTTTAACTCGTACAAAAAAAAAAAAAAAAAAAAAAAAAAAACAGTAAATTACGGCTAACTCTATTATTTAGATTCTTATGTAAACTTTTTAGAGTTCTCTACTAAGAAAAAAAAAAGGACTATTGATTATATGGTGACTATTATAATTAGATGTTGACGTATTTGGATATGATATTCTTTTTTTTTACTTTTTAAGTAACTAATTAACATTTTTAAAATGTAAATGTTTGTTTTCTTTTCTTTTATTTAATGACATACATATTGAGCAACAATCTAGCAACAATGCTAAAAGCTCGAAAAAACTTTAAGAAAAACATCGTGGTGATCGTCTTTATCGTCTGGATAATCTTTAAGTATTATCGAGAACCATAAGAAACCATTGCTTTGTGGGGTAATTATTGCACAAAATTGCCTCATTACGCATCGTCTTTAAAGCTTTTAAACTGGTTTTAATTTATATCTGCAGATTTCCATTATAATCACAAGTAAAAAGGCAGCACATCTTATTTTCAAAAAGTGACAAAATGGCAACACTTTTCGACCGAAATTGCACAGCGCCCCGCTGTGGTAATAGACTATACTGCGTGTTGACGATTTGTTTCATTTTTATGTCGAAGACAAAGAGAGCCTTGAATAATGTTATATATTTATAATCATTTATAAGGAACAGAAATTCTCGTCAGCAAAAGAAAAATAATAATAATAATAAATAAGTAAACAAATAAATAAATAAAACAAGATATATTAAATGAAAAAAACAAAAACTTCTTAACTTTAGAACTATTGTATAATCGTAACAGTAATCAAAAATTAAAAAAGTAAACAAAAATATGACAAAGACACAAAATTATTAATTGTTGAGTGTCTGTGCTCCTCATGTGAGATCGGTGAACGTCACTGTGAGATAGGCGAAAAAGTTTGATGACGTCACACTTGATCGTCCTTAAACATCAGTCGTTCATATTTCATTCAAGAAATTTTTTTTAATAGCATAAACGAGTTAAAACTTTTTTTTCCTTCAAAAACAAATTTTTATAAAGAATAAATCAATAAAAACTTGAATTTTAGAAAAAAAAAATCATTAACTTAAAATAATTTACGTAATGAATTATCCGAAGCTAAATTTATTTTAATCCTTAAAATCCTAAATTCTTTTTAGTATTTTCCCTTTTATTTGATTCTTGAGTTTGTATTTTAAAAAAAATTTTCTCGAATTTTCTGTTCTGAAAAAAAATATTCTTTAGAAAAAATGTTGATTAAAGCTAACGAAATAATAGGCAAAATTCTGTGCTTATCCAAATAAAAGTATCTGCCTAACAAAAATCAAATCCGATATCACTTCATTATCAAAACGAAAAAAGATGTTATTTAAATTTCAACATTTTCGTGTCAATTTGATTTTGAATTTTTATGGAACTTCATCAACCTTCAAAGTATTACTTTGAATATTTAAATTCAAGAATTGTTTCAAAGTTTAAATAATATTTTCTCATTTATAAAGAAAGCTGTTTTGTGCAATTTTTTAAACAAAAGATAATCTTAAATGCGTTTAAATTTCAACATCCTTTAAAAGTGAAAACCTATTCAAAATGGAAATTCACTCCATTTGAATCATTAAATGCAGCCCTTAGAAACTGCGGCCAACGATCTGATTGGCTGAGATTTCGATCACGTGGAAAGAGTTTGGTCAACCAATAAAATAACGTTTCTCCCGCGATTTAGTGCTTTTAGTTCTAGAAAATAGCTCTTTTCTCGTTGCCACCGGTAGCTTCGGTATTTCGAACTGCGTTGTACGTTTAATTTTCCAGAAATCGTTTCTGGTCTCTATGATATTTGAGTAACTAATTTGCTTAATGGAACAGAAGTGTGTTACTAAGAGGAACGTATTAATTTGTAAAACCACACATGATAATAAAACTAAGATCGACATAATAATTTATTTGTTTACTTATTAGTTTTAATCAAGATATTTCTCACTATAAAACGCTAAAAAGTTGTTTTCATATAATTTTATTGTTTTTATAAGCTTGTAAATGGCTTATTATTTTTAACTAACTTTTTATTGTTTTTAACTATCTTATTTCGTACAAAGTATTTTAAAATTCAATATTAAATTTTAAGCAACTAACAAACTGTTTTCATACAACTATTTATAACCCAAAACTTATTTTTCTGTATTACATTTTAACCAAAAAACAACTTATTATTATATGTTGAAAGCTATTCAGATAAATATTGAAAAAAAATGTGATAAAACTTAATTTTTTTCTTTTTATAAATAATTTTTCAATGGTACCTATATCTAACACAAAAGATACTTCACAGCATTACTTCAATGTATTTATTATCCTTACTTAAAAGTATTGGTGTTGCTCGATGAGAAAAATTAACGCTGTTTTGTGAATGTGATTTTATCTAAAAAAAGGAGATAATATAAAATCGTGTGATTTTACTTGTCTTTTGTTTTTATTAACCTACATACAATTGTGCAATTGTTGCATTTATATAACCAAAATAACTGCGACAATTACACATTTATTGCTACATTTTTTGTTATAGGGTGCTCAAAAATACTTTTTTTTTCCCTTTGTAATTTATTGTCGCTCCCTCAAACCTTTTTATAAGTTTTAAACGTCATTGATATGTAAATGAGAATTCGCATTACCTAAACATTTCTAAATTTATAAAATGATTCTCCAAATTGTTTTTTCAAGAAATATAATATAAATGTGATAGTATATGAGTGTTTCCATTATTTTGTATATAATAATTATACACTTGTTTGAAACGGACAATTATGCGAACTGAATAAACTTCTCGAGGTTTTTGTTCGTTTTCCAATACAACTTATAAGTCTTCCATGTGTAATATTTTAAATAATTCATCCCTTTAACTTTAATCAAAAGATTTTGAATCATTTAAATTTTTCAAAATTATTATTTTTGGGTTGCAAATTTTTTAGATAAAAATTTTTTTATTAAAAAAATTTTGAACGCATAAATTTTAATGATAAATTCAATTCTATAGATGTTTTTATTTTACAGTTTTTTATTTCCATCATTTAACCTGTATTTGTTTTGCACTAGTTAAATAATAATATATCGCGGGGTTAGCCTGGTTGGTGGAGCGTTGGGTCCAAGAGGTCGTGAGATCGATCCTCGCTGTACAAAGTGGTGCACGCTAAATATATCGGTGTCACAAAAACCTCCAAGATCCCGTAACAACCTCTGAGTGTAAAATGGATTGATCTGGTTAAGATATAAATTACATTACAATCTGAGGATCATTGGTGTGTGAATGTATCCTCCATGTTAAACGGGCTGTGATGTATGTGTGTGGCAGAAGTCAAATTCTTGGTCATTGATGGCGCAACTGGAAAACAAGAAGGGCGTCCCTCTTCCTTAAAATAGGCTTGTTAGTATTGACAAGTGGCATAAGCAAACAACAAATAATAATAAGAATAAAAAATTTCTTTTTTTAACTTTAAAAGCCTCGATAGGATAGCGAAAATTACCAAAATATTAAAAAGGAATAACTTATTTGCATCAAGTAATGTTTTGAATTAATGATTATCTGTGCATTCATAATTTTTCATTCATTCCAACATTAATTTACTTGCATCCGAAATTTTTGTGTATTTATGTAACTAATATATTTTTGCCCAATGCCTTAAATTTTTTCAAAAACATTTGGCAAGGTAATTTTGTATCGTGCAAAAAAATTAGAAAGCAAATACAAATTATACAAGAAAAATATTATGGAAGAAAGATAGCAAAGAAATCTTCTAAAATATAAATGGAATTTACTTAAAACTAAAAAGTATCTATACAGTTGACAAAAAGGGATGCTCTCTCTTCTTCTAAAATATATCTATTAAATTTATTTCGTTTAAAATAATTTTCAGAATAATACGTTTTCCTAAAAATTAAAGTCTAAAATGTTTTAAGAAATATTTTAGTTAAAATATAATCTTTGAAATTTCTGAATGATACTGAAGTCGTACTAAAATGTGATATATTCAGTAATAATAGAAATATGGTAATTTCTCTATGTGCCGACATTAGCGTCTGAAATGTTCCATCTCCAAAGCAAGTTTATGTGGTCTTCCAAAATGGCATAAACATTTCTTGCCAATTACAATAACTGCTTTGTCACAAATATTCATTCTATGTACCAACAGGTAGAAGAGACTGTTCTAAGCAGCTAAAACACGAATTAGTACTTTACTAGGATTGATAGAAGAGGCACTCTACGAGATGTATCAACTTGATTACCATTTTAGTTGGGTTCCATTAAATGACTTAAATTAGAGCAGCAGTTAAGGTGATAAGCATGTTGAAACACCCGTAAAATTTAAAGCTATGATAATATATCCGTCCTGGGATTGATACGCATAAGTAAGCAAATGACGTTTTATTTTTTTCATAAATTTGACGTGATATATTTTTTTTAAAAATAGAGTTGATCTAATTATAAAATCTTCTATATCGTCACAAGTAAAATTTGAAATAAAGGCGTTGCGCCATGCCCTAAAAAAAAAGTCTTTTATAGAAATGTTTTACCAACTTGCGTGTAAAGCAGAAATCAATATATATTCAGTATAAAAATGTGTTTTATCAATATAGTATGTAGAGTTTAAAAATTTGTATTCTCAATATATGTCCAACATACAAACATGTTTATTAACTTGTACGCAATATGGAAACATGTGATGTTTCCAATGTCGAAAAATGTTTCATCAACGTATATCTAATGTAAAAAAAAAATTATCGTTAAATATGAGACTAAACAATAAAAATAGAACTGTATTTTAATATTTCTTAAAACAAATAAAAAACCAAGAGTACGTTAATACTTTTCATGTTTTGAATATGTTAAAATAAAACGCTTGTAGATAATCTACTATTTTGGCCGCGAAGCGTTAAGTGTAAAAAAGTAAACATTATTCTTTTAAATCATTTTGTTAAAAAACTCACCCATTCGAAGCAAAAAAAAGTTTCTCATAATTTTATAAAAAAATGGTCTATCGACCATCAGGCGATTTATATCATATAATATATGTACATAGATAGGATAAATAAATGAATAAAAATAGTCAGTAAATATTTTGAAAATTTAGTCGGTTGTTATGAAAGTCGCCATATTACAGCCGACACTTTTCCGTTCGCCATTTTACAGTTCCATTTGAAATACAAAAATATGATTTTCATAATTTTGAAGATTTTGAACAGCTGTTAAGGCTGTTTTTCCAAGGCTCATTTCTTAATATGAAATGATGATTTTTCTGCAAATAATATGCTATTTTTATAACTGCTGTGTTTACACTGTTGTGAAAATGAAAAGCGTCAGTGATCTAATTTTTTTAAATATTTTAAAACTTACTCGAATACTGCATTACCTGAGCTCATAAATATTTGCAAAAATTGAAAATAAGGCAGTTATTTTGATAGGTGGAAGGTGGAAGCTAGGTGGAAAAATGTCACCAAATTGGTGATTTTTAAAAAAAGTTTAATAACTTTTGAAATATTTAAGTTATTTGTCTATTCTAAAGCCCAGATAATTCTTCACGGCAAGATTATATATATATATATATAGTTTAAAATCATTTCATTACATCAAGAGTACTTAAACTATGGCTATTTTATTTTTCTTGGCGGGTAGAGAGCTTCGAAAAACAGCGTTTAAGAGTTTGTTAGAAGCATTTTTTTAATCATATTTTTCGGCGGCCAAAAATTAACTCTAATGCTACATTGTTTTTATTGATTTAAAAAAAATTGAAAAAAGTAAGAATTATTCATTGATTTATACAAATTTCATCTCGTTTGAAAAATCTCGCCAAGTCGGAGATATTTTTTTAAAATTTCGTATGTTTTAAACTGTTTATGTCTTTGTTCCATATAATTCTTCTCGTCAAAATGTTACATTGCATTCCAAATGATATCTTTGTCTCAAGTACAACGCATTTAAATATGACTCTCCTTTCCTTTGCGATAGAGCTTAGAGAAACATTCAATCTATAGCTTTTCCGTTTCCATTGGCGTGAAAAATTAATTTCATCAAGTCACTCAATTTTCAAACGTTTGTATGAATTTTCAATAATATAAACCATTTTTCAATTTAATTATTTACTCCAAAATAGTGTATATATTCTATAAATATAGCTTTTGTTCAAGTTTAAAACCTCAAACTGTGACTTTATTTTTTTTTTTTGATGAAAGAGCTTTGAAAAAATATTCTTGTGTAAAAATGTGAGATGAAGCTTTTTTATGCAACGGCTTAAAATTCCAAACATTATAGCCAATCTATTTAAGCCATTTTTTTAAAAGTATTCAATAATTATATTAAAAAATAATTTAAAGCTCCGAACATTTAAATAAAAAGTGACGTCTTTCCATCATTAATCTGGTATTTGTATTCAATTATACCCTCGCGCTAATGCCAAAATAAAATCTGGCATAAAACGTTTCTTGGAAGCAAGGTTATTTTTCGGAAATAAAGCACCTGCGCGCACTACATATCCAAGTTGATAGGATGGAATAATATTCATTCATTTTTATCTAACCTATTTACTTTATTTTCGAAATGGCTTAAGTTCTTACTTTGTTTTCTGTTTTATTTCCGATAATAATTTTACAAATTTGGCATCAAGGAAAAACTGAAGAAAGTACATACTAAGTTACACGCCATAGTAAATCTTTCAAATGTTGAAAATTGTTTTTGAAATATTTCTTCTTAGATGATTGATAGTAGGTTATGCTTAGAGACGAGGTATTCTTTTCGATATCTAAACATTACGCAGAGATAGGTTTGGATTTTTTTTCTTCTATTATAGAAATTGTTTTACCTTATTTAAATGAAAAAACTTTATTCTATTATACGTATTACGCTGGTAAAAAAAATATATAATCTAGTTTTATAAACGCTCTTTTTAAACGGAACGAAAATTTCAAAATATGGGAAAATCAGTTTATGATGCATATCTTTTAGATTTTTTAAACTTTTTTTTAATTTGAATTCAAACAAATTTTAAATAAATTTTGTTAAATTTATTTAAAATGTTTTAAATGGTTTGTATCAATTTAGTTTTTATTAAGGAGGAAAGGTTTTTAATTTTAATATTTGGCTGTGACTAATTAAGCAACATACATACATTATAAAATTTAATAACTTTAGATTATATTTAGAAAATTCTAAAACTATGTTTCATAATTTAAAAAAGCTCAAAAACTACACGTGAGATTAGAAAATTCAAAAATTATTTATAAGATTTAGAAAACTCAAAAACAATGGGCAAGATTTAAAAGAAAAATTAAAAGCTATGCATAAAGGTTTAAGAGAACTCGCAAGCTATGAATAAAAATTTCAAAATTTGGAAGCCATGTATAAAATTTTGGATAATAATATTAGTTATTATATAAAATGTAAAAAATTAGAAAAAAACTCATAGAATTTAGAAAGAGTAATCCAAGCCCGGCTCAAACCATGAGAACAAAAAGCCACACTGACCACAAACATTATTATAGGAACTGGCAATGCAAAACTTTTTATATAGACTGCAAAAAGGAATAAGGACTGCAAAATTATTAATTTTTCTTTTTAATTCCCTGACAAAAAATTTGTGGAATCTCGCTTCAACATTAGAGAGATTTGTTAATGACTTATGAGATTATTTACTTAAGAATTTCAAGAGCACCGATTTCTGACACGTTTGAATTCCAACACTAGCTAATTAATTTATTGAAGCACTGACTTTTAAGATACACTTTAAGTATTGCAAGTGTAAAAAAACGCGCATTGTTTTTAACATTAAACACAAAAGATGCGATTCCAAATTAAAATAATGGTCGTATAGAGCATGACTTTTACTTTAAAGAAATCACCGTCTTAAGTGCTCATTATATCAACCAACCTAAATTATCATTAACCTAAATTAACGTAGTATTTTGTCCTGTCGAATCCTCTGCTTACTTTTTTAACGCTATTTATCTGGAAAGGGACAGAATTATCTCTTCGTCTTGCCAAGAATCTTACTTGTATAATCGTACTATATTTTTGTTTAACTTGCATATTTACTTTTCATTTCATTCTCTCTCTTTTTTCTTTCAATTTGACTGTTTATAGCTCATAGTTCAAAAAAATTCACTTGCACCACTTTCAAAGAAACTAGTTTGCATTAGATTTATTATGTTGCGAAATTCACCTTTATAACACTGTCTTCTAAAAACATCTTAATTTTTAATAAGATGTTAAAAATTAGATTTTTTTTAGTCGAGTCAAGAATCGCCATCGTTTAACGACTATTTTATTCACATTTCATTTGCAATTTAGCCCACGGTTAACAGCACTAGAGACAACAATTGAGTTGAGACTTAAACTCTCATTAAAAATCGAGTTTAAAATATGCTTGAATTATTTTGGTGTAAATAGGCACCACTCATAATAATATTTGTTCACAATGCATCTCAATTTCTTTTATAATTTTTTAAGGTCAAAGTTTACATTTATCTGAGATAAGAATAATATTAGTTCAGTAAGTAATTATTTTGTTTTTATTTACACTAGGAGGCTTTGTTCATCAACCCTTAAGATTACTTCTCA
This sequence comes from Parasteatoda lunata, assembly GCA_949128135.1. Lineage (NCBI taxonomy): Eukaryota > Metazoa > Arthropoda > Arachnida > Araneae > Theridiidae > Parasteatoda > Parasteatoda lunata. The sequence goes on along the minus strand of OX421970.1, from coordinate 5,317,788 downwards.
TTCCTTAGTAATTTTTTTTTTAAAACTGATTATTTTAAAAATAAATAAAAGAATACATCTTTATTAACAAATGTAACAATGTGATTGTAAAGATGCAGAAAACACTAGTGTTTTTACATAAATGTTTTACATAATATTATGCATGTTATGTAACTTTTGTTTACATGTTAATCGCAATAAAACGAGCGATTATCAGCATTTTAAAAAAATAGTCTACTTTAAAAAAAGTAATGAATAAACCTAGAGATATAGAATGTGGTTCTCAATACGAAGAAATGAGTCTATCGATATCTAACGATCAACCCTTGTTCATCAACCTTAAGATTACTTCTCATTCCTTAGTAATTTTTTTTTAAACTGATTATTTTAAAAATAAATAAAAGAATACATCTTTATTAACAAATGTAACAATGTGATTGTAAAGATGCAAAAAACACTAGTGTTTTTACATAAATGTTTTACATAATATTATGCATGTTATGTAACTTTTATTTACATGTTAATCGCAATAAAACGAGCGATTTTCAGCATTGGGAAAAAATAGTCTACTTTAAAAAAAGTAATAAATAAACCTAGAGATATAGAATGTGGTTCTCAATACGAAGAAATGAGTCTATCGATATCTAACGATTATATTATATCACGATGACAGTTTGGATTAAAAACGACTTCAGATCGAGCAACATCTGTCTTTCTCGCTTTTTATCGTTACTTTTGATATCAACTTAAGTGCGAGCTTATAAAATAGACATTTAGCAAAAAGATGGAAAAAATTTTCTTCTACACTGTATAAATTGTCATTATTTAAAACAAGAAAAATTAACGAAAAAGCACATAAACATTTGAAAAACTTTGAATTTCAGAAAACATTTGAGTTAACAAATGAAAATACCTTTTTCAGTTTCCCCAATTTCAATCTGCAAAAGGGCCTTTTGGATATTTTTTATTACAAGTTAAATCGTCAGTAATTCTTGAACTAATAACCAAATGTTTGTTTTTTTCATTTCATCACACTTCATGTACATTTTTCCATCTACATCTGAAATTCTAAGTTTTGCGCAGTAGTATAGTTTTTGCTCAGTTTCACAGTCATATAGTTTTTGCGAAGATTCATAGTCATGTAGTTTTGCGCAGTAGTACAGTAAAAAGTTTTTGCGCAGTCATATAGTTTTAGAGCAGCGATTTTTAAATATATAAAGAGAAATTGGCCAGAGGATTGGCCCACTTGAGACATAATTATTGATTTGGACACTCTTAGAAATCCCGTTTGATATCTTGAAGTATTCTGTTCTATAAGACACCACCGTTTGACTTGTAGAGTTCCACTTCGCTAGATCGATGGTAATACCAAACCTGCAACCTGTCATCGAGCACATCCTGATTTTCTTTCTGCTGTCGGAAATTAGCTGTAACCGACTGCAAGATACAGATGTCATTTTTGTTTTCGCGCACTTTTCCCAGCATATTTAACTCTGTGAAATCACAAAGTATTTATTACTACTTAGTGTGTTATACACTTTTGTATTTGAATTTATTTTAAGTTAGTCACTCAGTTTTGTGACTGTACCTTTTTTCGGAAAATAAATCTTTTATTTTTATCCTCTGATTTTAATCGTGTTGTCTTTGGTTCCCTCAAATGTGTACTAGTTCTTACAGACTCGTTGTCTGAACAATTTCTATTATCATGTGCACTCCTCACGTCTTAAAATGTTAATTAACATGATGAAAAAGCTTTTAATCAACCCAAGACACGCAAATGCACATTTACAATAGCTGTATCTATTGAAATTTTGATTTATTCTATCGCATCACGTAACTTTATTCCTTCTGAGTTTTTTGGAATCTTTGGCACGTCTTAGAAAGTTCTTCCGACCCAGAGTTATTTGAGTGGCTACTACCATCAATTTCAAGAAAACGTAGGATAGAACTGCTGAACTGTGATTATCTATCATGAGTTTTTAACAAACAAAAATAAAAAGTATACGTCATAAAACAACAATGCTTTGAAGAAGAAAAAAACCAAAGTTAAAACGATGCATCGAATTTTGAGTAAGGACAAACCAAAAATGTGAAGCGTATGATTAAAGATATGCTGTCTATTGGTGTTTTAAAATATTCTGTATTTTTATTTTTGTAGTTAATACCTTTAAATTTTTAACCTTTTGTAACCTTTAAATTTTATACTACGTACTCAATGAAACTTAAAAAACCTGAATAACATTTGATTAAAAGGCAAACTTAAAATATGCAAATTAATTGGTACAGACGATGTTTTAAATTTCTAATATAGGTACAAAAAGTACTTTCTCTAAACACAACTTTTTCCGACTAGTTTGGATTTCTATAAATATCTAAAATTAAAATGATCTCAAAAATATACTGAGCGATTAAAAGTTACATTTATTATCTACATCTTTTCGTCAGGCCTTAGAAATTATTCAAGAAAATAAAAATAATTTTGCTCTAAATGATTTATTTAAATCTAACTTCATATATTAGTTTTAATTTTTTATTTAAAATTTTATAGACAAAATTTCATGAAAATCGGTTGAATGGTTTCTAAGAAACAAAACTTAAACTCACATTCTAGATTTTTCAATTTTTTGGACGCAATTGATCAATTTTTTCAGTAAAAAAAATATATTATTGAGATTTTATTCGATTTTGCGTAAGAAAAATACTTTAAAACAGCTTGTCACTAGTCTAGATATTGCTTTTTCTTCATTTTATTTATGTTTATTTAATGTTTATGCACACAAACAGATCTTTTGAAAATCAACACAGTTTTTCCGAAACATATTCATGCACTTCGTTACTTTATTTTCATCAAATATTCATGTTAATTTCACGAATATTTTTTCGTGAAAAATTATTAAAATATATTTTTTTTCAAATCATTTTTAAAGTTTGTGAACAAATTTCAAAATTTATTTAATTTTAATAATATGAAGCAAAATAAAAAAAACTTCCATATGTTAAGAATATGCGGAATAATTATATTGAACACTAGTTTAATGATGCTCTTTATACCATAAATCAAACAAGCTGTAGGGTATATTTTCCAAGTAAAAAAAAGTGTCCACTGAGTATGTTTTACTGCTTTACAAATATTTGTTTGGCTTCATCAGATAAAAGTAAAAAAAAACGAATCTGAAGAAATATCCATTTTAACTTCAGACGATTTTTTTTCTCTTTAGAATTACTGGAAGCAACTGAGACATATGTAGCAGAATATTAATACAATTCTTCTTATAAAAAACATTGAATAACTTAAATGGTATGAATGATATTTTGTGGAGGAGACTTGAATAAGAAGTTTATTGTGTTAAACTAATAAATGTCATTTAAAAGATTGGGTTTTTTTTCAAACTTTCTGATAAAATAATATTTAAAAAAAAAAAAGCTTCCATTGTATTATTCTATACCTCTATTTATATTTTTTCTATTTATTTTCTTGAACAAAAAATAACTTAAACTGTAACCAAGGTGTGATATTAAATAAAACCCTGCTTTCTAATATTTATACATTATGTAATAATATGTGTGCTACTAGTGCTTAGTTTTCCTTTGAACAGAGAAGCTAACCTGAAAGTGAAGAAGAATAAATTCAAAAACAATTTTTTAGTTACTAATTTAAAGCTGCTTTCGAACAAAAGCAATGCCTTCTTATGAAACAATGATTTTCAGTGAATAATATGGTATGTTATAATTATTGTGTGTTTGTAATAATTATCAATGACTATTTGTCGAATATTGCCTATCTTAAGATTGCGCATCTGCGCTGATTATAAAAATGGCGCGTAAGGTCAATATAAAGAAAAGCTCTCAGTTATAGGAACGACACTTTTGATTTATATTTTATATTTGAAAATTTCCTTTAATTTTAAATAGTAAGGATCAATTGAGAATTATTTATTTATTTACAGCTGTTTTACAAAGGCTCTTTCGTCATATAAAGTAATGTTGTTGTTTTTTTTTACAAATAATGTGCTAATTTCATAAATGATTTCAGTTTGTGACAGTTACTGAGAAGTGATAGGTTAATTTTAGCCTGCTTTTGTAGCCAGTGCTTTATCTGCAAATTTTTAAAATAGCGCAAAACGTCAATAATTAAAAAAGTGTTTGAAGGAAATAAAAGTGTTTGTGATCTGATCTTTTTTTTTAAAAAAAAAAACTCAAAATTGAGAGACTTTTTCATCAATTTTTATTAATTTCCATTCAGATGGAAAATCTCTCCAAATTGATGATTTTTAAGAAAGTTGACATTAGTGTTATTTCACAGATTTAAAGCCTCAATAATTCTTTACAGCAAGATAACATACTGAAATTAAAACTATAGCTTTGATGCGAGTTTAAGGTATTTAAAGTGTGGTCGTAAACTGAGGTTTTGTACACTCAAACTGTCGTTTCATATCGTTGAAGAAAAGTTAGTTTTGAGAAATAAAAAGTGTTAGTGATATGTTTTTTTTAAATTTATTTTTTTGAAAAAGAATAAATCATAACTGAAGTAGTTACTCCAACGTTGCATTACCATGGCACAAAAAAAAATTTGAGAATTATTCATCGATTTTAATTATTTTCTTCCGGGTGGAAAAATATTTACAAATTGGAGATAAAATTTAAATAAATTTAAAATTTTAATAATTTAAAAAAAAATCATAATTTTTTCCGATTCAAAGAACAGCTATTTCTTTACTCCAATATGGTATACATAGTTTAAACTAGCTTTGATGCGAGTTTACGACTTTTAAATTGTGGTCATTATTATTATTGGCAAACAATTTTGAGAAAAAGTTAATAAAATTTATCTAGATTAAAAAAAATCTCGCTAAATTGTTCTATTTTTTAAGATTCAGTTGCAAAAATGATACATTTTGTAGTTACGTAAAAAGTACCTGAATTTTTGTTTAAGCCACTGTTATTTTCTTTTGTTGGTAATTACTCAAAACGATAAATCTAAAAAAGACGACTTTCATGCAAATCTTAAAAAAAAAAAAAATACAAGAAGGCTTTTTTTTGCTTAATCTAGTAAATAATAATAGTTTAACTTATTCCCCGACCAACTAAACCGCTTTCTCAAATTGTGTTTCCTGTCCAGGATTAATTGTTCCTCCTCTTTCTATTAATTCCACATCTACAAACTTAGCAAACGCTCAAGTTCCTACTAAGAGTTTTTGTATGAACATCAGATTGCGTCATCAGAAGATTACCTTATTTCTACCATTAATCATTTTAATCGGAATCGTTAGGCAAGCAGCGCGTTGATTGCTGACGCTATCGATTAATCTCGACCATAATGGGACGACTTCCTATTCACTCTTTATCTAGTTATATGAATACAGAACGAAATTGGAAGAGGAATGCAACATTTTGAGGCGATGTCATCAAATTATCTGTAGATTGATTGATTGATTGATTGTTCAATGTTGTAATACAAAACTTCTGTCTGAAAGTATAGTTTAGAAAATTGTCGATGAATCACTAATGTTTTACAACAAATACTCCAGAACATTCAGAATGAAAGTATTTAATAAAAAGAAGGGGATAAAAAAAACGTTTCACCTTATTATGAACAAAGAGCAGATTCAAATCACAAACAAATAAATTAGACCTCAGAGGATAGTACGAGCCACTCACGTTATCTCTATGTAAGCAATTTTTGCGAGGTTAGTGGTACCATCAATTCATATTTAGAAATATAATAAGTGATTTTTATTCTCTTCATTTCGTTCGACGTCAATATTCCAGATTCACGATTCAAACTTAGTTATTCGAATTATATTTATTAATCAATTTAAACATAGCAGTTTTAAATTTTCAAAAGTGCATAAATGTTATGAAAAATATTCGAAATTAAGAAAGATATTGGACATTCAAAGAATATTATTTTGGTAAATGTAGCAGTCAATTTAAGATCAGTAGTCAATTTAAGTCAGTTTTAAAAGTACATAAACCTTTTGCAAGATATTGGTAAGTATGAAAGATATTAGACATTCAATAAATAACATTTTGGTAAGCGTACCAGTCCATTTAAGTAGATCAGTTTTAAATTTCAAAAGTACACAAGTCTTACTTGTAAATTTTTGTAAATTTTATGTAAATTTTGTAAATTTTTGTTTCAATTTCGTTTTATTTATTTATTTTATTATATTTATTAATTCCGTGATACTCAAGTCAAAACTGATAATTATTCATGGTACTAACAAAGAATTACTAGACTTAATTCTGTTAAATTAATTTAAGTTTAATCGAAATCCTAATTCATTAAGTTAATTCCTATATTTACTTGACATATCAGCTATCCAATTCAAAGATTTACTAAACTCATCAAAGCAAAATTCCACAATTTACAAAAGAATTTAACCTTCCTTTTGACAAAGGTCGGTTCATAAAAGTTTCCAAACAAAACAATTTCTCTTGACAAGAATGATGAAAAATTCAATCTTAATCCAATCTCAATTTGTCCCTTTAACAAAGATGCACTGACGCATTAAACTGATCATTAATCGAGTAAACAAACATAAAACGAACACTGTTATTTTTCAACTCGCACAACCACTAAAGGTGAGAGTGGATTTTAGCAACTTTTTTAATTTTCTCAACTTTCTCGTTCTAATCGTGCCTTCAAATTACTTATCAGGTTTAGGTCAACAAAGAAAGGGAGAAAATTCACCAGGCCTTAATAGATCTTCAAACAAATTTAGTGAAGAAGTAACTTACTTAAAGTAAAAGTTACTCGGAGCTCTTCGTGATGAACAGGCAAATGGAAAAACACTATTTAAAGATTTGATGGAGAAACGTTAAAGTTCTTCTAACTCTTTACTTTGATAGTGCTGCGAAATAAATTGTGTAGGTAAAATCACTTTTTCTCCTTCCATCATATCAAAAAAATTCTCAAAAAGTAATACATTAATTTAACAAAGGTGTTGTACCAAATCAGCTGTGTGGAGCGCAAGGTCAGTGAAAGCATCGAAATTTCATTTAACATAAATGTAAACAGCTAGGACAACGTAATTTTAATTACAATCCTGACATTTTACATATGTTAACGAAATAATGGATGTAAATATTTTTCCTCATTAATAATGTATTTAATAACTGGAATCAATCATGCTTCTAACTATATATTGACTTGTAAATAACTGTAGAAATTAAATGTTATAGTGTCGTCAATTTACTTTCGATTTATTCATCGCATACTGTAGGAACACCTTACAGTTGTACTGAAGGGACATATATACATAAAATACGTATATATATATATATATATATATATATATATATATATATATATATATATATATATATATATATATATATTATATATATATATATATATATATATTTATATATATATATATTATATATATATATATATATATTATATATATATATTATATATATATATATATATATATATATATATTATATATATATATATATATATATATATATATATATATATATATATATATATATATATATATATATATATATATATATATATAAACATTTGTTTCAAAGATAAATATCAAGACATCAACGCTTTTAATTTTTTTCTTGATCTCGTTGTACAGTTTTTCCTGAATGCTTGTATTAGCTGGATAATTTTAGGACTTTACAATGTGTAGAAACGTGTACACAATGAATTCAAAAAAATAGTTTACTATAAAACAATTTATTTTGTAGTAAAAAAAAATACCATATCGAGCTGCTCTACAGACCGCAGGAACGCAAGTATCGAATTAAAATTTGTCACACTGAAAGTACCATATTTATTTATAAGCGCAACAAGTTTTTTTTCTTCTTCTAAATTTCAATTTGTTTGAATGTTATTGCAATTTTAAAGCTTTTGTATTTTTTTCCTAAGTTTGTTTGCTTTAAATATTGACCATTTATCCATTGTTCTCGAAAAAATTATTTTTTTCACGAGAGAACTTTACTTTATTAGCTCCCACTTGAGTTTATGTCGATTAAAAGTAACATAATAACGATAGATATTGATAGAGAGAGAGAGAGAGGGATTGTTAGAGAAAAAAGATAGATAGAAAGAATGAGAGAAAGTGGTGTGGTTGGTTTTGCATGTTCACCGGTAGTTTTATAAGTATATAGCTTAAGTTATTTGACTGTTATTGCGTTATTTCTTCAGCTGTTTATAGAATAAGTGCCATAGATATGACAGCAATCAATATAAAAATTGCGATGAAAGTTTTCAATTTTTTCTTTGCTTGTTTAATATTTTATTCTGCTCTTATTATCTCTTTTTATTTTTATTTCTTTTTTGATACTGCATTTAATTTTTGTTTTAATTGAAAATATTCAAGATAAAATTTCAGATTTTCTTGACAATTTATTTTTTGTTAAATTACTCGCTATCTTTATCAATATAAATTCCAAATGATTTTTCTTTAAAAAAAAAAATACATGCATAAAATTGATTGATTTGTTTTAAAAAAAATTATATATTTATTGATAACTGTGTTATTCGAAGTACTGTAACCGTATTAAGAAAAACTAATTTTGTGACGGTGTGATGTTTAAAAATACTAATACTAATTTTAATTTCTTCACAACGTATTTACTATAATTTCTTTATATACAAAGAGAAAAAATGAGTTGGTATCAGCCGAGAAAAGTATATTCCTCAATTAATGGAGTAAAATAACTGTCAACACTTTCCCACCATTTCCATTCAAAATTATTGAAAAAGATTTTAGAATATAATAGTAATGTAAATAATACATAAAAAGTAAATGAACGCCATTTGATTTTAATGATTGTCATTTAGTTTTCAGGAATATAATATAAATTAAATAACAGTCGTTTGTTGCTGATTTAATTTCTTGTAATGAGAATTGACATGTAAAAATCATTGCCAAGTGTGCGGAGCTCTTTTCTTTCACAAACTTGTAATTAGGTTTGCCGAAAATGTCTGCGTTAACGTAATTGTTTTTAAAACTGGTTTTGTTGAAAATTTGTATTAATATAAATGCCTAAAAAACGTTTACAAATTATTTTAGATTGCTGTGTTATATACTATAATTTATGGCAAGACATAAAAGTTTAAAAGGGGAAAAAAATAGTTTTTCTGAAAATAAAAAGTGTAAGCCGAAAACATTCTTACTGTTTTGAGAACACTACTCCGTTCGCTTTCCTTCATAAACTCTATGAATACTGTTTAAGTGTCTAAATAATTATTTTAATTTATGTTTGAACTTTAATATTTAAAATGAAATTTTTATATCACGAAAATGATTCGTGAAAAATCGGCCAACAATCATTGACACCCGCGATGAATAATTGTGTTAATATGTACTAAAGATGAGTTCGGACTCACTTATGGAGGCCCGAGGGCGAAGGAGTTTAATCCGTGCCCACCAGATTCCGAGATACATGAATTATTTAGATACCGAGGCGATGTATATGTCGAATAAAGGAAACCTTTTTCTGTCTCGTCGTTTTTGATGTCTTAAACATAGGAAATTCATCATTAAAAGTGTATTTTGTCACTTACCTGCAAAAGAAGAGAAAAGATTTGTCAAAAAGAGTTATAAACAAGAGCAAACTTCTTTTTAACGTTTGTAAAATTTCCAATCAAAAACGATCTTTGGAAACCGTTATATTAAGAATTTATTTTTATTTCGCTTTTCCGTTTCATTAGAACGATCGGTTAATTTTCAAGAAAACGGTCATAAAATTGCCTATTTTTTTATACACGTATTTGATTAGTGCTGACATCTAGTTTAAAATAAACTATCTACAATTACCTTAAAAATATCCTGGTACTGCTATCTGGTGTGTAAAATAAGAAATAAAATGTTTTCCGGGCAAAAGAAATGAATTAGTTTTATTCGTATTGGCGCGTTACTACTGAACACTCCAGTCCGGGAATATCACGGGAGCAAGAAATAGAGGGCGAAACCTCACCCCGTCATTTTCACGGGAGCGAGAAGGAAAGGAATTTCTGCAAGAATGTCTAAGTAAAGCAGTAAAACAGTTAGGCGAGAAAATAATTTTATCTGGATTCTGAACCTGCCCGAAACGTTTTTACGCAGGCGAACAGGCTTTCGGGATCTAATTGAGCCAGTCTCATCTCTTATAGGCACTAATGTTATCGTGGCTCTAGGCAAATGATATAGGTACTGTGATAATCCTCAAGCGGAGAGTACTCAAAACTTTTACCTACGTCGTAGAATAATCATAGTTCCTAAAGAATAATTTATGTTTGTAACAGAATTGCTTTCTACTTCTGCTTTCCTGAACAGCTTATCCCCAAGCTGCATTGAACGTTGTGTATGGTGTTATTTTTTTTTTAAATCGAAAGCATATTTTAATTGCAAATAATAAAGATTATTCCTTTTATTTGCAAATTTAGTTGGCAAAATAAATTTATTCGACTTTTAATAAAAGTATTACTAAATTAATTAGTCAGAGCAGTATGCTTGTTTTTGACGGTGCGCGCAAAACATATGTAATTATCGAAATCCTGCTGGACATTGCAGTTTTCAAGCTGTGGTTGCAGTACATTTTAATTATCCTAGACCTATTGCAGAACAATGCAATTATCAACAAAGTATTGTTGTATGACAGGGTAATTATCCTATTAGAGATCATTGTAAATATCTGTCTTGTCAGAAAATTATAATTATCAAAGGCTTGGTGCAGAACATTGTAATTATCATAGTTTTGTTGCAAAATATAAAATTTAACAAAAGTTCTGTTGCTGAACATCGTAATTATCTCAGTTCTGTTGCAGAATAATGAAATTATCAAATTCTTGCTACAGAGCAATCTAATTATCAAAGACCTGTTGCTGAACAAACAGTGTAATTCTGTTCCTGATGTGTATAACAATAAATTTATCGTTACAAAGTAATACCAGCTACTTCATATTCGACTCAACGTGAAAAATTTAAGAAAAAATACTTTTAAATCGTGTTAGAACTAGTTAAAAGAATTTCTGCCGAGAATAAATAAAAGTTATAAAGAATAGACACACAACTTGCGCAATACTTAAAAAAGATTGTCACAAAATCTTGCAGACCTACACCAGTTTCTAACTAAACACAAATACAGAAATAAAAACTTATTTTCTCAAGTTCAAATAGGCCATATCTGATACACTTTATAAAATTGCAAAAATCAAGCAAAGAATATCGTAACAGCTACGTTTTACAATATACCTCTCTTTCAAGAAGATGAATATGAAAAAAAAAAGAGTGGAAAATGAAATGATATCTTAAATTTATTTTTCACTTTACTCAAAGCAATTGTATTTCAGAAATGTTACGCCATGAAACATTCTTATTCATGAAGTGAAAGCAGAAATGTATTCTGTGATATAAATACAGTTAGTGTGTTGGTACCATAATTCTTTATTATTTATCCCGTCACAAATATACTTTCTGAAGAAATGCAGGATTTTTTTTAATAACTTTCTGGCATGAAATATATACAATTTAATTCCAATTTCTTGACTAGCATGATTTTGTTTCAACTCGAAATGGAAAATAAGTTTTCTATATGCATCGATAAGTAAATGCCATTTGTTTTATGAGCATCGAAAATTATGTATTGCGGATTGATTACGTTTTGGAAAAATATTTTGTTTTTATAAATTAAACTAAATAAAATATATTATATTTAATTTCTGTTGTGTCTCATAAATTTTATCAAGAATATTTAAATAAAAATATTTCTGAAATTTTTTTTTTTTATTTGCGAAAAAGATGAACAAGTTATATTTTTTAAAGTATTTTGTTTGTGTTAGCAATAAAATTTTTTTTAAATGTTATGTGTCCTCGTGACTTTTAAAAGGTTGAAAAGATACATTAATTTGTGTTTGTAGGCTATAACAAAAATATTACAAAAATTGGTCCTGGTAAGGAATGTGTTCCCCACTATCTGCATCGGCTTTCCATGTAGAATCTCGAAATTAAGAAGGATGATCCGACGTGTAGTAAGCCTTATTCCAATATATGTAACGACCGTGGAACTCAACCTGCTGGGCCAGGCCAAAACATTATCTTTCGGTTTCAGGTCTGGAGAACCGACTTGCCAATTCATTCAGCAAAAAATCTCAAATTCTCGACATGATGCGGTCTTTGTGACTACACGTTACTGCCCATTGAAATGATATTCCAAACTACTTAATTATACTCATACATCTAACGTTGCTTCGTTCACCGTTATGTTAACATGATACCTTTCCAGACCGTCTGTGGTTCACTTTCTTAGACTGTAAAAGTTAGGTATCTCTTTCCATATAAAAGTATAAGCAAGACATAGTTTAAACTTTCCATATAACAGTATAAACAAGGAGCATGCGCTCTGTTCTCAGATATATCAGAAAAACTAGCAAATATGCAAACAAAATTTTGGAGGCCCGGGAACTTATAATTTTGGATGACATGGATCCTTCATGTCTTTGTAAAAGACATTGTTACAGAAATGAGTACAGGACTGTACTTATCAGGAGCCATATCTCCCCTGTTTAAAGATTCAGATTTAAGGTTCTGACTTCATTTTGAAAGGATGATAGCGTGCTGTCACGAAGGCATCCTGTTGGGAAATTTTGAAATGTGCATATTTCCTCCGGCTATGGTGGCAGTACTGATCTCCTGCATGCGTAGAAGTAAAATATTAAAATCGGAATAAAAGTAGAGAGAGAGTTTTTTTTTTTTGCAGAAATTAATGTAAAATTTTAAAACATTTTAAAATGCTAAAAAACATTTTATCTGAAAATTTTTATTATATTTTTTATGTATTTTTAGGGGAAGGCAAAGATAACAACTATGGTATACCGTAAAATGGAAGCTCCAACTGATGTACCAACAACAACGGAATTCATTTTTAAAGGTACCTGATTTATTTATGTTTTAAAATATGTGGCATTTTAAGTTCTTTCCGTATTTTCTTCAATTTTGGTTCGTGATACACACACACAAGAAATTCTATATGGATAATACCATGACTGAAACATAATGTTGTCTAAAAATAAACAAATTCCTCTACCTTGAAATTTTTTCCCAATTCCAGATTTTATTACAACAATATATGTTTATGCCATTGGTTCGCATTGGTTACGTGCTTGGTTCGAATTGGTAAGTATGGTTTTGTACTAACCTATACAGAACCATGCAACATCTTTATTTGCTATACAACCCTAGAATCTTTATTTGAAGTTGTATCAAAGCAAAATAGACAAAAAAGTTTGTTGAGTTTCCAAAATAAGAAAAATCGATGATAAAACTTGGAGAATTATTTATTAACTAGGAGCCTTCGCCCCCTGCTCGCTTGCGTTCACCAACCCCCGGAAGTGCTTTCACAGTTCATTTCGGAATGCTTCGCAATCCAATGCTCGCTTTGCTCGCTTATTGGATACGTTCTTAACGTCTAGTTTTTGTATATTTTTTTGAATACTGAAGTTCCGAAAACTTTTCACTGTAGAAAATTCTAAACCTGTACATTTCAATATTAATTTGAAATTGCAATTGTTAATTTGGGTAACACTTATAGAATTGAAGGATTTGTTACGTCAAGCGCACAGGTATCATAATTTTGATTTATGTTGCTAAGTTAACTTTCAAAAAATTCTATGGCTGGCAACAGCATTTTTATTTTTTAAGTTGTTTTTTTGATTTATGTTGCTAAGTTAACTTTTAAAAAAATTCTATGGTTGGCAACAGCATTTTTATTTTTTAAGTTGTTTATTTTTATTTTTGCCGCACCTAAATTGAACAACCTGATAATGCTCACTCTGGTTATTGTTTCCGTTTTTAAAAGCGCTATATGTTGAGCCACCTCAGCTAGATTTGGCATGTGACATTTTTAGATGCAATCATTGGTCGATTTTCTAACGTTGCCATTCGGGGAGCTGTAATGAGGCTTTTTTTTGGTGCCGTGTAAGAGAAATATATGTATAGATTATTACCTATTGAATAGTTGTAGGTATCGCCAATAGTAATTAGAGTATCTGAGTTAAGTAATTATAGAGTTAATAAAACAAATACTGAAAATAATAATAAGTTTGATAAACTAAATAGTGATAAGATGTTTGGTAAATGAAAAAAATTTTAGTAAATTTGTACAACAGTAAATTATATCAGCTAAATTGGTAATAATTTCTAAATTTGTAATATAGAGTTAATAAATTAAATGGGTTAAAAGAGAATAAATTTACTCACCGAGAAAAAAGTGTGATCAAATCTATCAGAAAATGGTAAAATTTAACGTGTTCTTGGCTTTTTGGGCACACCAAAAAACTCCGTAATTTTTACCCCCAAGAGGTAAATTTTAACGGCTTTGGTAAAATGAACAACAACAAAAATAAAATAGTTTTATAATGTGTGATAAAATTTGGTAATTTTATGACGATGCCTTGAAGCATAGCAGAAAAAATATTTATTGGTAAAAATTACTTTTCAGTTTTCTATTTTTCGCATTATTCTAAATTAATTGTATAATTTTAAAAATTTGATATTAACGATCTATAAATTTTGAAATAAGAAGTTTTGGTAAAACTTTACCATATGAAAGAAAAAATTACAAAATGAATGGTTTAAATATTTCATTTGGTTCTATTAACCTGAATTATTTTAATTTTACCAGAAATGTTATTACAGTAAAGTATGGTAAGCGAAGTAGGGTCTAAGCGAACGTATTTTGACGGTAAAAAAATGAGTAACACTCAATTAAAGTAAAATTTAAAAGTCACCAATTACTTATTTATTTTATAATATATATATATATATATATATATATATATATATAATAGCTGACCCGGCAAACGTTGTTTTGCCATATGAATTATTTCTAGAGTATGAAAATATATCTTATTTATTGTAAGTGTGTGCGTATGTGGTATATGAGTGTGTGGGGGCGGAGTTATCGACCATGCCAACCGTCATCTATCAAAAGGTACCTCGAGATGGATTCAAGTTAGCATGCTTTATATACCAGTGAATTGATGTTTATAATTCGTAGTGGTAGTTACGCCACAAGTGGAAGAGGCATTGAAAGCTGTGAACGATGACGAAATGTGAAAATAACAACTTAAACGCTACATTAAAGACGTCCCCACGCTACATTAAAGACGTCTCTAGTGTAACTGAATGACTTCATATGGAAATCGCAGGTATTCGTCTCATACAACAACGCCCCCTATAATTCGTTGCGATCGCGAATACTAAATCCGTGATACGACCAATAATTACGAAATCTGTTCTCGTTGATTTTACGTGCTTGTGCTCACCTGACATAATGAAACACTTACGTGAATTATAATTAAATATTAAAGTATATGTAATTTAATTTTCTAAATGAATATAGCTATAAGATAGAAAATATCACTGTTGTTATCTTCAAGATATTTGAAAACTGAATCGTTTATATCAAAGTTTAAAACAATGGCTAACTTTTAACCAATAAGAAAATTGCATTTCGATTTTTGCTGAAACAGCTGGAACGGTTTGTCGTAGAATGTCCCAAAGTCGACAGTGACCTTCCTTGTGCTTTGAACTATCTGTATGCCAAGTTTCATAGCTTTCTGTCGGATGGTTTAGGAGTCTATAAATGACAGACAAACAGACAGACACATATTCATTTTTATATATATAGACTAGCTGACCCGGCAAACGTTGTTTTGCCATATGAATTATTTCTAGAGTATGAAAATATCTTATTTATTGTAAGTGTGTGCGTATGTGGTATATGAGTGGAAGAGGCATTGAAAGCTGTGAACGATGACGGAATGTGAAAATAACAACTTACCAAATAATAGTTTTTTTAATTTATTGTAACTTTTTTTATGAATTATGTATACAACGAATTCTGAAAATAATAGTCAACAATATTAATCTCTTAGTGCAATGGAGTGTACAATATTTTTTGTCATTCCATCTTTAGCTAACACAAATAAACTGGATGGTTTGCCCACTCGAGAGCATGACACGTATAATTGTCCGTGTGAAAAACATGGTGTCCTCAAATCTAAGCCACAAACAGACATTGTCTGGCCTTGAGATTTATTAATATTCATTGCAAATGCCAATCTAATGGGGAACTGAATGCGTTTAAATTGAATTGGCACATCTGTGGGTATAATAGGGTTTCATGGAAGTAATATACTTTCACCCTGGAATTTTCCACTAAAAACAATGACTTTGATAATTTTGTTCATTAATTTTTTAACGACTAATCGCATGCCGTTGCACTGCCGTGGTGGGTTCAAATTACGAAGGAAAATAACCGGAGATCCAACTTTGAGTACTAAATTATGCGGTGGTATGCCTGGTAAATCCAATGAGTTTAAAAACTCTGTTGGAAAATTTGCAGCTTCAATGGGATCACAAACTGCATCAACGGATTTATATGTCACCAAGTTACCTGGAAGTAACTGTTGAATCTTCAGATTCAATTCGTTGACGTCCACATTTATTGCTGCTAAAATTGCCCTTTCTACCAGCCACTCATTATGAATGTAATTTGTGTTTTCATCGTGTAATATTAGGTTAATGAGAGCATCTTGTGAATCAATAACTGTGCAGAAATCGTCCGGTAATTTTATGCATTCAGTCTCATCGTTAGTAATTTTTCCATCACCGATATCTAACAATCGTTTTGAGAATGTTTCAGCAGATAGATCTTGAAGCATTTGGACGCACATATTTACTTTTAGTCGAAGTTTTGTAACATTACGCCACGGTGGAGATGATTCCAAGCAAACATTGATCTCATCAGCGTACGTTGAACCCGGAATGACGGAAGTGTTTGTCTGAAATCACCTGAAAGGTGTAACAGAGTTCCGCCAAATAATTTGTTATTATTTTTTATATCTTTCAATGTCCTGTTCAACGCCTCAAATGAATATTTGTGTGCCATAGTGCAATCATCCCAGATGATAATTTTACAGCGTCTCAATACTGTGGCTATAGAGGATTGCTTTTTTTATGCTGCACACTGGGTCTGGGTTGTTTTGAATATTTAGTGGCAGCTTAAATACTGAATGAGCTGTTCTACATCCATCTACTAAAGTTGCTGCAATGCTAGATGATGCAACGGCCAACGTGATGCCTCGATTTGATTGTATTTCAGCGAGAATTAGCGAAATAATAAATGTTTTGCCAGTTCCACCTGGTGCATCCAAAAAAAAAAAATCCTCCTTGTCCAGCCGAAACTGCGAGCATAATGCGGTCCTAAATTTTCCTTTGTTCCTCATTCATCAGTGGAACATTGCGAGTAACAATCGCTGCCATTTCTATCGTATTGTATTGAAGAACACGATTAATGTCATTGTTTAATAAATCAGATGGATTTCGTTTTGGCGAAGGCATGCCGAAATGACTGAGTGTCAAGTTGGCAATAATAATGCAAAGATACTGAATAGCAATCAGTGCTTCATTGTACTACATCGAATCTTTGTGATTACCCCATAACGTTTATATTCGGGCCGGGAAACATGTAGTTAACACTATAGCGAATAGTGGACGAATTTACTTTGCAGTACAGTTCAATGCTGCTTCAGCAAGCATACATTCCCACTTGTTGTCGTATTCTAGCAAGCCGAGTGCAAGGCATGCATCTTTATACGTTGGATGCTGATGTCCATCATCTGGATGCTGATGTCCATCACGTATATCTTGGCGTTTGATTTGAATAAACCGGGACATGCATCAACCGGTGTGCCTGGATTGCGGGGTGTCCATATTTTCGTTTGTGCCCAGTTGAAATAGTGTGGTACTTCTGAGTAGAGTAATGTCCGTGCAAAGGAACCAAAAGCATCCGCACGATTTCACAATTCAAAAAATTTGGTGAGTGTAGTTTTGGGTGGATTTATAGCTCGGTCAATCGCTGTCTCGTTCATGAAATATACGCGCTGACCGTTTTCAAGATGGACAGCTAAATGAATAACGGTTGGATCCCGTTCATGAATTGGGAAACCAAAGATACGCCAAACAGCTTCATTGGAGCTAATGTACCGGCCAATTTGCTACAGCGTTATTTCATCGTTGTTATTCACTGGAAGAGCAGTCACATTGGTATTTTTAACTCGAAATACTGCCATATCACTGCCTTTATTAACATACTTGCAACTATATTTGATGCTCTTCTCTTAAGGGTGAGCATAAGTATTAGAGTTTAATATGACTTGTTGCAACGTGCGTGAATATTATTTTTGATTTGTTATGTTTCTATGTCTAGTTTGGATCCGAATACGATTAAATAAAGATATATTTAAAATATACATTAAATTTGTCCAAAAAATGAAAAAAAAATTAGTTATAAACCTTTTCTCAGACCTACTGAATATACATATAAAATTTCATCAAAATCGGTCAAGCCGTTTAGGAGGAGTTTAACCACTAAAACTATGACAAGAGATTTTTATAGATATATAGATATACATATATAATGTTAAAGACAGTGTTACTGTTGTAGTTTATAAGGCCTACTTGCCATGCTAGCAAGCCTGCTTAGAAAACCAAGAGAATTTAAGGCAAAGGATACGTTTCTTGTTTTTCAGCGGCGCCATCTATGGCCCAGAATGCGATTTCAACCACACACGCAAGTCACATAAATTTTTACAGGGATGACCAATTCATACATACCACAGATGGTTATGGGAACTTGGAGTACTTTGTAACCCCGACGTGCACCAGTCCCCATTTAATATATGGGGTTTCTTTGGCTGGCGTGATTTAAGCTATCGTTCTCACGAGCAAGACGCCAACGTCCTGCCAACTAGGCTATCTCGGTCCTATTATTACTATATTATTAATATTTTTTAAGTGAACCGTGTTGGCTCAGGGGATAGAGCGATCCCCTTCCAATGAGGTTAACCGGGTTCGAATTACAGCAATGGCTGGTCAATAAGAATTCCACCCCCGGCTCGCACCGACCAGAGTGCTGACGTTAAATATCCTCAATGGATCCTCAATGGAAATTCTTCAAGACAGTTCATGGGTTAGAGTCCCTTTGTTGTCAGGCTAACCGTCGAATGTTTTCGTGTTTTTTCTCTCAATTTAACACAAATGCGAGTTAGTTCTATCAAAATGTCCTCCACGAAGGCAAATTTCTTTCAATACTTGATCCAGAAGTTCCCTTGTTTTCTGTATTGGGTTTTATACACACACACACATATATATATATATATATATATATATATATATATATATATATATATATATATATATATATATATATATATATGCGTAGGAACGCATGCGTATGTATTTTGCTATAAGAAATTAATTGTGTAAACTTCTGTAGAGTAAGATACGTGTAATATAAAATAAAAAAATTTTTGAAAAGTTTTAATTTTTTTCCTGCCATAGTCATTAAAATTATAATAGTTTCATTTAATTAAATATTTACATAATCTGTTTTTCTCTTAAACATAGCTGTTTCCAAATAAAGACTCAGCCATATTTTCGAATGAATCAACCTTAAATATGTGCTCTTGCGAATTTCCTACATCCTCAGAGCATATGCGAAAGAATAAATTGTGTTCCTCTTTTTTTATAGCTGAGCTATTTTTACAACGTTTCTGGTAACACGAATACATTACGCTAAATAATTTTGTTAAACATTAAGTGCGTAAAAGAGCCAGAAAAGAACACTTTATTCAGAAAAATTTTGCACCCGGGCGGATTTACTTCGTTTTTATGTCCAGGATAGAGGTTGAAGATGCAAACATATTGTATGCTTTTATAAATCTAAAAATAGTTGCCTCTGCAATAATTGTTGCTGTTGCTTGATATAAAGTTTATCCTTATTTAAATAGATGAGTAATGTAATAACTTTCTATATCACTTAATGCAAAATTTACCGCTGTTTCTTGAATAATAAAAGAGAAAAACCTTTTCTTTTAGATCTTAATAAACGTTTTATGGTAAAAACGAATTCCTGACATGGGCTGTTGCGTTAGAAAATGTTATTTTTTATGGTATTGTGATCAGGATAAGAATAAAGACACATAATTATGCAGTTATAAAAATTATGCGTATTATTCTAATTCATTAAATATGTTATTAAATGTCTTTTAAAAGCATTCAACTGTTTATAAATCGAAGCTTATTTTTCATTCGTAACGCCTTTTTAAATAGTTTAGCAGTAAATATTAACAATATCGTAACTTTTTGAAATGTATTTATTATTAAGTAATTAAATTATTAACTACGTATACGCTTGGTAGAGGAAACACTGCATCACGGATTTGTTAATTATTACATCATCTTCAGTTTAAATTTCATCTCAGATTTTAAAGAAAAGTTTACTGAAAGTAGACACACAGAAATCCATTTTAATTCCTAAACTTATTTAATTACTATCTTTGCCAATTTGCAAATACATAAGCTAAAAAAAATTTATGAGTTTAATAATTTCTAACTATTTTCTTTTTTAAATATCAGAAATTTTTGGAAAAAAGAATATTAATTTCTAAAACATCTCTGGTTAGTTGAAATACTCTTTACTGACTCCGAAGTTAAAATATTCTTTACTAAAAAAAAAGATATATTTGTAAGCAAATTAATTCAAATTGTATGCGTTTATTTTCTTCATAATTTTATTCAAAAAAATCTTTTTAAATTTATAAAATTCCTAACAAAATGTGTGAATTTAAACACACAGCAATGGAATAAGTAATTTAAGGCGAATATTTCAAAAAAGGATCTGAATAAAATACGATTTATGAGTTCTGCCGATTTATATTTCACGCCATATTCTTCGTTTTATGGAAGCACGTTTATTCAATATACATCATTCTTTGAAATCCATCCTCTTATAAAACAAAATTAGATTCTTCCGTCAAGGATTATATCATTACACATAGTAAAAGTTCTTCTCATTTTAGAATATAATTATGGTCTGTAAGCAAATAATAAGCTATTCGGTTTTTATTGTCGTGTTTGTGGTTAATTTGTTGATATCCAGTGCCTTCATGCATTTTAGCATTCCTACCTGATCCTTAAAGAGACCTCTTTTCAAAACTGTTCTTACAGTAACGGAAGAAATAATTTCAGCTTTCGGCAATCTTTCAAATTTTTCAAGAAGTACTCGAATTATTTTATAACTTTAGAGGTGCTTAGGTTATGCAATTTTTCATATTCTTCAATAAATAAGAGAAATGCATAATAGGATGTTCATATACATTAGTTTAACACTTTCAGAGGTTTGAAGGTCTGGCGAAAAAGTTTGAACGTAAAAGTGGGTGTTTGAACACCCTATGCCGAAACAAAAATAGAAATGAACTTTTGACTTGCATCATTTACTTTGATTATCACATGAATTGCACAAAATTTCGTAAATCTAACTTAAATATTCACTACTATTATTTAGAAAATGTTTTCTTTTCCTTTTTTTTTTTCTTACTTTGACTGCAGAAATATTCCATAAAATTTAACAACAGTTTTTGGGTAAATTTTAATTAATTACAAAAAATTATTTAAATTCTTTAAAAAATTTCACAGTATGTGAGCTTTGAAAGTGGTCCTTTCATATCACACATGCCTGGGTAACATTTAAAAAAGAGTTTTTTATAATTTTGTTGCAAATCGTATTTGATAACTTATGAAAGAAGTCCGATTTGAATATCTTAACCCTTTAGTGGGCCATTTATTTCTACTAAAGGCAAATTAAAGAATTTTTCGAATTGAATTTCATGAAAAAGTAGTAGTTGATATAAGAAAGGAAAACTCATTTAGCTTATAAAAAATTTATTTAAATTTTAGTGCCATTTTTTTGGTGGTAAGTATATTTACCACGTAGGAACTTATAGACATTTTTTTTTCTTTATTTATGAAATAAATTTTATAAATGCTACAAACGTCAGAAAGAATTATGCATTTTATAACTTTTATACGTTTTCTTATACAAAAAAAATGGTTTCCAATTTTCAAGAAAGCTGAAGCTATTAAGAAATGAAACCCTAAATTAAAAGTTATAATGGACATTAAAAATTTGTGGTATACTTACCACGGCTTTAGAAAGGGTTAAAAGTGTAAAAATTTCTTACAATTTTCTATAAAGCTATTTTACTTTTTCAAAATAAGCTCTAAAGGATAAATTGTTTTTCATAAGTTTCATAATAAAACAAAATTTAATAACAAATGATAATACCCTACAATAGTTAGCTGGGCCACATAATGTGAAGATATGTGAGGAAAGAAAACATAATTCTAAGGGACATCTCCAAAAATGCCGGTGTCATTTTTATTAAATCTTGTGTAATAGTACTTATTAAATAAAATTCATGAAAAACCCATTGTTATTTTTCATAGGGTGTTTTGAACACCCTATGACAAATAATGTAGCAATAAATTTATAACTTGTATCGATTTTTTTTTTTATCATATGCATTAACTGAACAAATTTCTTAGACATAGTTTATTTATAAAGATATGGACATTTTTATCAAAACAAATAAATTGTTAAATACGATTCAAAACTAAATAATAAAAGATATTTAAATCTTGATCGCGCCTGCGCAATATGAAAGGATCAATTTAAATGCTTGTTGCTTGTATCTTGCACAATTTTTAAAGATTTTTCTTAAAATTTTAAAATTTTTTTGTTATTAAATAAGACATTTTGTTTAAATTTATTGAATATTTCTACTGTATAACCGTTTATGCAGTATATTATTTTTTTTATAATAAGTAGGAATAATAAAACGTAAAGTAATTTGTTTTGATAAAAATGTCCATATCTTTATGAATAAACTATGTCTAAGAAATTTGTTCAGTTAATGCATATGATAAAAAAAAACAATCGATACAAGTTATAAATTTATTGCTACATTATTTGTCATAGGGTGTTCAAAACACTCTTTTTCGTTCAAAATTTATTATCAGTCCCTCAAACCTCTGAAATCTTTAAAATTTATTAATTCAAATGATAAATCAAATGACCTAAGCAGTCCTAAAGTAAAAATAATGCCGATAATGAAATTGTCGCTTCCATTATTGTAGGATGGTTTACATCTACTGTAACAGCAGTTTTGAAAAGAAGTCTCTGAAAGGAGCAGATACGAATGTTTCTACGCAACACAAAAAGTTTCTGGAGAACACAAAAAATGCTCAAAATAATTATATTAAATTAGCCTGGAATAATGATACACTAACTTTATTACAGCAAATATTGTGCAATACGCGATTCTAGGGTGGTAAAAAGGAGGTGATTCCTTTGAAAAGTTTTTTTAAAAAATGTTGAATGAAAGCTAATATTTGCATTACAATGCGTATCTCAATATTCATTGATGAAATCTATCGTTCATCAAAACTTTTATGTATTTACTCAAAATAATTACTAACATTATATTAATCTCACCAACAAGACTCTATGCATCATAACAGACCAATTCAATAGAATAATATTTGTGACAACTTGTTATTTCGTAGTGATTGATTAAACCATCAAGAAAGCTTGCGTTGAGCGCTTGATTTCACAGAGGGTTGTAGTTAAAGTATTAACTTTGTGAAACTGATTAAAAATCCATTCATTTAAGAACAGCTTTTTTTTCAGAAGGCCAACTTTTCACTTGGCAAGTAATAATCAGTTTTGTGTCCTATCTCCTATTGTTGTAAAGATTTTTGTTGAATATGATAAAAAAAGAGATAAGAGCAAAAAGTTATTTGACTCTCTATTCTTTCTTTAGTTTTGCTCCTTAATTTTGCTTTTGCAAAAGACAAAGGTTGAATTGAAAGAACGGGGCGATTGAAATTCAAGATGTCAGGATCAGTACTTTGATTGATTGATTGTGCTATTGATTGGATATATAAAGCATAGGTGGCTACTTGTCTTCATTTGCATTTGTTTTGAATCCTTAGAGGAGAAAATTGTCTCCCAATTATTGCACTATAAAACAGCTCTAAAATATCATTTCGTAGATCATTTTCTTAAAAATAATTCAATGTTTTGTAATAAATTAAATGTATATGTTCTACGGAAGAAATCTCGGTTTTCTATTAGTGAAGAGCAAGGTTATGGATTGATTCCTCTGTTTTATATTTCTAATGCAATGCCTTCTTTGTTATTAATTATTTTATTTAATTTTTTATTCATTCTTATTTGTTTTTACTCATTTATAGCCAAGTACACAGTATTGTCTTTATTTATTGATAGTTCATATGGTCTACATCAAGGCCGGATTTACGTATAAGCTAAATAAGCTGTAGCTTGGGGCCCCGAGATGACAAGGGTCCCCACATCCCATTTTTTTTCTTCTTTTTTAAAATATTATTCAGAGCTGGGGCCCTCTGAAGCCCAAAATACATTTTTTTCCTTTTTACATTGGTTGACGCTTCTCAAATTTTAATCGAAGTGTTTTGAAATATAAAATAATTGTCTTCATTTTTCTAACCAAAAGAGCAATAAACGCTCTTTCGACTGATGTAAATACCCCTGCCTTCCTAGCTACCTCCCACAGAGTTGTCAAATAGTTGACTCACTTTAAACTGTGGGAAAAAGTTTTAACTTCTTGAAATTGCCTTGGGCTTGGGCTCTTTTGTCCTTACTTCGGAAGTATGGGATATCCATAGAAACTGAAACACCCCTTTGCTTGATATCAGATCATATGCTTGGAACAAAAAATTTCTAGGACTGCAAATAAAGAGAGGGACGGTCTTGTTAGTATTTCTTTATTTGGGTTAATCTGCATAGAGATTTCCGTTGTATCACAAGTGGTCCTCGCTCAATTCAAATTTTTATTTTTTACTAAATTTAGATATTTTTTCTAATTTATTATTAAGGCTTTTTTTCCTTTAATTATCCTAATTTTTTCAATTATCCTAATTGTTCAATTGACTTTATTATTGTAATTGATTTTATCTTGTTTAATTAATCATGCCTGAATCCGTAAACTCTGAATTCCTGTATCAAAATTTTCGAAGGACATCAAGAAGACATAAATTTTTAACCTTTGGAGGTAAGCAAATGTTTTTATTAAATCAACTTTGAGGTTAGGGAAACATATGGATGGTTTGCACAGTTTTTCAACTATACTTTTTTTTCACATAATAAATTTCAAAGTTGAAATTATTAATTATCTAATAGCTTATTATATTTGCCCCTGATTACGTTAATATTTTTTACTTAAATAAAAATCAAATTAAAAAACATGTTTTATAAATAATTTTTAAGAGCTGGAGAACTAGGTCAAAGCTTTTTACTAAAGGGTAACTTAACCCACTTTGTTCTGAAGGATAAGTATTTAAAGAACCAACAAAGCAATAAGTAAGAATCTAAAAAATGCGATAATTTTGTTTAAAGAAACATCAAATCTAATTATTATTTACTGTTGAAAAGTAAAAAATCTGAAGCTACAATGTTAAATATTAATATTTATTAAGGAATAAATATTAAGGTTTATTCAGTATTTTGAACTTAATGGAGAGAAATATATATTTTTATATATTTATTTATCTTTTTAGTTTATTCAGATTTTTATTTATTTATTTAGTTACCACTATTCAATTCCCTCTTTGACAGGCCTATTTGCCAAAATTCTTGATTTGGTCTATTCTGGATGAAATTCAGATAACAGATGTGGTTTTATTTTAATTTTACTTACTGCTAATAGATAGAAGCAACATGTGATATTGCTTAATAGAGCATTGAAGTTAAGTGATCATTAGCTAAACAAATGTTTAAATATATATCCTAAAAATAAATTGCTCAAACCTCCTGCCTGACCAAATTTTTCATGTTTCCCCTAAATATGAAATATGTTTAATTTGTAAAATACAGTGAACTCGCGCTACAACGATATCCGATACAACAATAACTCCCTCTATTACAATAATGTTACGTAGTCACGACAAACTTGCATATGAATTAATGTTATGCAACTCTCAATATTGCGATATTCTCTGAAGCAATAAATCCCTGTAAAACGAATTTTTTTTTAAAATTTCAATCTTTAATGCTAATAGATAGAAGCAACATGTGATATTGCTTAATAGAGCATTGAAGTTAAGTGATCATTAGCTAAACAAATGTTTAAATATATATCCTAAAAATAAATTGCTCAAACCTCCTGCCTGACCAAATTTTTCATGTTTCCCCTAAATATGAAATATGTTTAATTTGTAAAATACAGTAAACTCGCGCTACAACGATATCCGATACAACAATAACTCCCTCTATTACAATAATGTTACGTAGTCACGACAAACTTGCATATGAATTAATGTTATCCAACTCTCAATATTGCGATATTCTCTGAAGCAATAAATCCCTGTAAAACGAATTTTTTTTTAAAATTTCAATCTTTAATGCTAATAGATAGAAGCAACATGTGATATTGCTTAATAGAGCATTGAAGTTAAGTGATCATTAGCTAAACAAATGTTTAAATATATATCCTAAAAATAAATTGCTCAAACCTCCTGCCTGACCAAATTTTTCATGTTTCCCCTAAATATGAAATATGTTTAATTTGTAAAATACAGTGAACTCGCGCTACAACGATATCCGATAAAACAATAACTCCCTCTATTACAATAATGTTTCGTAGTCACGACAAACTTGCATATGAATTAATGTTATCAACCTCTCAATATTGCGATATTCTCTGAAGCAATATATCCCTGTAAAACGAATTTTTTTTTAAAATTTCAACCTTTAATGCTAATAGATAGAAGCAACATGTGATATTGCTTAATAGAGCATTGAAGTTAAGTGATCATTAGCTAAATAAATGTTTAAATATATATCCTAAAAATAAATTGCTCAAACCTCCTGCCTGACCAAATTTTTCATGTTTCCCCTAAATATGAAATATGTTTAATTTGTAAAATACAGTGAACTCGCGCTACAACGATATCCGATAAAACAATAACTCCCTCTATTACAATAATGTTACGTAGTCACGACAAACTTGCATATGAATTAATGTTATCCACCTCTCAATATTGCGATATTCTCTGAAGCAATATATCCCTGTAAAACGAATTTTTTTTTAAAATTTCAACCTTTAATGCTAATAGATAGAAGCAATATGTGATATTGCTTAATAGAGCATTGAAGTTAAGTGATCATTAGCTAAACAAATGTTTAAATATATATCCTAAAAATAAATTGCTCAAACCTCCTGCCTGACTAAATTTTTCATGTTTCCCCTAAATATGAAATATGTTTAATTTGTAAAATACAGTGAACTCGCGCTACAACGATATCCGATAAAACAATAACTCCCTCTATTACAATAATGTTACGTAGTCACGACAAACTTGCATATCAATTAATGTTATCCACCTCTCAATATTGCGATATTCTCTGAAGCAATAAATCCCTGTAAAACGAATTTTTTTTTAAAATTTCAAACTTTAATGCTAATAGATAGAAGCAACATGTGATATTGCTTAATAGAGCATTGAAGTTAAGTGATCATTAGCTAAACAAATGTTTAAATATATATCCTAAAAATAAATTGCTCAAACCTCCTGCCTGACCAAATTTTTCATGTTTCCCCTAAATATGAAATATGTTTAATTTGTAAAATACAGTGAACTCGCGCTACAACGATATCCGATACAATAATAACTCCCTCTTTTACAATAATGTTACGTAGTCACGACAAACTTGCATATGAATTAATGTTATCCACCTCTCAATATTGCGATATTCTCTGAAGCAATATATCCCTGTAAAACGAATTTTTTTTTAAAATTTCAACCTTTAATGCTAATAGATAGAAGCAATATGTGATATTGCTTAATAGAGCATTGAAGTTAAGTGATCATTAGCTAAACAAATGTTTAAATATATATCCTAAAAATAAATTGCTCAAACCTCCTGCCTGTTCAAATTTTTCATGTTTCCCCTAAATATGAAATATGTTTAATTTGTAAAATACAGTGAACTCGCGCTACAACGATATCCGATACAACAATAACTCCCTCTATTACAATAATGTTACGTAGTCACGACAAACTTGCATATCAATTAATGTTATCCACCTCTCAATATTGCGATATTCTCTGAAGCAATATATCCCTGTAAAACGAATTTTTTTTTAAAATTTCAAACTTTAATGCTAATAGATAGAAGCAACATGTGATATTGCTTAATAGAGCATTGAAGTTAAGTGATCATTAGCTAAAAAAATGTTTAAATATATATCCTAAAAATAAATTGCTCAAACGTCCTGCCTGACCAAATTTTTCATGTTTCCCCTAAATATGAAATATGTTTAATTTGTAAAATTGTATTACATTTCGTACACAAAATTCATATGTTTATTGATCATATTTGTTTCTATTTTTAATTCCTTGATTTTTGTTGTTATTATGTGTTTAAAGTAATAACGCTATTACATTTTTATAAGGCTCTTAAATTTTTAAATCAAAGTCGAAACAACTTTTTAAAATTGCAAATCGAAGGTATTTATGAAATTTTGACAGATTTGTTTTTATTTCAAGCTTGTGCATTTTAATTAAATAAAAACAAATAAAAAAGAAATTTAAAAAATATAAATAAATCACTGGATACAATAAAAAACTTCGTTGTCATTAGAAAGAAACATGTCAAATTTTAAACAATTTGAGTATTAAAAAATTTTTTAAAAATAAACAATTTTTAGTTCATAAGGTAAAAAAGTTTTTTGGTTTGTTTAAAAGATAAGTTTGTCCCTTCATTTGCTCATGAGACTATTTAATATCTCTTTCTAAGGATCGCAATTCCTTTTTATTTTACTTCAAAATTGTACAAATGATACATTTAATGCTTTCATATGATATGCTGCAGTTTTAAATAACACTTTAAAATATCTAAAAAATGACTGCAATTGTCAATTCAAAAAACAATTAATGAATATGAATTTAAATATGAATTTAAATAACTCCTAACTAACAAATATGAATTTAAATAACTCCACACGTTTTGTTTTGCTATCTCATTTTATATTAACGTATTATTTGGAGCAGACAGTTGCTTGTGGGTGTGTGGAAGATGTAAGTAAAAAAGGCATACAAAAAAAGACAAATTTCAGTTAATGATATTAACTCCTCACAAAAAATTAAGTAAAAAGGTATAAAAATTAATTGTCTCAAACATATTAATAATAAGTAAGAACGAAACAAAAATGATATCGAAACATGTTGAATCACTAATGAGACAAGCGGGATTAAAGACACCGAAACCAATTCGTTTGAATAGTAAAACTAGAAGGTGTTTCTAAAATCCGGAAATCTATCATGCTTTAATTGTTTCTTCTGTCACAAAATTTATCCGGGGCAATTCGTTAGAGTTCAATATGGTTTATGTTTTTTCATTGATTAAATATTAAACATTAACAGATATTTGTCTTTTAAAGCATTTCATTCCGGTCGAAAAAGCATCGAAAATTCTGGTTTTAAATATTATAGCTCTTATTACAACACATTTAATAAAAATGCAAAAATAAAAAATAAAATTTACCGAATTACTGATTTTATGCCATGCTCTAAGGCAGCAGATATCCTCAGTGGCAGACGGATCATGGGTTTAGAGTCCCTTTGCTGTTATACTAACTGTTGAAGGCTTTCGTTGTTTTCCTCTCAATGTAACTCAAATGTGGAGTTAGTTCCAAAATTAAGTCCTCAATGAAGGAAAACTTTTTTCCAATACTTGATCCTGGAGTTCCCTTGTCTACTGGATTGGGTTCAAAGTTACAAGGCTACGGAGTTGAACATTAGTAGTCATAAACTCGAAATTGGGTTGCCTGTTCAATGAATTTTATGAAATAAACTAATAATGTGGACGGGATAGCCTGGTAAGTAGGGCGTTAGAACTCGTGTTCGTGAGAATAGGAGTTTGAATCTAGACAGCCGAAGAATACCCGTGTATAAAATGGAGACTGGTGCAAGTTAAATCTGTTGGGATCACAATTCCCTTGTCTTCTGGATTGGGTTCAAACTTACAAGGCTACGGAGTTGAACATTAGTAGTCATAAACTCGAAATTGGGTTGCCTGTTCAATGAATGTTATGAAATAAACTAATAATGTGGACGGGATAGCCTGGTAAGTAGGGCATTAGAACTCGTGTTCGTGAGAATAGGAGTTTGAATCTAGACAGCCGAAGAATACCCGTGTATAAAATGGAGACTGGTGCAAGTTAAATCTGTTGGGGTCACATTTCTCTTGTCTTCTGGATTGGGTTCAAAATTACAAAGCTAAAGAGTTAAACATAGGTAGTTATAAACTCAAAATTAAGTTGGTTGTTCAACGGCTTTTTTAAAGGAATAAAACTAATAATTAAATTGTATTTTCTTGTATTCTTCCTAAACTCCTTGCATATTTTCTGCACGCCTTCATAATTTCATGTTTCTAAGTCCTATAGATTTTGAGCAGAAAAGCAAAATGTAAAGTTAAAAAAAAAAGTTGAGAAATCTGTAAAACAAATC
Source organism: Parasteatoda lunata (assembly GCA_949128135.1). Lineage (NCBI taxonomy): Eukaryota > Metazoa > Arthropoda > Arachnida > Araneae > Theridiidae > Parasteatoda > Parasteatoda lunata. The sequence continues at coordinate 5,287,405 of OX421970.1, read as the reverse complement.
ATTCAAAATTGCAAATAGTATATATTCAGAATTTCAAAAATGAAAAAAAAAACTTCTTGATAAAAGGGCCCTTATAGCATGCCAAATTGTTATCCTGTGCATAGTGCATATGATGATCTTAAATTGTTTTCCCGTTGTAACTCTTTTATCCTCGTTTAAAAAATATTTGCAATAACAGAATGGTTCAACGATTTTTTTATAACATAATGTTAATACTCAACAATGAAAAATAATGACAGTTTACTTTAGGTGTATAGATATCGAATTGAACTTATAAGGGCCCCATCATTTTCAGTAGCTTAGGGCCCCGCCAAGCTTAAATCCGGCCCTGGTCTGCATAATATGTTTCATAGAAAAATGTGCTCAAATAACATTAACGGTGATTGTTTCAACTAAATTAAGGCACTTATCAAAGCCGATAAAAATTCTGAGATTCAAAAATTGACTAAAAACATTCTAAATAGAACGTGAAATGTTTTGTATCCATGCATTTACAACGGATTCAGGATCGTGAGTAAAGTTTTGGGTACTTATAATAAAAAAGTCCAAAAAAGAAAACACGCGAAAAACTTGGCAATTGTTTGATTAAATGATTTACACGTATTCCTCAGCAAACAAATAATATTTTTTAATTTTATTATAACTTTTTATGTTAACGTTTTAAAAATATTTTTGCACGAGACAAAATTTGAATATTTTACACTATTTTCATTTAGTCTCTATAATTATATTCTGTTTATAATTTATTAATTCGTGGAAAGCAAGGATTATTTCGAAAATATATATTCTATATTTCTGCAGCATAATTTTTTGTAACGAAACTGCACTTTTTAGTGGTTTTGAATATAACTTAGCAAAGGTAATTTAACTCCAGCGATTATGCTAATCTCTGTAATATGAATTTCAACTCAATTTTAAAAATAAACTGAAAAAGACGAAGTTTTTAAAAGCCTTTTGTAACAGATGAGAAATACAGAACGCTATAACAACTGCATAAATTCCTGGTTTTTAAACACGAGATAACAGTTTGTGAAGCTTTTTTTAAGTCCTGATAAAAGGACTCGTTCCATACAAAAAACATTTAACGCTTTTTTTTTTTATTTCTGCGCTTTATAAAAAAAAAAATATAGTTCTTTGAATTTTAGATCTAGTCTTTTCATATAATTTGGAACACACGAATATAGGCTTTCTACAAGATTTCACGGAAAGAATTTTATTTTTTAAATAATTATGCGACAATGGTGCGTAGCCTTTTTAAAAAGTGCTTGAATGTGCTTATTTTCGTTTTTTAAAAGTCCTTAAAGATGCTCTTTTTCATTGAGTGTTTTTAAAAAGTGCTTAATTTTCCCTTTCCGAAAATAAGATTTTTTTTCCTTTACCATGTCGATTTTCGCCACATATTATGCAAAAGCGTGCTTTTTACAATGTTCTGCTCAACATTTTCACAATTCATTCAAACACAATCCATTTCGGCGTACCACCGGTCCCTAGAGTATGAAAGAGCCAATCATTTTACATGTTCATTATTGATGATGAAATACTTGCTAGTCCGCATGGGTTCGGTGAGATTATTGCACTCTTATGTTCAGCCCTGCTGCATTTTGCAAGATATTTTCAATTTCCGGATCATTTTCTGCCCTCTGATATCAAACCGAAAAATCTGTCGATTTTTTTTATGGTGGATAATATAATCAAGGAAAGAGTTTTTATGTCAGAAACTAGTTATTTTATCATGATCGTGTAAATTCTTTGAAAATTATTTTGCATTTTGTTAATGAATACGGTGCTTAAAAATATTTTTTGAGTGCTTAAAATTTACTAAAAAGTCATTTTTTGTTGAAAGATTTTGTTACGCACCCGGGATATTAAGAAGTTTAATTTGATTTATATCATCCTATATTAACGCACTTATTTTACTTTGTACTCAATACTAATTTCATCTATACTTTAACATGTTGTGAATCTATAGTCTAGACTATTCTTTTCTATATTTTCGTAGACTCATTTTTTTGTTACTTTTTGTCTTACTTTCTAGAAAAATTCCTATTGTAAGAATTAATATGTTGTAAAATTTCATCCTCGAAATAAATATTAAATTGCCCGACTTTCAAAAATTCTTTTTGAACATGTTTTTTTATTTTACGTTTACGTGGCTAGCTTGATGAGTAAACATTTAATTAGAAATACCGAAAAATATCGATTTTAATAAATGTTACTAAATGAGGAGGAAAAAAATCCCTCTATTTGATTAAATCAAAATATTGTTTAATTCATTTGTACTAGTAAGAATCTATAAACAAATTAAACAAAAAATATTATATACTTAAAACGAAATTGTTGAAGGATAATGTTTTTCGACAACCTATTGCATGCACATATTGTTTTATTAATTCGAAAAACTTGTTTTTATGTACACTATCCCAGGGCTAAAGAGAATAGAAGGGCTAGTTCACTCCTTGGAAGAAACTCTCGCCGCGCCAAACCTCCGACTTGCGCCTGTGACGTCACTGTGGCGTTAAGCTTGCGTTCTTTTACTCCGAGAACGAAGCGTTCGGTCTAACTAGCTTTAACTAATATTGGAGCATTCCTTTTTGTGACATATTCCAAGACATTCTTTGTTTCCTATAATGATTTTCTCAGTTTTGTGAAGTGAATTACAAAAATTTAAAATTATTTCTAAAATGCCAGTTTGTGCGATTGCAACTTGTAAAAATTCTGATAGAAACACAAAAGGAAAAAATATAATTTTCCACGTGTTCCCTAAAGTGAAAGAACAAGTAAAGAATGGTTTCATCATTGCAAACGAAATGTTTGTTAATATTAAATATGATCGAACATGCAGTATGCATTTCTTAAAACAAGATTATAAAGATGGTATGAGAAATCGTTTGCTTGGATGGCCGATTAGAATGATTTTAAAATTGCTCTAACTCTACCAAGTGCTCTCTTATCTAAGGGAGGACTAATTGTTCCGTCAGCAGCATGGATTGAAGTGTGTCAGGAATTTGAGAACATTTTTCAAAGTCTGCTTGGGACAGAAAATCAAAAAGTGTCATCAAAAAATGTATAAGTGAATTTGAGGGACGATATCCAGTAGTGCGCTTATTTTGCATTTCAGAAATTTTATAAGAATTCGGCATCTAAATTGAAACCGCCCAGCTGCTTCAAAAAAAAAAAAAAAAAAAAAAATAATGGCAGATGAAAAAATTAAAAAATGAATAAGTCAAAGAAAATAAAAACTTAAATGAAAAGTATAGATAATTAATCGATAAAATTCTCCTAGTTTCATAACGTAGTTTTTAATGTAGTTATTCAAAATATTTATTATTTTTTTAATTATAATATAATTATTTTTTTAATAGAATTATATTCTTTTAAACTTATATATCTATAACCAATTGTAAAATTTCTAATATTTTTATGAACATAAATTATTATTTTGCAAGAATAGTTAGCGTTTAAGGTTGTTTTTTCCTAATGATTAAGTATAAACAAATTGCCATTAACAGCATATTTTAAAATCAAGATTCTAAATTTAACCTAACTTTACAAGTTATTGTTATCGAACAATATGTAGCTAAAAAAGTGTCGATATTTGCATAATTTTTTTAATAATAAAAGTTAAAACTGAAAATTTTAAAATAAAGTATTTATAGCGTCATTTACAGCAACTAGTAATTTAATATTTTGCCCAAGAAAATTTTTTTAAAACTATGTTTTTGAAAGGAAATAATATGTTTATTGCATAAAATTTGAAAGCTAATATCAAGAAAAAGTTGAACTTATTTTTGCAGAGAGAATGATACAAAGTTTCCATAATATCTTTGCTTACGATCTCCGAGATCCGTGTGCAGCGTGACGTCATGAGGAGGGAAATCGTAGCTTCAGCTCTAAGAGCGGAATGAACTAACCCTTCTATTCTCTTTAGCCCTGGCACTATCCTACAATAGTGGAAGAGATACTTTCAGTTTTTGACTTTCTTTTTTTTAAATTGCAAGAAATACTTATTAGAGGATTATTTTGTAGCTTTAGAGGTAATTATTTCATGCGATTTTCTATACTTAGCAATAAAGTGTAAAACTTTCAGTGATTCTAGAGACCGACAATTAAGTACGAAAAAAACAAGTATTTCTAAATACCCTATGCCAAAAACTCAATCCATAAGTTTATAACTTGTATGGATTATTTTGGTTGTTATTTGCAAAACAACATAAAATTACGTAAGCGTTGCTTATGGACATTTTTTATAAAAAACTAATTTCTTTGTCATACGTTTTTTTTTTTTTTTATAATTTTAAAAATATTCAATGTAATTAAACAAAATTTTTAAAGCAATTTAAAATTATTTACAAAATTGTTGACTGTTTAAGATGTGAGTATTTAAAGTTGTTTCTTTATACTGCACTTGCGCGGAAAATTTGTTATTTGTTTATTTATTTATTTTTTTTAATTACATCTGGCAACTAATGAAAAAAAGTCTGATTTAAATATCTAAAAAATTTAAAAAGTTTCAAGCACATTTAAGTTCTTTTTGTACTTTCGAAAAGAAAATGCAACAGAAACTCGAAACTGTAAAAAGTTTTTTTACAAGCTTCATTTTATATTATAAAATAAAATTTATTAAAAATGACACCTACGGCAATAACAGCTGAGACTACAAAATGAAATTAGCGAAAAACACCTGATACTTTTGTTAGTTCTTTGAAAAAAGTAAAAAACTTCTTAGAATGTTGCTTGAAACTTTTAAAATTTTTACGATATTCAAATCACATTTTTTGCAATAGTTTCTAATTACGATTCACTACAAAGTTATGAAGAAAAAAAAAAGATTTTTTTTCACACATGCGCAGTATAATAGAACTACTTTAAATACTCATATCTTGTACAGTTTTTAACGAATTTATTTCAAATTTTAAAACTATAATTTTGTAATTAATTTTTAATTGCTACATTTTTTTTTTTAAATTTCATTGAATATTTTTAAAGTTATCGCAAGAAACGCAAGGCAAAAAAAAAAAAAAAATTTTTTTTAATGTCTCTATCTCCATAAGTATTTAAGCTAAGTTTACGAAATGTTATGCTGCTAAAGTAAATAACAAAGTAATTGATATAAGTTACAAGTTTATTGCTTGGTTATCTGCCACATGGTGTTTAAAAATACTTGCTTCGTAACTTATTGACCCCCAAATCTTTGAACTTTATTTCTAAGTATGAAAAATGGCAAGAACTGAACACCTCTAGAAGTTACAAAATAATCCTTTGAATATTTATTGAGAAATTTTAAAAAATGTCAAAAACTGTAAGTGTCTCTTTCATAATTGTAGAATAATGTATCTGTAATAATGTAGTAGTAATATTGAAATGTTACAATTTAAACTTAGTTGATATTATTGTTTATTCGATAGTTCTTAAAATATTCACAACACAAAAAGGATGACCGGAACCTTAGAATATCATTGCTTTTATTTTTCGGAGATAGCTTCACTCCTTACCCATAACTCTCACATAGACACACTCCCTTCTCGTACACTTATTAATTTCTCTCGATGGGGGGGGGGGGGGCTACAACACAATACTCTCTTTAACACTGAACAATTATTCTGAGGAAAAAAAAGATAAACATTCTGAAAAGTTAAATATATTTTACTTTTGACCAGTGGTCGAAAGTAGGGCTCTACAAGTAGCGAAGCTTTTGTAGTCGCTACTTTTTTTTTGTAGAGCGCTACTTTTTAATGTAGTGAGAAGTGCGATAAAAAAAAAACAGTAGTTTGTTGAGATTCCTGGCAACCGCTTTTAAGATAAGTTAAATAAAGCAACAAGAGCCGCGATGGCTCAGGGGATAGAGCGTTCGCCTTCCAATGAGGCGAACCGGGTTCAAATCCCAGTCGATACGAATTCCGCATCCGGCTTGCACTGACCACAGTGCTGACGTGAAATATCCTCAGTGGTAGACGGATCATGGGTTAGAGTCCCCTTGCCGTCAGCCTAACCGTGGGAGGTTCTCGTGGTCTTCCTCTCCATGTAACGCAAATGCGGGTTAGCTCCATCAAAAAGTCCTCCACGAAGGCAAATTTCTCCCAGTACTCGATCCAGGAGTTCCCTTGTCTTCTGGATTGGGTTCAAAATTACAAGGCTACGGAGTTGAACATAAGTAGCCGTAAACCCATTAAGTTGGGTCGGCTGTTCAACGACGGTTATAAAATAAAATAAAATAAAGCAACAAAGTTCAAACGCAAAAAAAAATTAGATTCTAATTGGTGCAAATCGTTCGCGGGCCCGTCGACGTACGCAATGAAAATGCCTCAGTGGCTGGGCGTTAATAAGATATATGTCTGATGCTCGGAAAAATATGGGAGAGAAATCGGTCGGATTGTTCCTGAAAAATCAAATTTTAAATATCTGACTTTTTTAAAATTCGATTTTACAGGTACAATAAAGAACGCTTTTGTGTCTGATTTCGTAACTTAAAATATCGTCTGCATTGGTTAATTAGCATAGTCACCACCTCAAACGATTACGATTGAGTCTTAGAACGTGAAGATTCGGTCATTAGATCAAAATTTATTCAGGGTGTTCCGTTTTTTGCTTTTCGCTCTGTACTTTAACTTTTGCATATTTATATAAAAAAGCATTGATCACTTAAATCGCAAATATTTGATAATATCCTAGCATTTCTGGTATGACTGTCGAAAAAAAAGAATAGGGTTTGAAGGTTAAAAGAACACATTCCTAAAAAGTTCTTTAGTATAAAAAACTTCTTCATGTAAACATGAATTAAAACGTCATAATTTCTCCTCATATTTAACCAAGCCAATTTTTTTATTCAAAATTATTTGAATATTGGTGAAAATAAAGTTATGTTCAGTTTGTCTTCTAAAAGTAGCAAAGTAGTGACTACAATTCGAGAGTAATTTGTAGTCCCTACATTTTAAAAAAAAAAGTAGTTGTAGTTAACCACAAAGAAAATGTAGTTTTTCCGATCACTGCTTTTGACATATTGTTAAATTTATAATATTTAAGATTTATAGTTATGCATAATATTAAGGTTATAGTTATGGAACGAATTAAAATTTATGATTGAACTCTGAAGATTGATGCGGTCTCCGAAGAGAAAGATTGCGGAAGAAGGAAATGGTTAAAAAATATGGAACGCGATAAAGAACAGGAAGTTTGGAATAAACATTTTAATATATTTGTTTCTTTGAAAACATTCTTTTGTGCACTCCGGATTTCTCGTTAGACAATATTTATAGCCATTCGTAAAATGAAACATTCTAAACTTTTGACTGTAGATGTATTTCATCTTCAAACTTTTTTACTAAAGGAATTTTTATTTTTATTTGCATACGGAATTCCAATTTGTTCTATTTGCATTATATTTAACAGCAACGAGCTGTTTAATCCTTTTAATGAAAAGGAAATTTTTGTTGCATCCATCATAAACTATATAAATTTTATTGCAAAGTCTTTGCTATTTTTTAATGTTACAAACATGTGCCATTGTGTATTATACAAATACAAATTTATCTCACAAATAAAAAGCAATGATCAGTATTCTACTTTTCTTAAAAGCTATTCCACAGAATTAAAGAATGGTAAAACCAAATTAGATGCGTTACAGAAATTTTAACATTGGATTATCACTTTGTAATATCTAATTGTAAATTAAAAACAAGTAACTAAGTATGCTCTGGGAATAATATTTCTTGCATGTAAAATATACATCCAAGTAGACGAATACAGCTCATATAAATAAAATAATCCGTTAAAAAATCAAAACTTTCTTATTTTTATTTAAATATATGTAATATAACCTTTTTTAATAAACTAAATATTAAATTATATTTTAGGATTGCTAAAAATTGTAAGAAACATAAAATTAATAAGTTGGTTTGATATGTTTTCAAAACTAAAAAAAGTTTTTTTAAGTGTAAAATAACCTCCTAATTATCATAATTTAGATTTGGCAAGTAAAATAATTTTTTTTTTTTTTTTTTTTTTGCGTATGCCTTTGTATTTATGTTACAATTTAACTAAATGTAGAACATATTTTTAAGTTTTTTGCAATGAAATTGAAAGCAACTTATATTATTAAATTGGTTTGACAGTTTCCAAAAATAAAATAAAAATTGTAGTAGTGCAAAATGGACAATGTGCAGAGGGGGGAGGGTTTAGTTTTCAATTACAATGGCATGGGACGGGTTTGATTCCTTTTTCTTCAACCATGTTTAAGTAATTCGGATTTCACTCTAAAAGGTGGAAAAATACATGCAATGTCTGGGCGATTGTCGGAGTAATACGGAGACCGTGTAATTTAAAAAACCACCTGCCCTCAGACTTAAATTGTGATAGTATTGTGTGCGGTATTATTGTCATTGGATTATCGAAGATGAATTCTGAACCATTATCTAGAGCATTGGTTCTCAACGGGGGCGTTGGGAGTATGCCCAGGGGCGTTGGGTTTGTTTTGGGCAGTAGGGGGGTGTTGAGCATGTTTTGTCATTCAATATTAATTTTATGACTTACAAATAAAATTAATAAATTAAGATTTATTTAATAAATAAAATTAATATTAAAGAAAAAAAGATTAAATTGATATAATAAATATAGATTATCCGATACAACATTCGTACCAGCAATAAAACGAATTTATACACATATTCTCTGATCCAAACGAACACAGCTCAGCGCATTAGTCAGTAGTTTTTCCCTCTGACTCATTCAAGCCATATGGGGGAAATAGAAGGGCATGCGATTTCAGAATGAATTTTTGATTTGACCCGTGTTTCTTATAATGATTTTAGTTGGCTTCCTTACGGTTTTTCCCCTAGTTTCAATTAGATCTCATAGTTTATTTGGCCAGGTACATGTACGAATTAGTTCTTTATCGAAAATTATTTATTAACTTTGTGAAATAGTTGATTTTCTATCATCGTTGTATTTTACTGCCATCAACAATGTCGTTTAACAAAAAGAACTGTCATCAATACAGTACCTCGTATTTGAAATTGGGATTTATTCAATCACTGTTGAACTCTCAACTACCCATGTGTTTACTTTGTAATAAAAATTTTTCTAATGAGGTGATGAAATCTTACAGTTAGCAGGAGCATTTTCAAAAAAAACTCATCCTGACAAATAAAATAAATATTTGTGATTATTCCCGAACGTCTCTTTTCACGTTTCTGAAGGCATCTTCGGTCTCAAGGTTACTAGCAACGTCATCACAAAAAAGCAACGATGGTTTGATAGCTTCTTATAATATATCAAAATTTATTGCTAAATCTGACAGAGCTCATAACATCGGGACATAGTTGATACTGGAAAGGATACTGGATGTCAAGAAAGTTTTAGAAACAGTTTTACTCCATCCAGCCGCATCCAATGTAATAAAAAATTATCCTATAAGCAACGATACAGTGCGGCGACAAAATGTTGAGATCGCTGAAGACGTTGAAATCGAGGAATCAACCTTGCCATGTATGACAAGGATATATAAGGTAGGCTTTATTGTAAGCATAGGTCCGGTTTGTAAAGGTAGGAAAAATTATTCAAGAGATGCTTTATGCAAGAAGCTTGATTATAGATTATTGTATAGAGTATATTGATAGGGTATTAGTATATTGATAGAGTATATTGATTATAAATCTATTTTAAATACTGTCAAAGATTATTTTAAAGTGAAAAACATTCCTCTTGCGAATATTATGTCTATTGCCACTGATAGGCTCCTGCAATGGTTGGTCGACATCACCTTTTGGAAAAGGTGGTACCAGATATTTTAGCTGCGTGATTCACCGACAGCATTTAGGAGGAAAAAATCTCAACGATCGTTTGCATCAATCATTGCAATATGCCATATCTGCAGTGAACAAAATTCACAGTAATGCTCTCTACAATCGATTATTCAGACAGCCGTGTAAGAAAAACAATGAAGAATTCAATCGCTTGCTACTATACACCGAGATTTGCTGGTTTTCCAAAAGCTTCTGCCTTAATAGGTATTGGAATCTTTTCGACTCTGTGCTTCAGTTCCTCGAAAACAGAGATGTAGCTCTGAGAGACAGATTGCTAGAATTTAAAAAAGACTTTGGTTGATTTATCTGCAAAATTTAAGGGCGTTAATTTACAACTTCAAGGCGACGAGCTCAATTCGTGTTGATCCCTACAAAATCAGTTATTTCTGTCTTTCTAAAAAAACTCATTTTGTGGAAGCAGAATTTTGGTTGAAATGAGTTCAGCAGCGCAGGCGAAATTCGCTCTGATGATGCACAAGAATATTGTCAACACCTTGACTCTTCGCAGGTGGACTTTTCTGACCGTTTTAAAGATGTTTTGTTTCCTAGAAGTCCCTCAATGAGTTTATGGGTTCTGAACCCTTTTGTGAATATTGAAATAGCAGATGTTCAGATTTACGAGAAATTGGTCGAACTTTTAATCAATGAAACTTTTAAATGCGCCTCACAGAATTTTTGCTTAAAGGTAACATCAGTCATCTCTATCTTGGACTGTAGACTATCATTAAAGTTTTTTTAATTGCTTTCCCTTCCTCCTAATTTGTCGAACATGGATTCAGTGCTGTTACAGATCTTGTTGCAAAAAGAAGAAATCGACTCGAAATTTTGTAACGAGGGGATTTGCGTCTTCATCTCGCTAAAGGTATTGAACCGACCGTTAAGAAATTGGTTCTGAACTATTAAGTACAATCATCCCACTAACATAGTTACTTGAATATTTCGTTGATACTACTGTTTAGTGTTAAAAAATTATTTTGGGTGTTTTTTTAATTATCTAATTAAGAATAAATTATTCTTTTTAAGAATAGGTTTCTCTGTTGCATTTTTTCTCTCATTAAACGTATTTATTTTAATCATAACAAATAGACTGCGATGACCTGACGGGAGAAAATTATCCACTTGATTTACACATTTAAAATAAAATTTTTTAAAAAAACCAAACAAATTTAAAGCGTAAAAAAATTGCTTAAAAATTTTATAATTCAGCACAGCTTCCTCCGTCCCCATGCTCTAAGTAACTGAATTTTCAATGGGGGGCGTTAAAAAGTGTTTTTGTTCCTTAAGGGGGCGGCAACGTTAAAAAGGTTGAGAATCTATGGTCTAGAGCCTATTTGTAAAGCTCTAATGTAATGCTAAAAATCAAACTAATCTAATTATTAACTTAGATTATTATCCTTTAGATTAGTTGTTGATTATTATTAATATAATTAATGTATTAAAGTATATGCGAAACAAAATTTTTCATTACAAAACTAACAAATATATCAGATGAAAAATAATTTATCCAATAGATCATTTGTTCATTACTATTAGCATAATCAGTTTACTTTATTAAAACAATATTTGAAATAATTAACAAAACCTATCCACTAACTATCCTACCAAATTAGCAAATATTTAGTCTTTCACTTTTATCAATTTTAAAATCTTAAACAGAATTTAAAGGAAACATAGGATGCTAAAGAAAATATATAAAAAATAACTTTTCTTGAAATGATTCATCATATCAGAAAGCCTCTCGGTTATACTTTTGTCACTTGGCAATGGTGTAAGAAAGTTGCGAAATGAGATGACATCTTAAGTGTTAATAGCTTTTTGTGAGTGTGAACACTTTCTAACTATCTTCGCGAATGTGAATTATAAGAAACAATGACAACCTGATGACGGGAAAAGTATACCAATTTATTATTCTTATTTTGGGGAGTTACGTTAAGAAGTTCAAACTGACTTCTGTTTCAAAAGGGCTGCACTAAAACGATCTAAACGATGGTATTTTTTGAGGATTTATTTTTAAAGCTTTCTCTATCGTAAACATTTTGACTATCTATAAAACTATTTTTAAATTTATTAGGTTTAGCCAATACTTTTTTCTGCGTCAGTATCGCGAGAGAAATAAACCAGGTTCGTATAAATTAGGTTTAATTAATTAGGTAAGATTTATGTAAGCATAATGTTTTTGTTTTTTCTAAGAAAAACATATTTTCCTTGAATATAAATATTATTGGATAAATGGCAACAAAAAACATTATGGAACTTTTTAAAATGAATAAATTGTACAACAAAAATAAATTAATAGCTCTTTTATTGACTAAAATTCTGACCACTAACTTAAAGTAAATAAATTTCATAAATAAATAAATATTTACTTCTTATTTTATTTTTAATTTTGACTTTTGAAAAAAATAGCAAACTTATTGAGGCAGTGGTGTTTTTAAATCCTTACAGTTATATTTAACAATGCAAGTTTTTAGTTATATTTAACTAGTGTACTTAAAAATTTAATTTTGGTTTAAGCTCAATAAATATAACAAATTAAAATCAGCTTCTTACGCATGAAATGGTGTGACCTTTGAATTATTACATTAAAAAACTGCAGTTGAATATTTAAAAGGGGCAACAGTACGTTTTTAATAAGTCAAACACCACCCATATATGAATAGTATTTTTGGGTAAATTTTCTTGTTTAAAATTTGATTTGAGTGAAGAATTATGTTTTGGCAAGAAAAAGATAGAAATGAAATTTAAAAAACGTCGGAATTCAGGACGTAAAAACTGATGAGAATGACTGGAAAATGCTGAGTTACCACTTATCTTTTGTGAAAAAGTTCAAAAGTTAACTGATCGGCATTTAGAAGACCTCTCCTTTTCTCAGCACATGATAAGCATAGATATTAACATGCTTTTACTAAAAAATAACTATCGGAATTCTGAACAAAACAAAAATTTCCATCATTCCCACTTTTCCTTTGTTACAAGACGACATTCTTCACACTTCAAGACAAACCACAAAATGTCCTGATGAAAAATGGAATAAATATTTAAAAGTGACCATCTTCTGATCTCAGTTCCGTAGAGGAAAGAAAACAATGAAATAAATACGATTCTCTCCCGCTCCCGTAGAATCAGCGGATCAGATGCTCTTTATTCTCAATGCCCACTCGATCAGCATTCAAGTATCAGTAGTGCAGTACTCTTTCAGGGACACCATATTAGGTAGGCCAACGTTGCTCCATCAGTAAAGACAGATAGTACAGAGAATAAAAGAGCATCCATGCCCTGTCCGGAATTCGAACATATAACCTTTCTGATGTGAGGTCAGGACACTGACTACTAAACAATTCGATCGGCTGCTCAAGGATATTGATGCTCAATTATTATTTACTGGTTTATCGGAATAATATTGTATAAAGATAAGAAATCTTAAAGTTCATTTTAATTTCTGATTTCTATTTTTGTTTACTTAAATAAAACAGTTTTGGACAAATAACTTTCTCCGTATTGTATTTTCGATACCACATGATACTGAGTTCAGTTAATCTTCCTTTTGATATGTTTTTTTTTTCTTAATCTTTAATATAAAATAAATGAGAAAGGCAATAAAGAATAATGAAAAATTTAAAATGTGTATTTTGAAAAGTTTCGGTTCATGCTGTTTTTCAGTTTTATGCATGATTGTTTTGTTAATAATACAGATTTGTTTATCGTTGATGATATTTTACTTAGTACAAAAAACGGGTACGGTGATAATTATTTAAGATTCAATTAACACTAAGTCTCAAATTCTTTAAAATTGCAATTATCATTAAAAATACCACAATGCAACAAACATGAAAGAGTTTAGTTAAACAAATCTTGTTATCTATTCCAAATATTGTGTAATTTATTCCTGTCTCAAACATAAAAAGAAAATTACGACGTTCGCGCCTTATTTATAAATTTATAATTTTTATACTCCTTATTAGAACTACATTTAACTATAACACAATGGGGCATTGCGTGCTTAATCTTTCGTCTATTCCCTTTAACCTTCATATAAAGGCTCGTTCAGTAGCATTTAAATTAAGTTTGCAACATTAATCCGACCTTTTATAATGTTTCATGTAAGTTTAAATATATTATTTTCTTATTCTTTACAATGAGAGATTTAAGCACTAAAGTTCATAAAACTTTCTGTATACTTCAATGATAAGAATACTAGTATAGCAACAAAAAAAAAAGATTTAATTAAAGTTTTTTAAAGCGATATAAAGTTAGTTTCGAAACAGTTTTGTTTTCTTGTTGTCCATCAACGATCTTGTGCGGAACATATACTATATATATATATTTATATATAAAATTAGTTTATGATTAAAATTAAACCTATAGTTCTTTATTTTTATTAGTTGTGACAGTGATAGTAACAACTAGTGAACTCTTCAACGAAGTTTTTTAGATAAAAATCTGCTTCATCTAAAGGTTTCCTGAAGGTTTTAGATAGCCGGATAGCCTGGTGGCGCTGGGCCCATGTCCGTGAGTTCGTGGGTTCGAACCCCGCCGGCCGAAGACTCCCCGTGTAGTAAATAGTGACTGATGCACGTTAAATGTGTCGAGTCGTTAAAAGTTCTCCATGTTCCCATAACAAATCAATACCTCTGGGGGTACTGGATTGGAGATCGATCGTTCACTGATTCAGGTCAAAATTACGATCTGTGGATGAATGAATGGATGTGTGAATGGGTCCACCCTATAAAAGGGGCTGTGACGTGTGTGTTTGCAGTTAAATTCTTGGCCATAGGATGACGCCACTGAAAAACAGAAAACGCACAATCTGCCTTAAATTTGCTCGGTTTCACCAATTAGGCTTGCCCGTGTGGCAAGTGGCATTAGAAACAATAACAACAGTTATCTGGTCTATTTACGTTTGCAGCAATAGAGTTGATTTTGGTTCTTCACGAACTTCTGTCACGAACAATTTTCAGAGGATATAGAAATGATGACATTTGTTTTTTAGATATAAATGTTCCTAAAACGTAATTTCTCCATTTCGTGGTGGGGAACAGGTTTTTAATTATTATGAAAAACGATTTTCGAAAATTATGAAAATAAACCAGTGTGACGTAACTACCACTACGATTATTAAACATCAGTTATCTAGTATATAAGACACAGTAACTCGATTCAATCTTGGAGTATCTTTTGATAGATAAAAGTTGGAATTGTTGATTGATCCTTTCACTAAATTGGTGTCCTACGGACGTGCTATGAGCACTCCCACTTCGATGGATGGTACACATTGAGACGTTGACTTGCTATATGTGACTGCATCATCGTCCTCCTTGCGCTGTTGCTTCTCAATCTCATTTAAACACAACGAGATTCTGCACACACTCCACTGCTATAAACAGCAAAGGAGAGACCACACACACAACCGTGAGCTTAATGCAGCTCTCACGACAAACGCTTAAAACTTGGTGAACTTATTTCAACTCTCACAACAAGCGCTCAAAATCCGATATACTTAATACAGCTCTCCCGATCTTTCGCAAAAACCACATTGAATCAACTAATGGTATGCGATTATCGAAGTCTATGCCTGATAAAATTCTGCTGCTGAGTATTGTGATGTAACTAATACTACGATTATTAAACATCAATTCACTAGTATATAAGACAAGCTAATTTTGAGTACCAAGTTAGACAAGCTAAGTTGGGGTATCTTTTGACAGATGTAAGTTGGAATAGTCAAAAGATCCTTTCCCTACCACGGATTCAAAAAAATCTATACAACCTCAATACACGTTAAAAATATAAATACGAATATAAATAACCAATTTCCAAATTTTTTAGTGTTTATAACATTCACTTTATTATTAATGATCTTGGCCCACTAAGAAAGCAAAGATTTTTAACTCCCGATTTCAAGTTTGGCATTGCTTGCAATATTAAGCACAAAATTTGTCAATCCATTTTGTTTATTGGATTTTCAATTGACTTGATGAAAAAAAAAAAATTTTGTTTGCTATAAAATTTATCACTGTCCATTATATTTAAATTTACAGTTACTAGTCTAATCCAGTTAATCTGAAATTTTTTATAAGCTCCACTTTCAAATTTTTTATTGTTTATGATACCCAAATTTAAGATAGTTATCTACAATTTCAAAATTAAATTTAAGCCCGGCTTTCAATTCTTTCAACGATTATTGAATTTCATTTTGGTTCTTTGGATCTAAGCCCGCTAATTTTTAACCCCTAATTTAAATTTTCCCACGTCCTTGTCAATGACATAAACAAGCTAAAAGCAAAAACTTTCAAATTTTCTTATGATGGCATTTCAAATTATAGCCAGTGGCCTATGCTCATTAAACACAAAACTTGATAAACTCCTGCTTAAAACTTCTCAATGTTATAAAATTTCAATGGCTTGCCCTCAAATAGCTAAGCTGTCCCACAGTCATTAAGATACGGTTCTCAGTAGATCATTTGAGTCGAACATCACTGTCCACAGATAGTTGACTACTTTGATCAGAATACGATGGGACCGAGGGTGCCCGGTATCAATCCTCGTTAAACTCCACCACCGCAATGTGCAGGTCATCAGGCTACAGAAACGGGGGAGTCATCCCCTCCGTAGAGGATCAAAATTGTGATGGCATGGATTAGGGATGTCACCCAGACCGTCGCCATCAGCCCATTCTGCAGCTGTAGTGCATCATAAATAAAGTAATTTATTGAAATTATTAGACAATCAAAATTAGACATTTTAATTTAGAGTCTGTGAAAAAGACTATCTTTCAATATTATGTGTTTACAACATTGATAGAATAAAAAATAATTCAATAGAAAAAATATAATGATATCGGAGATTCCAGCTTGATTCATTTAATTTATAAATGTTTAATGAGGTTGTTGTAACCAGATTCCAGCTATCCTATTGACTATTTTTGGATAGCTGTGGTTTACTGATACACGAATAGCAATAGATTTTTAATAAGATTTCGGGTATTTAATGAGCCAAAAGAGCGCTCATTTACATCAAAGGGAAGAGGCTTATTCATGATTCATTTCCCAATGAAATGAAAAATTCTATTTACATAACGTTCTGTGATGATTTTTTTTATTTAAAAGGCAATTACGCAAAGAGTGACGAGTCTAAGATTTAAGCTTTTTGAAAGTTTTCCAAGAAGGAGTTTTTTGTTATTCTTTAGAGTATAATTTTTTTTTGAAAAAAATGCACACATTTTAATTTTACTTTCAAAATTAGTCATTTTAAGAGGGTCATATAAAAAAAAATTATATTTCATTCCTCTGACACGTTTTTGTAACTTAGTAGCATTTAATAGCATTAGAGCCAGATCTTCTAATTTAAAGAAAAAAATTCTTTCTTAACTTTTTTTTTTTTTTAATTTAACTTTTGTTAAAGAAAGTAAAGTTGATTTCATTTAGACTGTTGTAAATTTATTGTATAAAGTTCAAAAACTTTTATTTTGAACATGATGGTGAATAATGAGAAGTAACAAACCTTATTTATTACTGAACCCATTGTTTGATCTGCATTATTTTTACAGGGTGGAATAATAAATACAAAGTAAGCAAAAAATTGCAAATTGTGAAGAAAGAACTACTATAATATATATCAGAAATCGAGCAAGTTCTTATACGTCCAACTTTAACTTTAAAAGCCTCATCTTCAAATTCATTTCTTAAAAAATATTATGTCTCATAACTATTTATCATTTGGTTTCATGATAAGATTGTAAAGCAAGTAGATTTGAACGAAATGAAAAATGACTCTCCTCTCTTCCATAAACAGTTTTTATTTTTATACTCCAAAAGATTACCGTAAAAATGTTTTACACAAAAAGAAAAAATTAAATTATTCATATCATAGAATGAGTGGGTTACAAATTTTATATATATTTTTTCAGATTGAATAAAATGCTGCAGAAAGGTTTTAGATTTTAATATAATAATGAAATATTGATTAATAAGAATTTATTTTGCAGATTTCTAAGAAATTGTATCATTGCTTGTAGTTTTAAAAAATGTAGATTATCAGAAAGTTTTATTGCATGGTTTACGTATTGAAATATATTAATTATTTATTTATTATTATTTGACGTGTGTGTTTAAACTCTTTTCCACAGTACAACTTGCCTTTTCTTAATATTTTTGATGTTTTAAGAGCATCTTTTAGTTTTTAGAAATGCAGTTGCTTTGCGATACTTTTCATGAAAAAGACATTGCAGTCTTTCTATCACTTTATCATTTTTATTGATGTTTCTATTTAACAACCTTCTTTACAATTTTACGAATACCTTTTTTGCAATGTTCGTCATGGTATTGTTAAAGACATTACTGTATTTATTACTGCATCTTGTGATTTTCAAACATTTTTCTTTTAGCTTTTTTATAGTATTGTCAAAGATATTGCTCTCTTTCAACTATCTTGTCATTTTTAAAGCTTTTTCTTTTAGCTTTTTCATTGTATTGTCAAAGATATTACTGCATCTTCTCATTTTCAAAGCTTTTTTATAGTATTGTCAAAGATATTGCTCTCTTTCAACTATCTTGTCATTTTTAAAGCTTTTTCTTTTAGCTTTTTCATTGTATTGTCAAAGATATTACTGCATCTTATCATTTTCAAAGCTTTTTCATGGTATTGTCAAAGATATCGCTGCATTTGTGTGATCATTTGTGAAGATACTACTGCATCTTGTGATTCTCAAACATTTTTCTTTTAGCTTTTCTATAGTATTGTCAAATATATTGCTCTCTTTTAACTATCTTGCCATTTTTAAAGCTTTTTCTTTTTGTGATCAGCTTGAGGTTTCCAGAAATATTGCTGCTCGTCGACATTTTTCATGGTGTTGTAAAAGATATATAGCTGTATTGAATTCATCTAATTATTTTAAAATTTTATCGCTGTTTGCAATCATTTTGTTTTTGTTTGTCATAAACATTTGTTTTCTTTCTTGTTATTTATTCAAAAATAATGATATTTTGTTGCTTTCAGTGACCAGCACAAGTCTTAAAAAATCAAACAAAATATTTTCTATACAATTAATGCAAAACAGTATCAGTTATCTTTTTTCTTTGCAAATACTCTACTACAATAACGCAAGATTCACGCGAGCAATATACATCTTTTTTTTAATAAAAATAAGAGACATTTGACTTCCTTAAATAAATTGAAATACTAATAACAAAAGTCTGAAAGTTTAAGTAATATAGATATCGGAGAAAGTGTTTTTTTTTTTTTTTCCTCTTCGAAATAAACTACTTTTACTAAACAGAAGCAGCAATCATTTTGAAAAATATTGAATATCAAATTACTTTTCTGTAATGATGAAATCTGTGATAAGGTAAATACTTTTTTCTGGAAAACATATTTTTTCCCCACTTTTCAAGGTCAAGTGTTACTGCTAGAGCTATTGCAATGTTTAGTCTACCAAAAAGCAAACATTGCAAATGTGTAACAATAGATTCATTACGTTTTAAAACATTTTAATAAACATGATAAGAATGGAACGATAGATTTATTTTTACTCTTCTAGAGTTTATAATATGTTTTATTATTTTTTATCACTTTATGACAAATTGTCAAGTGCCTGATAATGTTACAGATTATAACCGGCATCATCTGTTTCACAAGCTTTGTAGATTTTCATTAATCATATAAAATTTTTCAAACGCATTTCATTAGGAATTTCTGCAAATCTTGAAAAATCAAGAGAAATTAATAAAATAAAATAAAAATAAATTGAAACTACATTTTTTAAGTAAACTAAATAAAAGTGAAAATAAAAATTTGTCACTCTTAAAAAAATCTTTTTAATTTATTTATTTTTATTAATATTAATATTAATAAAAATATTATTTTTATTATTATTTATTTAATTTATTTTATTATTATTATTTTATTATTATTTATTTATTTCATTATTTTTATTAATACATTATTTGATAGATACATTATTTGATGGATACATTATTTGGTAGATACATTATTTGGTAGATACATTATTTGATAGATGCATTATTTGATAGATGCATTATTTGATAGATACATTATTTGATAGATACATTATTTGATAGATACATAACTTTTTATTGATACAATTACTTCTTAAAGCAGTAAAGAAAGTTTGTAGATGAGTGAAATTTATTACTTAAGATATGAGAGATACGTTTTTCAATTTAGATCTGGCAAAAAATAAATTATTTTCTTATTTTCAGTTTACTGAAAAGTTACTTTTTTCTCTTACAAGTTACTTCTTTTTTGTTAATTCATTACTGTCGAAAAATGATAGAAATTTGGATGGACGATTTTAAAATAGCTATAAATTTCATTTGCACTTTTTGAGAAACAATTATAACGTGCATAGGCATTCGACACATAGCTTCATTTGAGTCTTGAGAACTCTAGCTAATCAGAAAGAGGTCGAAATTTTGATGAACGATAAATTTCATTAAGCACTAAAAAGGCTGTACAATTCTGCTTGTAGCGCTCAGAAAATGGTTGAAATAGGGTCTCGTTGTTGTAAGTTCAATCAGCTGATTAACTTAGTCTTTAATTTGGGCACTACTTGATTAAAAATTTCGGCACTTTAGTAGCACGCAGTAAATTACACATTTCCTTTCGCTTTTCTCAGATTTCTTTTTTAAATGGGTGGTTATTTTTACAACACACAAACAAACATAAAAAAAAATTTATTTTAAAACTGAATTTAACTAAAGTCCCTAGACTTAATATCACTATAACAAATGAAATGTAAACAAGTCAGAACAAAAGCTTGTCTTTGCAGTTCGTATTTCGATTAAAAAAAAAAATTCTTTATAACAAAAAATGAATATTCCGTTATTAAAATAAATGATCCAGTCACATAAAAACAATTCTCGAAGGAAAAATCGCTAAAGCAAAGTTCAAACCCTGAAAGAAAAACTATTTTAGTACTATACTCTGTAAGTAATAGAAGGGAAGGAAAAATGTTATAAATTTACTTGCTATATTTTTTTACTTGCTATATCTTATCTGTTGTGAAATCTTCTGTCGTTTTGGCTTCTTTGGTTAGTTTTAGATAGTGATTGGGGAAAAGAACAAATCGCCAAATGCCCTGTGTAGAAAATTTAAGTGAATTGCATGAAATGGTAGGTTTTATATATCCCTTCGTTCGACGGTTTGACTTTTAGGGAGACTTATAATTTAAGAGTTCTTCCGGCAAGAAATATCGCGATATTATACAGCCAGGGATTTGGACAGCACTTTTTGACGGAATAGTATTTTCTTGAAAAGCTTACTAACGGTTGGGGGCTTCATTTTAGACACAGGGTTTGGATTCTTCAATTTTGAATATTGCTAAAATAAATGAAAAGATCAATATTATTTTGTGTTTCTAAACGAGATGAATATTGTATTTCACTCTCTTGTGTCAATAGTAAACTTTAGTTTTATGGCATGGCGTAAAGATACTATGTTGAAGTTTAATTCTCTGTAGGAATAGGATCTAACAACTAAAACATTTTGTTTGCAAAGAAATTGCCAAATATTTTTCTGTTTTAATTTAATTGGGAATTATAACTTTAATTAATCAAACAACAATTCTCAAAATTTAACATAAAATTATAAAGTTTAAATGAAATTTAGCATTAAATTTAAACTCTTTCATTTTGTTTTTCGATCAACAAATAAAAAGAATAAAGAAGAAAAAAAACTGTTTAGGTTTATATAGCTGAGCAAGAAACAATCTACGATGTTAACGAGAAATTGCTCTCTAGGTAACTACGTCTGTAGTTTTGCAACCATGATCTGATCCAAACATGAATCAAATCCGATATCAACAAAGGGAAATCAAAATATTAATTGTTAGGCAATGAAGTAAATTTTCATTAAAAATTTCTCAAGGTGGTTATTTTTTTTTTTATAAAATTTCTTTTCAACAATACAGAGGCTCCATGATAAGTTGATAAAATTGTCTCCATGACCCAAAAAGTAGGAATATTTAATAGAAAATGTTCTAATAGATAAATCGTATACTAATATGATGCAGGTTTTGCCCAAAACATTTCAATGAACTGCCTATGCTCCTTAGGGTAAATAAAAGTTGAAATTATTATGCAGGTCTTCTCAATCAATTTTTGAACACATTTATTTAATTTCGTTTGACTAATTTGAACGGTTATAGTTTGCGCTAGAGGGGATATTAGGTCGCAAACTTCGTATCTCTTAGCAATACTTAAATTTTTTTTTTAATATTTTTTCTTTAATGTAAATGTTAATTTTTCTAAAATCTACTGCACCAATTTTTGCAAAATATTTATTCTGTTTAACGGTTGCAAAAAGAAAAAAAAAAGTTTCAATGTTTACTTTTTCTTTATATTTCAAATCACAGGGGTCACAGTACCCAAAAAATGACCAAACTATCGAAATTTTTTTTATTGCTTATAATAAAACTTCAAACTATTTCGAATGCACTGAAAAAAACATCATCTCTCTATCTACATTTTTAAAAAAGTTATGAATGATTTTAGATAGTCCTAATACAGAAGCTTGCTTAGCAGACAGACTTTAAAGTGCCTTTTCTCATAGATGATAATTTTGTGTTTTAATCTTAGTTAAATCCCTAAGGAATTTTTTCTATTTAAGAGAGAACTTTGAAGTAAACTTTTTTATCTTAAGTATAATTCATTTATTTAAACTGTGCATGGAATAAGCATTTTAAGAGGTATTACAATTTTTACAGCATGTTATATGTACCTAACAGGAATTTTTAACCTTTTTTTTCTACTTTTTTACAAAATAATCTATAAAAAATATTCTAATTGATGTATCAACAAATGAATGCACAAAATTAATAAGATGTATATTCTAAGCAAGAAGAAAAAATAAATTTTTGAAAATATGTTAAAATAAAAAAGCCTTAGGGATTTAAAAATTGTGAATTTTTTCAACTTTTTTTAAAATTTTAAAAAAGTTAAACAGTTTAATTATGTTTTGAAGATAAATTATTGATTATAAGTTGAATGAGCATGTAAAGCATCCACAAAATGAATGATTATACCTTTATTTAAAAAAATTGTTGCAAAGGTACTGTGACCCCTTAATACGTCAAAAAAATTCCTTGAAGTATAAGAAAAAAAGTCTTATTTTCTCGCTTCCAAAACCCATCATGAAATAGTATCTATCAGTGAAATATCAAAAGCTTTAAAAAAAATTATAATATGGTAGTTTTTTTTTTTTATATATATAAAAGCTTCCAATTTGTAGATTTAGATTTTCACATTAACTAGACATATGTTATGAATATTACAAAATCTTAATTTTTTAATTTATTTCCTTTACGAGAGAAATTTCCACTATGAATGCAAGGGATTGATAAAAACTCATTTACTCATATAATTTACTCACATGGTTACTCATATGGTTACAGAAAAACTTGTTTACTCATGTCTCGTTAACTCATATGGCCGGTGACTGGTCTAGTGATTACTGCTCTGGACTACGGGGCCCGTGGTTGTGGGTTTTAATCCCAATAATAATTTTACCTTTTGAATATTCCACCCTATCTCGGGAACTTTTAAAGCGAAAAAAATTTTTTAAGTTTGTTTATCGAAAGATAAATCCATGCAAAAAATAAATTTTAGTAACTATTTATTATTTATTATTATTTGCTTACTCATATGGTTTACTCATATGGTTACATAAAAACTTGTTTACTCATGTGGTCTCGTTAACTCATATGACCGGTGACTGGTCTAGTGATTACTGCACTGGACTACGGAGCCCGTGGTTGTGAGTTTGAATCCCACCGTAGACATAGATGTAAGTTTCCCTCTCTCTGTATTTTATGTCCTTTCTTCTGTGTGAATGTAACCCGTCCTATAAACGGGTTTGTATAACGTGGGTGACGCTACTCCACTGCCGTGTCTTAGCCACAAGTGCCCACTGGGTAACGTTAAGAGAGTAACAATTCTGGCATTTTTGAGGCCAATGGGAAATAGACCTAAGTGCCCGCCATTAAAAGAATTTCTTTACTCATATGGGAAATAGATTTTAACACAGTGACAGCAAAACATTAATTAAAGTAGTAATATAGTCACTCTTTGCAATGCTGAGATTTTTTTAATCAAATTGTTCCATTTTTTCCCCTGAGATGTAAATACAACTTTATGAATTTCCCACTTAGTAAAAACTCATTACGCAAGAACATCTTATTGTCTAAGTGAAAATAGTGTCCTTTTCACTAAAAACACTCTCCCAAAAAATTTGAAAATATGGTTTACAATTATATTTGTGTCCTGCACTTTGAATATAAACTGGATCCATGCCAGTTAATAGTTATAAACTTCTTCGAGGAAACTATATTTATGTGTTAGCTATTATGTTTCGAAGAATGAATATTTTCTTATCTCAATATAAAAATTATATATTTTTTTAGAAACTATTAATAAAAAAATAAATCTCTGTAAATCACATAAGCTTTTCGAAACACACATTAATATGTAAATAGTCATCAACAAAAGTTATTATAAATGGTAAAAGTTGGAGCAGTATTAAATTCCATTAAATTTTTGTTGAAAAGCGAATGTATTCGGATTTGCGGAAAAAATCATTGTATATTTGCAAAAGTAATCGTTTAGAAAAAAAAATTTTAAAAAAGGAAGGAATAATTTTGACTGTTAAATACGCAGCTCGGAGAGTGTTGCTTAAAATGTTTAGTGTAAGAAGTATAAGAAGACACTACCTGCCTGCAAAATAGCATAAAGTGTAGTGGTAAGATCTCCATACATAGATGAATGGCTTAATCATTTGGTTATAAAGAACTATTGATTTTTACTGAAATAATAATTCTTCTTTTATACCAACTTCGTAAATTTTAAATTTTCCGGCGGTGAAAAAAAAAATTACGATCATTTTTATCTATGCAAAATATTGCGGTAATTATTTAACAAGTTTTAGAATTTTTATGCAGAAGTTATTAGCAGTTGTAATAGAGATAATCTATTTATAGAATTTTGCTTAGCTTAGCCTCGCTTAGATGCGGTTTTTCAGAAAAATATATTAATGTTTAAATTTATAAATAAAAAGAATAGAGATTAAGTATAAATTTAAGCGCTGAGGAAATTAAGTAAAATAACGTATAAGACCATAAATAAAACACTTAATATTTTGTAGCAATGTGCTGTGTCTTAATTTATAATATCCAAAAATAAATGTTAATTTAAAAAAAAAAAAAAAAATTGCTATCGACCCTTTCCATTTTATCTTCCGAGCATTTCTCTTTAAAATATTTTAAAATTTAATCTATTGATTCAAATTGAAGTTATTAATTTCGTAAATGTTTTGACCTTCATCTTGTCGGTCATATAAATATCACATCCTTGTTTCTCTTTCAACGTAATAAAATATTTTAATATACCTAATTTTTAACATCTGCTTTTGCAATGACACCATCTTAGCAACAATTTTATTTTGGCCTCAGTTGGGCTCAAAATTGGCTGAATATGAATCATATACACTATCTGGCCATTAATGACCGGACACCCCTCATTTCGGATACATAAGGTGCTAGTATCAAGTCAGTAGGGCGTAGGGCTGCCACGCGCTCGAATCACAACTTTAGCCCTTCTAGGAAGGCTATCCACTAGGTGTTGGTACACGGCGGCAGGTATTGCTCGCCATTCCTCCTGTAACATGGCGAAGAGTTGAGTGGTGGTTTTGGGGCGTTGTGGTCTGGCCCTCAACCGGCGCTCCAACTTATCCTAGAGATGCTCAATTGGATTGATGTTGGGACTTTGGGATGGCCAGTCAAGCTCTTGCACCCCCATTTCATCAAACCAGTCTGTGATGGCATGTGCTTTATGAATGGCAGCGTTATCGTGTTGAAACACAAACGGGCCATTATCGAACTGTTGCCACAGGGTGGGAAGCGCCGAATTGTCCAGGATGTCTCTATACCCTTCTGCGTTCAGGGTTCCACGCACTAACACCAAGGGTCCAAGGCAAAACCATGAGAAACAGGACCACACAATAATTCCTCCACCACCGAACTTCCTCCACCACCCGGTCATTAATGGCCAGATAGTGTATGAACGTGCACCGAGAGGCTAATATTGGGATGTCTATATTTTTTAATATTGGTCCTATATAGGACCAATAGACCAATGGGTTTATATTGACCGAATAATGAACAAAAAATATCGGGGGATTCTGACAATTCCATATAGGGCTGATATTGGTTGTAAAGTGACTGTAAAATATCTGGTGATTTGGACAATTCTATATAGTGCCGATATCGGTAAATAACGGTCCTTCGAATCCTTCTTGAGCCAAGAATTTATCTACACCTTTATCTACACCTTGCATGTGAATTCTGATTTTTTAATGTTAAGTACGAGTATGCAATTTGGTACTGTGGGGAGAGAAGTTATCGACAATGCCAACCTTCATCTATAAAAAGGTACCTCATGATTGAATCAAGTTAGCATGTCTTATATACTAATGAATTTATGTTTAATATTCGTAGTGGTAGTTACGCCACAATACTCCCCCACCAGAACTTTATCAGGGATAGAATTCGATGAACGGATCTCACTAGTTGCTGTACTTGTGAAAGACCGGGAGAGCTGGATTAAGGTCACCGGGTTTTTTTAGTGCTGAATTTGAGAGGTGTATTAACTTCACTGTAGTGGTTGCCATTAGCAGTCGAGTGAATATGTGATCGTTGCGTGTGATCGAATCGAGACTGAGTAGCAACAGCGTGAGGAGGTGGATAATGTCACAGTCACAAGTAGCAAGTCAACTGTTCAATGTGGACCATCCATCTAAGTAGGCGTTACTGTCAAGATAGGCGCGTGTTCGCATCACGTCCGTAAGTCACTAATGTGGGGGGAGAAGTTATCGACAATGCCAACCTTCATCTATCAAAAGGTACCTCATGATTGAATCAAGTTAGCATGCCTTATATACGAGTGAATTGGTGTTTTAATATTCGTAGAGGTAGTTACGACACAGTACAATACCAATGAATCATAATAATAATACATGCTTTTAATACGAAAACATTATAAGAAATATATATATATATATATAAAAGCACAACTTTTACATTTGAATATTCAAGTGCAGAACAATTAATCATTTTACTTTATTATACATTTTTAAAAAAAAATTTAATAAAAACTTTTTTTTATATCTATCTCTGTTTTGTACGAAGATATTTTAATATAAATACATAATTACAAAATGTTTTGTCTCTATTTGTCTAATATTTGACTTACGTAACTTCGTGTTAGAATTACACCTAAACTTTGTGCTATATTCATCAAATTTTGAATCGTTTATAATGCTTTTTTTCAGAAATACTTTATTCACTAAATAATAATACAAATGTAAAAGATGAAAGAATTGTTTACTCACTTAAAAGATTTCTGCTACAAATTTCAACTAATATCTTTATTATTTATCTTAATATTGGTATTCTTTAATGACTCACTACATTGAAGTAACGTATGTGGAATTGGTATGTCACTACTACGCCAAATTTACTGCTGATTTGAAAATATTCTTCGCCAAGAATCAGCTTTCTACTCGCAAAGAAAGAAATAAGAACGAGAGTTGTAAAAGAAGAATCATTTAAGTGGAAATAGACGTAAGCCTAAATTGTATACAATGTTTCAATTCTTGAGTAGTAAAATGCTGTAGATGTGTGATTTTCTCTGCAACACGATAGTCGTAAACAAAACAATAACTACTCTAGAAAACACCCTGCTGAACCTCAAATGTAGGTGGTTAGGCGCCATGTTTGCCCACGCATAGTTATGAATTAATAATTATGATTTACAGCTAACCCTTTGAAGCAGAATTTTTAATATTGTATTAATTTGTGTCAAAATCAGTAAAAAATATTATATTTAGCATTTTAATTATTTATGGTCATGAAATGCAACATGAAACACCGGCGGTGAATTTTTCTGCATGATCTTCCAAACACAGCTCACTTCTCAACAATAGTTTTTCGAATTTGCAAATCGTTGCAGATTTAAGACGAAGTTTTTGAAAATGAATTGAAAGAAATTCAAACAACTTTTTTTTTTGGATTTTATATTTTAATCGAAATATAATTCTGATAATCTAACAGATTTTTTTAGTAACTATTAGGCTGTTTTTCATAATTAAAAAATACCAAAATATATTTTTGCATATAGCGTCAAGAAAAAAAAAATAATGAAATAGATTCCAGAGCCGCATCTACTTCAAAGGTTTAACAAGGGTTATGTGTTTTTTGAAATTACAAAGAATCTGCTCATAAGCCTGAGAAGATAGGGTATTTTTTGTCCATACTGAATTTTTGTGATTTGTATGATTCAGTGAAAGTTCGAAAACTATTTTCATAATTTTATGAATCCTAAGTAAGAGTTGAATAAGATTATATCTGTATATAAGAGAATCCTTTTTCTATGAAATAAAACACGAAAATTTTGTCTTTCAATGAGTAGTAGATTTATAATTGCGCATTATGATGTCATTGACGCTCTGTTTTTCAAAAGACTTTGTAGATGATCGATTTTTTAAAGTAAAAATTATAGCGGTTAGTCCGATTTCTGAAATATAATATTTAGCAAAGAATTCATTTTTACAATAAAATAATTTGTGAAGGATCATCTGAAGAGCTCGATTTTTTTTCTTAGATTATTCTTTATTGAAGGGGAAATTTCATTTTCGTCATACAGCGAAGACGAAAGATCATATTCCATTTGAACCGAGGTGGCCGATCCTTTAGATATGAGTGCCACTTCAAGGAGAAAAAAATAATGCGCACCCATTTTAACTTTTCCAACTAAAACAAATATTAAAGAAAAGTGAAAATTGTTTTTTTTCTTATCATGTTTATTATGTTCATAATGGAAAACTTTTGTTTATTTAAACCTACTACAATGCCCGACAGCTAAATAGTGTAAATTCGGAAAATTGCTTGGTACAAGTTTTCAAAATTCGATATAATATGAGTAATTGTGTTCTCACGGATTTTCACATTCTTCCTAAAATGCGACAGTATTTTTTTTTCAATTTATTTAATTTTTTAAAAAGTCTTGTGGCACCGTTAAAACTACACAATGCACACTATAGCGTCCCGCAGGTTCGCTATCCATTCCCAAGAATTTTTTATTCATATCAGTATTAAAATTTGAGTGTTAATTCGACATTTTCCCGTTATTTTTTGTTGGGTTAAACTTAAAAATTTCAAAATTTTACTCCTTTTATATGCCCTTTTTAAAACCTTTTTTTTTTTCTGCCTAGTTGAAACTGTGATCTAGAAAAAATTTCTAAATTTTACTCCTTTTATGCTCTTTTGAAAACCTATTTTTCTGTCCATTTAAAACTTAGATTTAGAAGAAATTTCAATATTTTTCTCCTTTTATGCCCTTTTGAAAACCTTTTTTCTGCCATATACTTATTTTTTAAATCGTAAAAGACTTACGTGCAAATAAAGTGTTTCTGTAAAAAATACGGTATTCAATGTATTGATGAGTTACATATTTTTAATAGTAGTATTTTCACATCATTTTGATCCATCCTTAGTATTATTTTCAGATGTGTACTTCAAAGAAACCAACCAATTAGGACCAATCAGATCATTTATGTATATTACACAATAATATTGTATTGTGTAAAAAAAAAAAAATTTCCACTAAAAATGCTCAGTGGGAATTTGAAAACGTGGCTAATCAATATATTTGTCTCAAGCCTTTCTTTTGTAATATCAATTTATGATTTTCTAATTTATTATGATCAATGACATAGTTGCGATGCTTAAAAAGAAATATTAGCTGGCCTTCTATTTATCAGCAAAATTTAACCATCAAAAATTTAAATATTAATATTTTCCGATTGCTTGGGGATCTGAATATTCTCGGGTAAACATTTTCTGTTAATTTTGTTTCTTTTAATCAGTGCATATTATTGTTAATTCGAAAATGTTTGGAGTTTTATTTTTACCCTCCTCTTGATCTTTTTTTTTTTTTTTAATATTTTAAAAGATTTTTATAGATTATTTTGGAAACTATT
Source organism: Parasteatoda lunata (assembly GCA_949128135.1). Taxonomy (NCBI): domain Eukaryota; kingdom Metazoa; phylum Arthropoda; class Arachnida; order Araneae; family Theridiidae; genus Parasteatoda; species Parasteatoda lunata. Next base: position 5,257,562 of record OX421970.1, on the reverse strand, counting down.
ATTTTTTATTTAAAACATATTTGTCTAAAGTGAAAAATTATTCATCTTTAATTTATTTATATGCATGAAATATATGTTTGACAAAAGTATTTATAAGTAACATTGTGCGCATTTTTCATTTTCTTTCTTTCTTTCTTTTTTTTTTACTAAAACATATATTCTTTAACTATAAATTTTCTAACATATTTAATTTTATTTATTTTTTCAACAAAATTCAAATTTCTGGTATAAAGCGAAATTTTGAACAGAAAGTACGAAAATATAAAGCTATTGTGTCGAAAGTACATTAAAGGTCCAAAAAAACACATTAAAGTGGAAAGAATTCTTTCCATTAAAAGAAATCCATGAGAATAACTTTTGGTATTATAGAGGTGTCGTTCGCCATGGAATGATTGCAGAGCGAGCTCCCTTAACGACGCCAAGGAGTCATAAAAAGATTTCATGTGACATTTTCTCACAACTTGATAACCCAATGAGCATTGTAGTCTTATTATATTTTACGAGTTAACATTATTTTTATAGTTTTTGTATCATTTTGTCTGACTCTGCTATTTTGTTTTGTCTTTTAGTTATGTCTTGGCGCGTTCACAGGATAAGGTTGACTACTTTCTGATTGTAAATGCAATATACTTGATCTATTATGAACAATTAAAAGCCAAAGGTTAAAGGGCACTTATCAAAAGATGGGAACAATAAAATTAACGGTAGCTCATTCTGACTTTGCGTGAGCTACATTTTTTTTTACTATCTTATATTTCACGTGTAAGGAATTAAAGTTTTCTTTCGGAAATATTTCATAAAAACTTAAAAAATTCTGAAATACTATTAAAAAAAAACAATCTTAAGTCGGATAAATATTCGGATAGTTTAAAGTACTTATTTAATCTATTTTCTGTCAAAATAAAGTGATCTTTCTTACGTAGCTTTTTGGACATGAGCACCAAACACAAAATTGCTTTTTTTAAAAAAAATTTAATACAGAAAAATGTAACTTATATATTTCTTATATTTAGTAAGGATATTATCAAATGACTGTCCAACTTAAACTTTATAATTTACCTGTATAAAAAAAGGTTTTTTTCGGTTTTTCATTTCAGTTATCATCATGAATGCCCAATATTGGCCATTTTGGTTCGAAAAAATATTTTAAGACATTTATCGAAAAAACTTTTGCATTAATTTATATTGTTATTAATTGAATATTTATGTCATTAGATAACATTGAAAATAGTGAATTAAATTCAATTAATGTTAGAGAACTTAAAAGTTAAGCTTTAAAAAACTGACTTAAAATGTTAGAAAATTATCATAATGGATACTTTAAATAAAATGATTAAAATAAATGAAAATTATAGCAAATTAAATTGTTCAAAAATGCTTCGAAAGCGACTATTTCAAAATTGTTTTTTTTATAAATATATCTGATATTTGTCTTCAAGAAAATAATCGGCTTTCATAGATTTCTGTAGCACAGTGCGACAAAGGGTAAGATTTTCGCCAACATCAACTAGTTCTTGTAAGTAACTTAAACTGTAAATGTCGGGGTGAAATTTCGACCTATAGAAAGACAACTGTCGATAAAAACAGTTGAGATGTCGTTATTTGTCAGTACTTCTCCGATAATATTCGATAAGTTCAAAAAGGTTTATATCGTAAAAGATATATAAGAGTTTGTTCAAAGATTTCTAACATTTCAAAGTCAACAGCTTCTCCATTCTAAGCTTCTTGATAGAGACCATACCAGAATTTTTACTATCATATTTTTTCTTCTTTTGTTTGAATTTAAACTTTAAGAACTTTATACTATAAGATGATATACTCAAGTTTATGATCAGAAAAAACAATATCTAAGCCCTCAAACGCAAACATTACGCAGCCTCTAATGATCCATTTCGTGCGGTAAAAAATAAAATGATTTTCTCGTGACTTTGATTACACACTTAAGTTCAAAAAAAAAAAAAAAAACACTTAAGATTAAAAAGCACCCATTGCATAATTTGTAAAAACTTTTGCTTGAAACAATTTTCTGCCGTATTTTTCGTAGGAAGGTTTATTTTTTCCCCTTTTTTTATAACCGTCGTTGAACAGTCGACCCAATTTCGGGTTTACGACTACTAATGTTCAACTTCGTAGCCTTGTAATTTTGAACCTAATCTAGAAGACAAGGGAATTCTTTGATCAAATATTGAAAGAAATTTGCCTTCGTGGAGGACCTTTTGATGGAACTAACCCGCATGTTCGTTATATGAAGAGGAAAACCTCCCACAGTTAGCCTGACTGCAAGGTGACTCTTGCCCATGATCCGTCTACTACCGAGGATATTTTACGGCAGCACTGTGGTCGGTGCCAGTGAAGTTCAAATTCCAGCGATGGTTGGTCAATACGAATTTCGCACCCAGCTTGCACCTACCACAGTGCTGATGTAAAATATCCTCTGTGGAAGACGGATCATGGATTAGAGTTTCTTTGCCGTCAAGCTAAATGTGGGAGATTTTCGTGGTTTTCCTCTATATGTAACGCAAATGTCGCTTAGTTCCATCAAAATGTCCTCCACGAAGGCAAATTTCTCCTAATATTTAATTCAGGAATTCTTTTGCCTTCTCGATTGGGTTCAAAATTACAAGGCTATGGAGTTGAACATTGGTAAACTCAAAATTGGATTGGCAGTTTAACGACATTTATTAAATATACAATAACTTATTATTGATTGAAAATTTAAGTTTTTAAAGAGGTATTAGTTTTCAAATCAAACCATATGAGAATGCATAACAATCTTTCGGTGCAGGGGACTGTCAGGGAAAAGGGAGTGTGGAAACGTTATTGGTTTAACTCACATTGATAAGAGATTTTGATTGCAATGAAAAATTATGAAGACGGATATAAATTTGATTCAAACAATCTTTTGGACAGAAATTTTTATTATTTAAAACAAGTGGATTTTGTTTCCTTACTAAAATAATAAGAAATACATTATAAAACTATCTTACAATGTATAAAAAAAAGAAGCTAAACATTGAAATTCCTCGTTAGTTTAAGTATCCATTAAAAATAATTATAAAATAAAAACTGAATTTTACTAATTGAAGTTTAAAATAAATATTTTTCGTCGCGTTTACGAGTAGACTTTCTTTTAAGCTACCTATTTCTTATTAAAAGTCGCATTTTCTATCCTTATGCAAGATACGGGTCTCAAGAGGAGGTTAACCAAAAATATCATTTCTTTCTTCTGTATACTTATTTTGTACTAACTCTTAATAATAAAAGCATGATGAGAATTTTTCTTTCAAGCGATTGAAAGCTTAGTTAGAAAAAAGTCATTAAAATCATTGTGTGACAAAACATCCCCGATATTAGCACACATTGAATCTAAGCAAACATCATTGTACAGAATGTTCATTAGAATTTACAAGAACATTAGAAAACTGTTTATAAAATGTTTCTTTTCTAATAGAGTGTATTTATTCACTCGTAGTCGTCATGTTCTGAAATTCGAAATTTTTAAAGATTTGTTGCTTAAAAATGTTACTTAAAATATGTTTCGGTCCAAAACTTTCCGTACCATTATTTTTTATAATTTCAATATAGAACTGCTGTACAACTGTCTAAAGCGTTGAGCGCACGTTTTAGATGTAGTGTTAAACGCTAAGACATCCGAAGTCAAGCATCACTGGATGCGGTCAGTAAGCGGGTGGGTGACCGCTTTGATCAGCCTGTGTAAGGACCGCTGTGCTCGGTATCGGTCCTCGTTAAACTGTTCTACCCTATAGTGCTCGACTTCGCGCAAAGCAACCTCCGTAAAGGATTGCGATGGCACGTCTTCGGATCATCCTCAGGGATACTTCCCAGACCGTCGCCAATAGCCCAAAATAAGTACCTTTATGTATGTTTAGCACTATTTTTCGGTTACTTTATGTGCGTCGAATGTAGTTTTCAGAAACTTAACGTACGTTCAAAGTTTTTATATTCTTGCAGCTGCGTAGAATGTTGTTTTTATTTTTTTGATTATACGATGAATTTATTTTACCACGTTTATATTAACTTGCCTTCGTGTATGTCTGTCCGGGTGGAATTTTGTAATCGATTTTAAACTAACTTCCCGACTAACTACAAACTTTAAATTTGGCACATAGTTCAGAATTAGATGACAATGTATGAAAATGAAGAGAAAGAAGACATACAAAGTAAAATAAAATTGAAATTTTAAAAAAATTACTATTTTCGCGATTATCTTTTGTTGTCGATTCGATAATTTCAAATTAGTGTCACATGTCAGGTGAAAAGTTTTTTATTGTCGGAGTATTTTCATTGGCTGACAAATCAAGTGGTAGGATGCAGTTTTTCCTCATTCATTTCCAGATTGTTTTGGTTGTCATCAACCTAAAACTAATAAAAGTCGTAAAGGTACTGTTTTCCATAAAGATTTTTGTATCCCTAATTTAAAATTAAATTAGTAGATTATTTATATAGTAGATTATAGACAAATCCATTATTTTAGTAGAGGTCTTGTAGTAGTCTTGACACGATGACGAAAGAGACAGCCACTCAACACAAGCGACGCCAGGAGGAAAGAAAAAAAAAGCAATTGAGACACTTCAACAAGAATCAGAAGCAGACACGTTTGCAAGATTAGCTAAACGGCGTAAACAAGCGGCAGAAGTTCCGAAAAATCAGCGTGTTTTCGGACGGAATAAAGATAAATAACGAATGGCTCAAGGAATCAAATCGCTTGAGAAACTCTGACTCAAGAGCTGGAGATTTAATTCAGGAATATGAAGATGGACTAAAACGTCGACGTGAGGCTTATGCTCAACGGGTAACTGATATGGCAGATGGTAAAAATATAATTGAGGGTGCCTCTTAGCGAAATTGTCGGCTTATGTTTGGCGCCATTCCTGTTTGCGCGGAACACCGTGGTAACAGAAATGGAGGCCAAAACGTAATGATATTTTTAAATAAAACATTGTAAAATTTCAACAAAATATCGGCCAAAACTTTATAAAATTGCAAGGAACCCAATATAAGCAAAATTAATAAACCCAATAAAATGCATTTTGAATTGAAGCAAAAATTAATGGAGTAAGCTTAGCTTCATTAAGCTTGAATATCCCCAGATTTAGGTGCACAGAATTCTTTAATAGCAGTTAGATACTGTCTAAATTTATCATGAATAGAATCTGTGTACCCCCATCACCACATAAATTTGGCGAAATAAGAATCGAAAATGGCGTCCGTGTTACCGGACTGGCGGTGACATTTTTTTCTTAAGTCCCTTTTTATGACTGCCCACATACCTTCAATCTTATTGACCAGAAGCAAAAGTAGCCTTACGAACCGGTATCCAACGTAGATTTAATGGACCTCTAACATTACATATACCGTTGAACATTTAAAAATAACGCTAAAATCTAAACCAATCAGAATCACGATTGGGTTTCAACATCGCCCAGCTTGGCGATCAACCGTGACCACAACTTGGCGAGAATCAAGGAGCACCCTCAAATATAGTCTACCCGGGCAGATTTCTACTCAACTATAGACACTTATTGCGACAAGTGCTATGATATCTTCCAGAAGAAATGCTACTCTAATCAAATAGCTAAGTATCGTTTAACGTCAGCAAAGCCATACTTGCCACCGGAACTTGTCGCTAAAAATGATTTGCTTGTATACTATCGATGAAATACGTACTTGAAAAGCTTAAAAAGTCATGCTCCATCTAATGCGTATTGGAATAACTTGCTACCAAGTGATATTCCTGGTGAAATTGCAGCAGTAACTGAACCAGAACGACATTTACTTCACCACATCATTCCGTACATCAAAGTTATTAAATTTCCCGGCAGATTTGGCCAATACGGTTTTAAAGGACATGTCACATTATTTGCTTTCAATATCTTTGAAGTTAGTAAAAAACTGCCTGAAATGCTTCCTCGATCGAGCTCAGATATAGGAATTATTGTCGTGACTGAAACTCTGCAGAACTTAAATGTAACAAGATACTAACATATCACCAGATCGAGTCTACAAGGCACTTGATTGGCTTATTGCAAATCACCCACTCTATAAAGATGTAATAGTAAATAGATTTGCTCGGTTAATTACACAAGATGTTATTCGCGTTATTCCGAATCTGTCAAAAGGACCAAACGAACCTGATGACCAAAATAGTGATTCTCCAGCTCGTAGTGCTTTCCAACGAATAACCGACCTAACACACTAAAGCTGTTTAGAAAATATTCAGACAGGACAGAATGGTGCAGCTGATATAAATTGGATTGTAATTTTTTTTCAGGCAAAACAAAATAACGGTTACACCTATTTTAAAAGCGCTTTCACTTTCCTGAAATTTATATCAAGCTCTCTTCCTTTGCGAATAGGCTTAGAAAATTTTGATTTTTTTTTCCACTCTTATGATTGAATTTTATGAAACATAAGAAGGATCCATAGTTTGACAACCAACCAAACAAACTTCAAAAATCAATACACCATTTTTCTAAATAAATAATCTAAATAAAAAAATATATTTTTAAAAACCACGTTTTTGTAGTGAAGAATGATAATTGAAAACTAAAAATTTAAAAAAAATATGAAATAAAAATGAAAAATTTAAAAAAATATAATTTAAAATAAAAAATTCAAAATAAAAAATAATATTTTTAAAAACCACATTTTTGTAGTGGAGAATAATAGTTAAAAAAAAATTGAAAAACGAAAAACGTGGTAACAGTAATGTTATATTAGTGTGTGTATGTGTGCTCTTGAGAATATGTGTATGTATATCTGTAATTGTATCTGAATGTGGATGTGTATGTGGAATATGTTTGTGTATATGCATATATGTATGTGGATGTATATGTGGCTGTGCATGTTTATTAGTAAGAAAATGTGTATATGTATGTGTATATGTACTGTTATGTATTTCATGCGCCCCACGTTTTTCGTTTTTCAAATTTTTTTTTTAACTATTATTCTCCACTACAAAAACGTGGTTTTTAAAAATATTATTTTTTATTTTGAATTTTTTTTTCTATTACTCTAAGCAAATTAACTTTATTTTGCCGTGTACGTTATGCATTTTAAACAATACGTTCATTTCTCTACATAGATAACTTCAAAAATATCATTTATTTTTATTATAAAAACATTAATAGGTGAAAACACGTGTTTTATAATTTCATTGAATATGAAAAAAGATCGTATCAAAAATCTCCAACGCTTTATATAAGCATTTAATACGCCGTTATAATTGCATATCTTTGAATAAACCAGAAACTTGGTAGCCTAAAATATTTACATTTGCGTTTAGAACAACCCATTTAATTACTAAGCGTGCTTTCAAAGGATTCGGGCGGCTCTTTTACTGGAAACCTTAAAAGGTTTTTAATTAAGATGCACAATTATATGCATTTCGTAACTATATACAGTAAGTGTTTAACAATAGCAATGTTTTGAGAAATTATCTCTAGTACAGCACTCAATATTATAATGCTTTCTTAGAGTGTATACCATTAAATAAAAAATAATGGAATAACCTATCTATGCATTGAAAATAATATTTTAAAAAGCTTTTTGAAATTAAAGTTTCAAATTTCAGATACTTTCTAAGAACGTTAGTTAAGAAAGTAACTTTCTGAGAAGACTTGCGTTATTTTATAAGATCTAGTAAAATGTCTCAGTCATCTCGATGTTAACAACTATTTTTGACCCTATTTTTAAAGTTTAATCGCTTTATTCAAACTAGAATATTTTATAGTTTGAAAGATTATTTTCTATGATATTTTAAGGTATAGTTTCTTTTAGGGAATAATTAGTATTTCTAAAAAACATTGTCTTTTCATTAATGAGTCTCTTTAAGTTGCACATTTTAAAATACACTATTTAAGATGCTAATTAAGATGTATACAATTATATGCTTTTCGTAAATCTATACAGTAAGTATCTAACAATAGTATTGTTTAAAATAGTCTCTAGTACATCACTCAGTATTATAATGCTTCTTTCTATTGTATACTATTAAATAGAAAATAATGTTTAAGAATGACCTATCTACGTATTGTAAATAATATTTTTAAAAGCTTTTTGAAATTCAATTTTCAGATTTTAGCTACTTTCTAAGGAAGTTAGTTAAGAAAGTAACTTTCTGAGAAGTTATTTTATAAGATTTAGTAAAATGTCTCAGAAATCTCGATGCTAGCAACCATTTATGAATCTATCAATTTATTTAAGATGCATTATTTTATATGCTAATTAAGATACACAATGACATGCATTTCATAACTACAGTAAGTATCTAACAATAGTATTGTTTTGAGAAATAGTATCTAACACAGCAGTAAATATTAGAATGCTTCTTTATATTGAATTTATATCTAGAATATCTTATAGTTCGAAAGATTATTTTCTATGGAATTTTAATGTATAGCTTCTTTTAGAAAATAATTAGTACTAGTGTACTTCACCCCTTATGTTTAATGACGTTCCCCAAACCCCAAAAGGTTCGTATACAGTCTTCCATTGTTTGCTTTGTAAACCATGCTCGCTGCGATATCAGCTAAGTTAAACTCATTTGAAATGTGTTCTAACTTAAATTTTTACGAATTTAAATCCATTATTAAAATCTTTGAAACTAATTTCTCATGAAAAAATTTATATTTTCAGTCACTAATAAGTTAACGAAATAAAATAAAAAATCAATTGAAATAAATGGAATACCGTAAAAAAACTTACAAAAACAAAACAATAATATTTTTTTTTCTTTTATCCACGCGAGAAAAGAATTTTCATTCAGAAATTTGTTAACTTGTACAATTACGCTTCCATGCCCATGACAGCCCCACGCTTGATACTTAAATTCTTTTTCGCCAATGAGGACTTTCTCTGTCGCTGTGTTAGAGAAATATATGTGGTGAACATATTGTAACTTAAAATAGCATCTTAACATATATCAATTGAATTCTAAAATAATTAAATAAATAATTCAACATACTTATTTATTCAAAATATTTTTTTAGCTAGACAAAATTAATTTTTAATGCTGGGTTTCGCGTAAAATGATGTTAACAACATCCCTGTACTGAATTGCTGCTTAGAGGGATGTTAATAACATCTCGGTAACCATGGCACATAGTGTAAATTCAATTTATACGTGTTTTACCCTCATTTCACCGGGTATTTCAAGTGTTTTTGAATGAATCTTAAAATTGTATTTTGAAGTTACTAATTTGAATAGATATATTCTGTGAGTACAATATATATTCTCCTATGAAACTATTATTAGCGTGTAATACCTCTAACAAATGAATGTTAAAAACTATCAGGGGGTGCTTAGAAGTAACTTAGTGAGTTGCATTAATTTGCTACAAAATTGTCCAAATTAAAAATAGCGCGAGAGAAATATATCGGAAGTTGATTACCGCACTTGGCGAAGTTTCAGGCCGTTTTTTTTTTTTCTTACTCCTCTTCAAGTCATGTAATTGTATCCAGCGTTTCGTTTGTATGTTATGCCAGCCAAGGACACGCCAAACTAAAACAAGTCGTGTAAAATATACACTTAGTCTTGCAGCTTTTCAATATAAATTTATTTTTAGTTAGTTTGCGATGTGTTTCTACTGAATGAAATAACTTCTTAAGAAGAAAACCAATATTGTATCATAATATAAACTATTTGGCATACATTATCATTGTTAGCTTGATAAAATGTCCAAGTAGAGGTGTCACAATTTTTAAAAACATTCTATTTCGCAAAATATATAGTTATTTACCATTGTTTTTGGGTATAAGAGTTGCTTCGAATTGTTAATATTTATTTTATTATTAAAAGCATGAAATCTGAGTAAACCACCCATAATTTTGAGAATTAACTAAATAATTTTATTTTGTCGATTACTTCTTAAGTCTATAGGTAATTTTTGTTTCGTTGGTCTCTTTCCGGTTAATTTTGGTCTGAAGAATTTTATTTATTTGTCGTAGCTCTCTGGTTACGTTAAATATAGAAAGTCTCGAAGGGGAGCTGTAATCGTTAGAGCATTTAAAAGTACTTCTTAACTTAATATAAATTTATTTTTATGTACTTAATTCATTCGATTAATTTTGTCTTAATTAATTCGATGTTTGTAAAAATGAAATCATGATTAATTCTTAAACATTCTACTTGACGTTATGAAAACAATGAAGAAACAAACTTAAAAAAATGAAAAAGAGTAAAACTATTTGACCAATTTTGCGAATATAAATAATTTTAATTTCCTTCCATTCATCTAAAATCAAAATCGGCTTTAACCCCTTAACTTAACTCTTATTTTGTAAAAGACTGAAAAAGCATTATTTATGTTGGGCTTTTAAGTTAAGGGGTTCAAGATATAGCTAAAACAGATATTCGTCACTAAGACTGAACTCACTGTGAATATGGGAAATACACCGTCGTCGCCCCAAAAAACGAAAGAAAATAAAAAGACGCGAAAACTTATAATAGTGTAACCGATGAAAAAGAAACAGAAGCACAAAAGTGCAATTTAGTCCCAGAAGACTCCTCGCGTAAATAAGCAGTGGTGGAAGTAAAAAAAATGGCGAATTCGAACAACCCAGCATTTTGTAGTTGCATGGCAGTAGAGTTGTTTAAACTTTTCAAGGTCATCGTTTCTAATGGCTGCGTCTGGACGATTTTTCCAACACAGAAATTTTTCCACTTTTATTTATTTTTCCTTCCGTTGGAAGCCGTAAAATCTGATTTATATATTTACAGTCTGCGCTTGAAAATGTTTTTTTTCCTTCGTTCTTTTGTTCGATGGTCCCCCCCCCCTCTGGACTACTCTCCCAGCAGAATGGCTCCTTCTAAGTTGTATCATTTTTTTTTCTTCTTCGGTTCTTTGTTTTGTATTCACAAGACCTATAAATAAATTATAACTACTTAAGTGCTAGAAAAGTGAATTTAGATACAAAGAAATTATTTTTCTGTGCGTTGTAATCTGGTTTTCTGATCTAGTATGTCAAAACGCTGTGTTTATTTTTTAACTAAGACTTTTTTTAATTTTGCTTTTTTTACTTAAATATTAATTATTACATTCATTTCTTTGAAAGGCTATCTTTTTCTTGTTTATTTAATTAGATTAGTACTAAATGTTGCACGGATATTTAAAAAAAAATTATGTTACTCTATTGCTGTCTGGCGTGACTTCTTAGATTAATTAAATAAATATTTAAATCTACGTCATTAAATATTTTTAGCACAAAAAATCACAAGTTTAAAAAAAAAACAAAAAAAACTTCGATATTTCCCCCTCCCCTTTCACAGACTAGTGCTTTAGATACAGTGAAACCTACAGGAAAGACCACCTTAATGTAGCGACCACCACTATTTACGACCATTTTTGGGCGGCACGGAATATTTTCCGTAGACTTTGTGTGGAAGAAAATCCTTTAGGCGAGACCATTAAAACCTCTCTCAGCGACCGGTCAAGCATCTGCACCCAATACGGAAAAGGTCAAATAAGGAAACACGAAAAAATATCTAAGCAAAAAATGTAACAAAGCAAGCAAGTAGCTTAAAAGGCATTCAAAATATTTGAGCGAGTTCCTTATTCAGAGAGAGCACTTTCTGACGATACAAAATCTCGTGTTGCTAAAGATAGCAACTATCAATGATTTAAAACTTAAGAGATGAAAGTTGAATCAGAAAAAAAAAAAAGTTATTTTAGAAAAAAAAGCATCTCAAACAAACAAACCTCTTCATCTCTTTTAACGATAACTAATTTTTATGATATAAAATTAAGAGCAAAGAGAAAACCAGATTTTTTATTTATTTAAAATAGCTTTCATAATTAATAAATTCATAGTTATATCAGTTGTATACTATTTTTATAGAGACGCTAAATTTTATTAATAGATCCGTCTTAACAAGGCGCCAAAAAAAGTGGCAACTAGACATGACTTCTATTCATTGAAGTAAAATTATGATAGTTTGAGAAAAATCATGTCCCTTCGATAACAATTTTGAAATCAATGAAGGTTAATGACGACCATCTGTGGAACGGAGAGTGGTCGCCCCCGAGAAGTTTTACTGTATTTTGTCTGAGTAAATATTTTTTTTAGTCCACCAAATTTGTTTAATCCATCAAATATATGAATGATACTAATTATCCAGCCTAATTTTGTAAAGCAACAGTATATTTATTTGTAATGCACCAGTTCAAAGTTTATTTCAAAGTTTGTTTAAATCAATTTCATATTTTGATTGAACCTCTGTTCATTTCCTTATTTTCCTGAATGCATATAAACTGATTTGAATAACTCAAAAATTACATGCGGCAGGTTAATTAAGTTTAAAAACTTTTCCAATCTGCCTGGTGCATAGCAAATTAATAGTTGATGTTTTACGATTTTTTACTATGATTCCAGTGGGGAAAATAAAACGAGAATAGCTTCTAAATTTTATATAGAATCTTGCATTGCCTCTTATTACTCATTTCTTTAGTTTTTATATTAAAATTCCCTAGGTTAAAAAATAATTCAGAGTTAAAACTATTTTAAAACATGCATTCACCCGTCCTTTAGGTACATGAAACTATTCCTAAGTGCACTCGTGTAAAGGCAGTCGATTGAAGAAAGGACGGGTAAAAATACCCGAAAGCATACTTAAAAAGACTTGACATTCTACAAATAAAAATAAAATTGAGTTTGCCTTTCAAATACTTTCTGTAAGAGAAGCATTTTGGTTGTTTGTTTTTCTTTAATGCATATGTACTTGGAAATCATATTTGGTTTTGTAATGCTTTACTTTCTTCTAATGCTAGCAACTAACAGCTGCAACAATATTTACAAAAATATAAAATTTATAACTCTAAAATAAGTGGAAAAGGATTTAACATTCAATAAGACTTGTTTTTGTTGACTTCCGTAAACAATCTTTAAAATCGCTATATTTTAAAAAATTGCTTTTCAATGAAACGAAAACAACAGCTAAACATGTTTTAAAAATTAAACTGATTCATCCTCACATTAATATTTCACTACACGTATTGCAATTTTTTTCTGTCTCATTATGTCTAAATTTAAGTCTGATCATGTTAAAATCTAAACAATTTCTTCATCAAATAAAAATATTGATTTATGGGACAAACAATAGGTCATTTCATAGTCATCTGAATTTGAAATCCATACTATAAAAACTGCACATTAAGTAACATGAACTGAGAAGTCAGGAAGAAAGAAATGTTATAAAAGTATGACGAATCATTTTCAATGTCATAAAAAATTCGAATTCATTAAAAGAAAAATATAATTTCTTTTTTTGTTAGCAATTTCTTTTCAGGCGATTTAATTTTTACGATTTGATTTGAATAATAGAATCTCCGTTTCATTCGAAGTATAAAGAAAAATAAAGGGTTCTGTTTATTTAAATTCCGCATTTTTTCCGATTAACTTTTTTTTAATCTCTTCCATTAATTTGTAGTTTTTTTCGACTTTTGACATGGGTACTAAAAGTGTATATTCATTGTGATGAAAGCATGTCTAAGAGCGACTTTAGGTCAATTTTTCAATTTAATTTTTTTAATTAAATATGCTTTAAATTGACGCAAGTGTAAAATTTGCATCTGTGAACTACTATATTCATCTATATTCATCCCATTTATATCATTAAATAATGATATTAATGCCACCATTGATATCCTTGTATTGATATTTTCCCTTATAATAAAGTTTTATTTCTAATATTTTCAACTTTTTTCCTTAAAATTACGATTTTGTTTTATTATTTTTGCAAAGCTCATTCATAAATAAAGGAATAAGTATTATAACATAATGAAGACGTAACGGAAGAAAAGATATATATATATATATATATATATATATATATATATATATATATATATATATATATTCATATATATATATATATATATATATATATATATATATATATATATATATATATATATATATATATATATTCATATATATATATATATATATATTCATATATATAAATATATATATAAATACCTTTACTGCGTTAAAGGTGGAAAATACAGTTACACTTACAAAGCAATAATATTTTTTTTAAAATTTGCACTTATTTGCAATTACTTAGATCTAAGAGAAACAGTTATTCATCATTTGAATTTTTATTATTCTGCTCACAAATATTTTTAGTAATTATTAGATTGTTTTTTTAATAATTTAAAAATGTTAAAATAGATTTTATACTTATAATTAGAGTGTCAGAAAAACAAATATAAAAGCGACACTGGTGTCTCTTCTGCGTCAAAAAGATAAATCTATCACAACATCCTAATACAAAATTATTCTCTCTAAATCTAGCAATATGAAACTCGCAGAAAGAAACAATATATATAATAAAACATACTGAAAATTTTTAAAAGTTTTAAATTGCTTTTGGAGCAAAAGGATAGGTTATTGTTATACGAAGTTATCAAATTAACTGATTAATTATCAAATATTCTGAAAGGTCAAACAATTTATTAAAATGACACTCTGTACACTACAAATTAGATAGTTCAAGCTTCATTGGGATTCATGATATTCGGTATTAACATTAAAATTTTTGTTCCAGATTCACATTTTTGTGGAATTTCTTATTTATAAATCTTTATTATTAAATTATAATTAATTTTTGGCTCTTGATTTCATTTTTAAGTAATCGAAGACCATTTTCAAAATATTTAGACAACTTAAATTTATTTGGGTGTATTTTGTTAGGTTAGGTATATTTTATATTCAGATTGCTCTCATCTCCATGTTAAAAAATAACCAACTTTAAGGTCTATTTCTCAGAAACTATTGAATCTATGTTCAAAACTTTTTTTTCCTGAAGTACTTTAAAAGGGGTGTTTCTTATTCCTTGAATATTCTTTTTAATATTAAAATTCTTTACATTAGATTTTTTTTAAAAAAATAACCTTATCGAAATTAAAAAAAGTTATAATATAATGAATATAGCTTTATAGAAATTTTTGAAATTTATCCCAAACAAGAGCTCCCGAGAAATTAGACTATAAGTGAGGATGTTTAATCCATTTTAGATAAAATTGTAACCAGGGGATATCAGTTTTGTATCAATTGTAATAGGGTTGTGTATATTTCATGTCACCTTGGTTTTGACAAATAATTAAAATATACTATTCTATTGTTTCTATTGATGAAGTGCCTCAATTACAGCAACGTTATTGTTATTTAAATACTTGACATTTATTAAGTACTCCCCATTCTCTTTTAAGATCAACACTTGGATTAGGTTTTAACCTATTCAACAAGAGTATTAATTTATTAGGTGAGATCACGAAATTATTATTCTAAAAGATTGATCATTTTGTAGGAGGAAGTTTGGGTTTATTTGTATTTTTCCAATTCGCATAAATAATGAAAGACCAGAAATTAACTAACTCTTAATATTTATTGAAAAGGACAAAACACATATAAAATAAAACAAGAATAAAAAATACAAGAATTTGGAAGTGGGGTTAAGGGTTCCGAATTATACGTCCGTATTTAACGGTGGTTCCTGGCAGACTGTCTTAGTTCACCGCCAGAGGCGCTGTGGTGGGGGAAAGAGGAAAGTTTGTCACACTCCCCCTCTGGTTCCGATTTAACGTCTCGTTGAGGGACCAGCACTTTTTGGTCGTTTGCTTCTCCTGAGGGTCGTCAAGGTTTTTGGGTCAGGATCAAGAGTTTTTGGTCTGCCTCGTTTACGTAAAGGTGCCACCGGCACTGCATTTTCATCAGAACACTTTTTCAATGCAGACACATGATACTGTCCTAACGGTTCATGTGGCTTATCAACGTGGGCCACTTCATACGATGTAGGGGACCTTTGGGTGAGGATGATGTACGGTCCATCTCTTTTTGGCATGAACTTGGCCGACTTTGATTTTGCAGCATTGCTCTTAGGATGCAATGTAACCCATACTTTATCACCAGGTGCGTACTGTGGTGATTTTTGACGCTTTTGATCTGCGTAGGTCTTTCTCTGATCTTGCTTGGTTTCAACTCTATCTCGGTTGTCATTAGAGATATTGGCTAATCTCTTTAGGTAGGGAGTGATCTCGGGAACGAAATTATCGTTGTTGACGATGGCACGAAAATCACTCGTAACGTCATCTATGGTTCTCATTTCTCGTCCAAACATGAGAAATGATGCTGTTTCGCCAGTTGTTTCACACTTTGCACTATTCATGGCGAATCTAATCATAGGAAGTTTTTCAGCCCAGGAAGTGTGGTCTTGTCCCACAAGGATTGCGAGACGTGGCTTCAAGTCACGATTTTTCCGCTCTACAGGGTTTGCCTGCGGGTGATATACTGGTGTTAGGTTCTGATCTATTTTTAAAAGGAAACACAATTGCTGCATGACAGCAGAGACGAACTGAGTTCCGTGATCACTTATTATTCTTCGAGGAATCCCATAACGAAGAAAAATCTCTTCCACAAGAACAGTGGCGCATTCTTTAGCAGTTGCTGTAGTGAGAGAAAATAATTCTACCCACTTAGTAGAACAATCTTCCACTATAAAAACCCAGGATTTACCCTCATTAGTTGTGGGTAATGGTCCAAAGAGATCTATTGCCAAGGTTTCAAATCGTTGACTGTATACTGGTGTCTGCAGAAGTCCACAAGGTTTTTGATTACTGGCTTTATATCTGGCGCATTCTACACAGCTCTTTACATAGTTAGCTATGAAGGATCTCATACCAGTCCAATAGTATCGTTGATTTATTCTATTTAATGTTCCCTCTACTCCGTAGTGTCCAGCACTTGGAGCGTCATGGTGTAATTTTAAAATTTGCGCCCTTTCATGCAAGGGTACTACCAACTGTGCTTCTTCAGCATCTGAAGCAGGAGAATATCGGAATAATACGCCTTGATTCATTATATATCCTCTTTGTGTCCAATTGGAATAGTCTACTCCTTTTTCCGGATCTTCAAAACATGTAATTATTTTCTTAAGCTCTTCATCTTTCATTTGCTCCTCTCTTATTTCTTTGGGCGTTTTCTTAGGGAAGTCTACAGAAATAGTGGAAGCTTCGCAGAATACTTCATCAGTTTGGCATATGGGTCTTGAAAGCATGTCTGCCACATAGTTCGATTTCCCGGGGAGGTATTTATTCTATCTTAAGATTGAACTCTTGCAGCTGCAGGGCCCATCTCGCCAGTCTTCCAGATGGAGATTTTAAACTCATGAGCCACCTGAGATGTTGGTGATCGGACGAAATGATGACTTCGGTGCCTTCCACGTATCCTCGGAATTTCTGAAGTGCCCAAACGACAGCAAGGGCCTCACGCTCTGTTGTTGAGTAATTCCGTTCCGCAGAACTCAGCAATCTGCTTGCGTATTCAACAGGATGTTCTTGAGTTCCGTGTTTTTGCAAAAGGACAGCACCCAAAGCGTAGTTACTAGCGTCTGTTCGTATGAGGAATGGTTTAGTTTCATCCGCTTGCTTTAGAATCGGAGGAGAAACCAAGCTTTGTTTCAGTTCTTCAAATGCTTTTTGCTGTTCAACACACCATTCCCAAGAGGCATTTTTCTTTGTCAAATTGGTAAGTGGTCTGGCAATTTCGGAAAAACCAGGAATAAATTTTCGATACCACGAACATGTTTGTATAAACGATTGAACTTGTTTCACGTTTCTTGGAGAAGGCATGGAGGTGATGGCATTTACTTTATCTGGGTCTGTTTCAATTCCCTCAGATGTTATCCAAAGTCCTAGATACTTTACTTTAGAACATGCAAATTTACATTTCTTTCTGTTTGCACTAAGTCGAAATTTGTCAAGACGGTCAAAGACATCTTTCAGATCTTGGATATGTTGCTCAAAGGTAGGTGACAACACAAACAGATCATCTAGGTAAACCAGCAGTTTTTAAGGTAAACCATAAGTCCGTTGCGGAAACGATCCATCAGGCGTTGGAACGTTGCTGCAGCGTTTCGTAAACCAAAAGGCATTCTTTTGAATCGGAAAGTGCCAAAAGAACAGATGAATGCTGTTTTATCCCTATCAGCTGGGTTGACTTCTACCTGATGATAGCTAGCTGTTAAGTCAATGGTTGACATATATTTACATGTCTTTGCATCATGCCATAAATCATCCATTCTAGGTAATGGATATGTATCAGGTAAAGTTTTCTCATTTAGTTTTCGATAGTCCACGCAGAGTCTATAACCATTCGGTTTTGGAACTAAAACCACAGGAGCGGCATAAGGCGACTCGCACTCTTCAATTATATCCTTCTCTAGCAAATCATCAATTTGTCTCTTCAACTCTTCTTTCTTTGAAGGAGGTAATCTGTACGGGGGTACCGATACAGGAGGATGATCACCAGTATTTATGTAATGTTTTGCGTATGGAGTAGCATCTCCCCCTGGTTCGAAGCAGGTTTTATGTTCTTGAAGTAAGCAATTCAATTTTTCTCGTTGTTCCTGAGTCAGATGTTTCCCTTCATCTTCTCTCAAGTAGAAATTAGTGGTAGGTTCAGGTACGATTGTTGATTCAAAAGTTTTTGGAATTTCTTTCTTTTCAACAGGCTTCACGTAGAAAAAATATTGTTTTTGTGGATTTTTACTGAAGTGCCAGGTTCCTTTTTGAACATCAAGCACAATACCAGCTGCATGGAGAAAATCTCTCCCTAATAGTGTATTGTTCCCTTTAGCATCGGGCAGAACGAGAAGTTCAGTAGATACTGTTTTACCTTCTATGTACAGGTTGACGACAGTTTTCAGAGCAACTATCGAGTGGAGTTTTCCATCAGCGAGAGTCAAGGAAATATTTTTGTCCTCAAAAACAACTCCGTGATTTCGTAAAAAGTCATATAACTTTTCTCCTGCTATAGAGTGTGAAGCACCTGTATCGGCACATACAGCAATCCTTTCTCCAAAAAGTTCGAAAATTATTAGACTCGAGAGATTCAAATTTTTTTCATTTGTAAATAAGTTCATACAATTAACACTACTATCTTCAGGTTTAGCTCTTGTACAAGTAGGGCACTTGGATCTCACTACTCCTGGCATTCCACATCCAAAACATTGAAGTGGCACTCTTCCTTCGAATCTGGAAGCAGAATTTCGAGATACTAGCGTCCTTGGTTGGCGACTTTGAACATTTTCATGTCTGGTTACTTCAGAACTCAACTTTCTATCTGAAGTGGTTCTTCTATTTTCTTCTCTAGGATGTGCTTTCCTTTGAGTCGGAGTCACTTGTTTCTTCACTACATGACGTATATTCTCGTACGTATCCAATTTTTCGGCTAATTCTAAAGGATTGACACACTCTGCCCATGAATCGATGAAATGTTCCTTGATATCTGGAGGAGTTTTCCTTTTAATCTGATCAGCAATTATTAAATTTTTGAGTTGATCGAATGTAGTAATATTCAGTTCCTTTGTCCATCCTTCGAAATAAGAAGCCAGTTCGAAGAAGTAATCCCTCCATGTCGTATCAGGACTCTTTCTATGTTGGGAGAATAGTTGTCGAAACTTATCAGCAGTGACTCGGAATCTCTTCAGGAGCATTTCCTTCACTTTATGATAATCCTTAGCATCCTGTTCATCTTCTCTAGCAAGTAACTGTGCTATATCAGCTGGTAAAGAACCAATGAGATATGGTATCCAAGATGATTCTGGAAGATTCATAAATTTCAACTGCCTTTCAAAAGTTATTAAGAACAATCCAATTTCATCGTCTTTAGGATTAAATTTTGGAATGATTCTGCTAAGCTCGTATTTTGGGTCATTTGTGGAAACAGAAACAGCAGCATTTGAAATCTTTTGGGTTTCGAGCTGGATTTTCAATTTTTCAAGTTCATATTGCCGTTCTTTCTCTAACCGAATT
The DNA here is from genome assembly GCA_949128135.1 of Parasteatoda lunata. Classification (NCBI taxonomy): domain Eukaryota; kingdom Metazoa; phylum Arthropoda; class Arachnida; order Araneae; family Theridiidae; genus Parasteatoda; species Parasteatoda lunata. The sequence goes on along the minus strand of OX421970.1, from coordinate 5,237,727 downwards.
TGCTCATCTACTTGGGCTTTAAGAAGTTTTTCTGCCTCAACTTCTTTCTCTCTAGCTATTCTTTCATCCTCAGCTTTTTGTTCTTCTTTTAGGCGATCTTCGATAATAATAGTGAGCATATTTTTCACAAGCTCTTCATCATAATTCTCACTTTTAAGAATTAGTTCTCGTAGATTAATAACTTTTAAATTATCGGACACAGTCAGACCAAGCTCTGAGGCAAGAAGTCGCAAGTCTTCTTTTTTTCCTTTTCCAAGAAATGCCATTTTCACTAGATGATTCGGAACCAAAGAAAGGGGTACGTTTGGCACAAATGTTAACTAAAATTGTTCGATTCTTATATTGTTCAAACCCAAATTAACAGTGTTAGTTCGATAAATAATTAATTATTTTGAAAAATCACCTTAAAATTTTTCCATACAAATATGAAATGTTTCTAATAATAGTTAACCTATCACACATTATTTGGGATAATTTGAAACAGTTAATATATTCCATTTAAACAACCAATGGAAAATGAAAATACACGATGCATTAATTATAAAGCAAGTAGTGGCAATGTAAGTTAAAACTATGAGTACATCCACAAAATTTCCATATAAAACACCAATATTGTAAATAAAACAAAATTTTGAACAATAAACATTGATACGTTTAATATACAAATATTTCACTTTATTCAAGAGTATTTATGCAGTGAATAAGTTATTTCAATATCACATTGGTGAAAGTTGTTTAACGGTTAGAATGTATGAAATAAAATTTCACTGAAAAAATGCACATGTGTTACTCATCTATTAAATTTAATTGCTTCACTTATTATTTTCAATACCCCAAAAGTAAAACAATAAATTTCTTAATTTATTTGCTTTAATTTTCCTAGATAAAAATTTTATTTTACCAAGATAAAGATTCTGTTTTCCTTGTTTTTTCCGAAAAAAACACAACCCTTTATTTACCAAAATTAACCACCTTTGTTACTAAAGTGTATTCAATATAGAAACATATATATAAAACACATAGCAAAAGGAAAAAAAAAATATTCCTTTTTTTTTTATAAAAAAAATTGTAACAAATGGAAATTGTAATAATAAAACTATACTATAAGTTGCATGAATGAATTAAAAAGAAGCAACATATTCTTAAATTTCTTTTCCTCTTTCTTATTTTTTTTTTTTTTTAAATAAAAAGCTTTATTATAATCTTAGCTAACTCAATTTATCTCTGTAATTGAGATCAATGAAAATAAAACAAAATACAATATAACATAAGCATAAGTTTCAGTTTCGATTTACAAACACTCCTATTTTATCATGAAAAGAAATTCGTCTGTGGTTTTGGCGCCGCAGAAAGCAATAAAGAAAGAATCTTGTCTGATTCACAGACGCGCAAGTATTAATTGAAAGTAATAATATTCAAATAGATGAGAAATTTTAAACACACTTTTTAAATGAGAAAACAATATCAATGCTTAAATATTTTAGAATGCAGTTTTTTTTTTTAACTTTTGCACAATATATTCATTTTGAAACATAAAAAATAGCTAACTCTCATGATATATTTCTCCACCAGATTCATAGTTTATAAAAATTATTTCGAGAATTAATGATTCAAAATACGTATAACATTAAAGTGAACACACCGAATAACTATACAACATAACATTTATCACAAATTTCAAATCAATGGATAGTAAATATTAATATTTTACTCTAGTAAACCTTACTACTATGAAAACTATACTTATCGGTGTTGGGCGGGAAAGGGTTTTCCCGGTTTTCCTCGTCTAGCTGGGGTGAGCTGGAAAACGGAAATACTAATTCAAAATCCAGGCAATAGAGGTACGGGATGTCCTCATAAAAGCACAAAACTGAACTGGATGTTCATTTGCTTTCTGAAAAAAAATTTGAGCCAGCAAGGAACCTTTAATTCGGCGCGAAGTTGGGCGTCATTTTGTAGGAGGAAGTTTGGGTTTATTTGTATTTTTCCAATTCGCATAAATAATGAAAGACCAGAAATTAACTAACTCTTAATATTTATTGAAAAGGACAAAACACATATAAAATAAAACAAGAATAAAAAATACAAGAATTTGGAAGTGGGGTTAAGGGTTCCGAATTATACGTCCGTATTTAACGGTGGTTCCTGGCAGACTGTCTTAGTTCACCGCCAGAGGCGCTGTGGTGGGGGAAAGAGGAAAGTTTGTCACAGTTTTTAATTTTTAATAAAATTTTTATACCGCGTTATTTAATATATTGTTATCGGAAGTGTAAACTTTCAGTTTTGCAAGTTGCAAATAAATATTTTTAGTGTCTCAAATAAATATTTTTAGTGTCTTAACCGTATCTTTCTAGTGTTGCAAAAGCATAATGTTAATTCTGCAAATGCATATTTTTAGTATTGCAAGTTCGCGCTTTTAGTATTACAATTTGTTAAATCTTTTGGTTCCAAACATTGTTGCCCGGCATCCAACAAAATGTTAGGTGGAAAAAGTTTGAAAATGTGGTACAACAGTTATGAGGTAAGGAACTTTATGAAATGAATCTTAAAACCTCTACTCAATCAGTACATTGAGAAAAAAGTATGGTAAAAACTACCAGAAATTGGTAAACTTCACTAGGTTTCTAGCTCAATAAGAACACCAAAAGATTCGGAAAACTAACGATATAATATCAATTTATAATATTAAAAAAATTTCGTAATTGTGGTACAATTAGGTTATTTTAACATGATACCTTATAGCATGGCATGAAAACCATTCATTCGGTTAAATTTACTCTTCAGTTTTGTATTTTTTAATAAATGTGCGGTAATACGAACAATAATTTTGAAAACATGAATTTCCGGTAAACCGTTATCATATGAAGGGAAAAATTACGAAATGAATGGTTTAAATACCGAATATTTTAATTACCAGAAATATCATTAATCATACAGTAGGGTTATTTTACAAATTTTTTTTGTGTAGGTGAACGGTTCTAAAAAATTCATACAATTATTCCTAGATGTTAATATAAACTGGTTTATTGCAAATAAATTAATATTTATCATATCATTTTTTTTTTTTTTTACCTGAAACATTGGCACATTAGTAGGCGTGTTCGGAAGCAATCAACTTGACAATTCAACAGGGCACAAATGTGCTGAAATCTTTTTTTTTTATCTATTTACAACTGGAAAAAAAAAGTGGACTTTAAACGTTTCCTGTTTTTTTTTTTTTTTTTAAATCCTTTTTTTCCTTATTGCTCTTTGGAATTAAAAGAAATCTCCCACAAATGTTTGATTGTGATAGCAAATTATCATTTCACTTGTTCTAGACATCGGCTTGACACCTCGGATCGGTCAAGAACTTTTTCCTATAAAAGAAAATTTAAACTTTATAGAGGTCTGTTACAGTCTAGAGTTTGTTACAGTCCTTATTCAAAAAGCGTGTTCCAGTCAATACTTTTACAGAAAAGAATTACAATACAGATAGCATTAGAGGTAAAAAACCTGGTACCTTTGTTCTTAAATGGATATTTAAGAAAGATATTTCTTCTCGAATCTCCTCTGTACTTATCTATCTCGCTCTGTACTTATGCATTGATACTTAATGTATGCTTTCTTTGTAAGCCATCTACGCTTCTCTATCTGTCTAAAGAATCACTAAATCGGTACTAACTTCAAAATACTTTGAACAATGTGTAAATAATGTCCCGCTCTTGAGCTAAATCTTAAAAATATAATTGATGGATACTTTTGAATATCTCAACTTCACTTTCTTCTTTCCTGACGTTGTGTCAGGTTTTATTAAAAAAAATAATAATAAATATGACTGAATCGAAAGCCGCATTTTTGATTCTATTCATTTTTCGAATTGGAAGAAAAAGAACATCAGTTTGTTTTAGAATCGACATAAATGTAAACAGTAAAGCAATACATTTTATTTTAAAGCCGTGATGCGAATTATTTGCATTTTAAGTGAACTTTCTTTGTGTAGTGGGAACACTATTTTGGTGTAAAGTAGTTCCCACCATTTTTGATATACCAAGATTTATTTTTAGTATAAAAAGCCAGAAATACGGTAAATTTGGGCAAATTCTTGTCATGAGCATACTTTTTTACTCAGTATAAGTGAGAAAATAAACCTAATTTTTTCAAAAAATTTTTTTACAAATTAATTTGATCGAAAAAAAATATTAAATATTTGTTGCTTTAAAAGGGCTAGCAGCAATTTAAGTAACATGTTACACTTAATTTAATTACCTTTTCTTTTTTAGCTCAATACGTACGTAAATATCTCAGAATAAAACTGCTCATTACATGTATTTTTTTTTTCAAAACATCAAACAGAGTTTTTCAAACGAAATCAAATCTACAGTCGGTGGACAAAATAATAGAAACACTTCTATACAAATAAATTTTTTCATATTCCTCAAGATTAATTTTATAACTTCAAAAGTGTTTAGATCATGTGATTTCTCGTGTATATCAATGAAGTTTAAAGATTTTAGAGGTTTGAGAACCGACCATAAAATACAAACGAAAAATAAGTGTTTTTGAGCACCCTATGTCAAAAATGTAGCAATAAATTCGTAACTTGCAACAATTATTTTGGCTATTATATGCAATAATTGCACCAAATTTTGCATGGCTTGCTTTATATGGACATTCTGTTAAAAAGCAAATTTTTTTTGTTTTACGTTTTTTTTTTTTTTTTTTTTACAATGCCTTTAAAAATAAACAATAAAATTAAACAAAATTTTTGCTTTAAAATTTTAAAATAAAAATGCTGAAAACTATGCAATATATAAGTAATTATAGTAATTCTTTTATACTGCTCATGCGAGGAAAAAAATTACCATTTTTTTTATAATTTTGTAGTAAATTGTATCTGGCAATTAATGAAAAAAGTCCAATTTGTATATTTTAAAAATTCAAAAGTTTCAAGCAATTTTCTAAGCTTTTGTATATTTTAAAAGCTAAGGAGTTTCCTACAAATATTATTTTGTGTCGTAAGAGAAAATTAAATAACAAATGATAACACCTTACAATAAACGTTCATGTGACAAAATGTGATTATATAAGAACACGCGAAAGAAAAGATACTTTTATGGGGGATTATCCCCAACAATGCAGGTGTCATTTGTTAATAAATCTTGTTAAATAGTACAAATGAAATTTGTGAAAACCCCTTATCATTTTGAGTTTTCTTTTAAAAAGTACGAAAACTACTTAGAAAAGTGCTTTAAACTTTTCACATTTTTAAGATGTGCAAATCGGGTTTTTTTATTAGTGGCCAAATACGATTTACTACAAAATGAAGGGGGAAAAAATTCATTTTTTCGCGCATGCGTAGTATAAAAGAACTACTTTAATTACTCATTTCTTCCACAGTTTTAAACAAATTTTTATTGAATTTTAAAGCAACAATTTTGTATTAAATTTTAAATTTCTCCAAAAATGTTGTCTAATTATTGAGTATTTTTAGACTTATAGCAAAAAACATAAGACAAAAAAATTAGTTTTTTTTAATAGAAATGTCCATATCTCCATAATTATTTAATTGAGGTTTACGAAATTTTGTTCCATTATTGTATATAATAACTAAAATAACTATTGAAAGCTACAAATTTATTGCTACATTTTTTGGTAGCATAAGGTGTTTAAAAACACTATGTTTCGTTTGTAATTTATTATCGATCCCTCAAACCTCTAATATTTTTAAACTTCTTTAATAAGTATGAGAAATAACATTATCTAAACAATTCTGAATTTACAGAATGAATCTTGAGTATTTCTTCAGAAATATGAAAATATGTATTTGTATAGAAGTGTTTCTATTATTTTGTCCACCGACTGTAGATTTGATTTCGTTCGTAAAACTCTGTTTGATGTTTTGAAAAAAAAAATACATGTAATGAGCAGTTTTATTCTGAGAAATTTGATATCAAATATAAATGCATTACCTAATCACCTTAAAATTTATTAAACGATTCTTTAAGTGTTTCTTAAAAAAAATCAAAAAATGAGTCAGTATGGAAGTGCTTCCATTATTTTGTCCAACGTCAGTAGAATCGAAAACTCTCTAGAGTCCAGACCCCTTAACGATATAAACCTGCGTATTTATAAATTTTACATTCCAATGATTCAAAGCTAATTCAGAGGGGGGAAGACTTTTTTTAAAACACACAGTCGTTGCTAACAAAAAACTTTCAACACTTCTCTATGTTACAAAGTAATCAATTCCAAATATTATTCCGAATCCCTTTTTGTATGATCTGCTCTACTACATTTTGCTAAAAACGGATGTTCTTTCAACAGCTGAAAGCAGTTTATCCGACATGTTGTAGGCAAAGCTACAACGATGAAAGAAAAATTGAATCGTAAATATTAAGACACTCTTAGTCATGACGTCAAAAAATAAAATGAGTGACAAAATAGAAAGCATATTTTTGTGAAATAACAAAGAAGCACGAAAAACGATAGGAAAGAATGTATGCTATGAAATTTCTAACTTTTTTTTTTTCTTCCTTCCTAAAACGTGCTGACTGCTTTATTGGAATATGACCAAAAAAGAAATGACAAAAGAGAGCAACTTTCTTCATATAGATTGGAAACTTTTATCTTTTAAATATTTTGCAGAATAAAAAGTTAGAAACATTTTTTATTTTTTTTGTTGTTGTTTCAGTTTGTGATTTCTGTCAATTTTAATGCAAGGGCATTTACACAACAAAAATTTTCTCCCTTTTTTGTATTAAAAAAAAAAAAAAAAAAAAAAAAAAAACTTCAAACACTTGGAGAGAGGCTTGGAAAATGTAAAAAAATAATATCAATAAAATAGCTGATATTTCTTTTTCTTTCTTTCTTCATTTATTTTATTTTTTCAGTTATTTTGAAATTTGTACACAAATTGCAGTATAACTATGTTGAATGCAAATATAATGCTTATCAACAGGGGTAAAAATCAAGAAAGTTTATTCAATGGTCCAAAGTACCAATATAACTAAAAAATATTACTAGTCCGCATACATTTTCATTGGTGAGTTTACATGTATCTCTCTTAGACTTTATTTTAAGAAAAAAAGTTAATAGAGTGGATTTAAATGGTTGGTCGGTTATTTAAGGCGCACTAGAGCTGCTCAATAGGCTATAGGCCACGGTCTGGGAAACAGTCCTTGGGAAGATCCGAAGACATAACATCACAATTTTACATTTGAGATCTCACAATTTTGTAAAGGAGAAAGGAGATCTCTGCAAAGGAGATCTCATTCGTGAGGCCACTTCCTCAAGTTAGACAAAGATCTGAAGAGGAAGTGGATTTAAATGAAAAATGTTTTACGTTTATTCAGAGAATGTTTTACGTTTGAAATTATGATGAAATAAGCTATTTCGTGCCATCGCTTGACATTCCGGCAAAAATTATCATTTTGTGTTAGGCTGAAATATATTTTAGTGGTCCCTGGTTTGGATTCATGGACTCCTGTTAATTTCGAGTCTTTCTTATTAACCCTTTCGAAGACCGTGGTAAGTATACTTACCACCAATTTTTTAAGCCCATGGTGAACTTTTGCACCACTTTTAATTTTGATTTCCATCAGTAATATTTTCAGCTTTCTTGAAGTACATTTTAAGACTGAACACATTTTAAGATCATCATAAGCACAGGTTAAAAATTTGGTATGCTAGAAGGGCCATTTTATAGTTATGTTTTTTTTTTTTTTTTTTTTTTTTTTTTTTTTTTTTTTTTTTTCATTTTTGAAATTCTGAATTTCCAATTTTAAATGATTTTTTTTTACAAATTTTTTCCTCAACTTCTTTTTTTTTCTTTACATTTTGCTTTTCTGCTAAAATCTATAGGACTTAAACATGAAATTATGAAGGTGAGTAGAACATATGCAAAGAGTTTAGAAAGAATACAAGAAAATACAATTTGATTATTATTAGTTTTATTTCTTTAAAAACACCGTTGAACAACCGACTTAATTTTGATTTTATAACTACCTATGTTTAAATCCTTAGCCTTGTAATTTTGAACCCAATTCAGAAGACAAGGGAATTGTGACCCCAACAGATTTAACTTGCACCAGTCTCCATTTTATACACGGGTATTCTTCGGCTGGCTAGATTCAAACTCCTATTTTCAGGAACACAAGTTCCAACGCCCAAGCTACCAGGCTATCCCATCCACATTATTAGTTTATTTCATAACATTCAATGAACAGCCGACCCAATTTTGAGTTTTTGACAACTAATGTTCAACTGAGTAGTCTTGTAACTTTGAACCCAATCCAGTAGACAAGGGAACTCCAGGATCAAGTATTGGAAGAACTTTCCTTCAGGGAGGACGTTTTGTTGGAACATTTGAGTTACATTGAAAGGAAAACAACGAAAGCCTCCCACAGTTAGTCTAAACGCAAGGGAACTCTAAACTCATGATCCGTCTGCCACTTAGGATATCCGCTGCCTTAGAGCATGGCATAAAATCAGTAATTCGGTTAATTTTATTTTTCAGTTTTGCATTTTTATTGAATGTGTAGTAATAAGAGCTACAATTTTTAAAACCAGATTTTTCGATGCTTTTTCGACCAGAATGAAATGCTTTAAAAGACAAATATATGTTAATGTTTAATATTTAATCAATGAAAAAACATAAACCATAATAAACTCTAACGAATTGCCCCTGGTAAATTTTGTGACAGAAGAAAAAATTAAAGCATGATAGATTTGCGGATTTTAGAAACACCTTCTAGTTTTACTATTCAAACGAATTGGTTTCGGTGTCTTTCACCCCGCCTGTCTCATTAGTGATTCAACATGTTTCGATATCATTTTTGTTTCGTTCTTACTTAATATTAATTTGTTTGCGACAATTAATTTTTATACCTTTTTTACTTAATTTTTTGTGAGTAGTTAATATCGAGGGCATTAACTGAAATTTGACTTTTTTTGTATGCCTTTTTTACTTACATCTTCCACACACCCACAAGCAACTGTCTGCTCCCAATAATACGTTAATATAAAATGAGATTGCAAAACAAAACGTGTGGAGTTATTTAAATTCATATTCAAAAGTGTTAGTTAATTGTTTTTTGAATCGACAATTTCAGTCATTTTTTAGGTATTTTAAAGTGTTATATAAAACTGCAGCATATCATATGAAAGCATTAAATGTATCATTTGTTCAACTTTGAAGTAAAATAAAAAGGAATAGCGATCCTTAGAAAGAGATATTAAATAGTCTCATGAGCAAATGAAGGGGCAAAATTATTTTTTAAACAAACCAGATAATTTTTTTACCTCTTCAACTAAAAATTGATTATTTTTAAATAATTTATTAATACTCAAATTGTTTAAAAGATATGTTTCTTTCTAATGACAACGAAGTTTTTTTATTTTATACAGTGATTTATTTATATTTTTTAAATTTATTTTTTATTTGTTTTTATTTTATTAAATTAAATGCACAGACTTGAAATAAAAACAAATCTGTCAAAATTTCATAAATAGTTTCAGTTTGCAATTTCAAGAAGTTGTTTCGACTTTGACTTAAAAATTTAAAAGCCGTATAAAAATGTAAAAGCCTTATTACTTTAAACACAAAATAACAACAAAAATCATGAAATTAAAAATAGAAACAATTATGATCAATAAACAAATGAATTTTGTGTACGAAATGTAATATTTTACAAATCAAACATATTTTATGTTTAGGGGAAACATGAAAAATTTGGTCATCAAAATTTGGTTTGAGCAATTTATTTTTAGCATATATATTTAAACATTTGTTTAATATATATATGCTAAAAATAAATAGTAGCTTGTTTGTTTAAACAATGCTCTATTAAGCAATATCACATGTTGCTTCTGCCTATTAGCAGTAAGTGAAATTAAAATAAAATCACATCTGTTATCTGAATTTCATCCTGAATAGACCAAATCAAGAATTTTGGCAAATAGGCCTGTCAAAGAGGGAATTAAATAGTGGTAACTAAATAAATAAATAAAAACCTAAATAAGCTAAAAAGATAAATAAATATATAAAAAAAATATATTTCTCTCCATTAAGTTCAAAATGCTGAATAAACCTTAATATTCATTCCTTAATAAACATTAATATTAATATTTAACAACGTAGCTTCAGATTTCTTACTCTTCAACAGTAAATAACAATTAGATTTGATGTTTCTTTAAACAAAATTATCGCATTTTTTAGATACTATAATAACCCACACTAGCTCAGTTCGTTAATAATCAAACATTTTAATTACTATCAAATAAGAATTACAAACACAACACAAGACAAACATCAAAATCACTTATTTCTACATCTACTCAAAACAGTTTGTGAGGGAGTCAGAGAGGATCATGGGTGAAGTTTTTTTGTGGCGCCATCTTGCGGGCAAACCAAGCATTACATTCTCCCCCTCTGTTTTAATTAGCGTCTGGCATTTAAAACAGCATTTCTCTTCGGTCTTCCTCTTTTTCGCAGAGGAGCAATTGGAGTAGTCTCCATTTCAATGAACGATCTTAATGCCGAAACATGGTAAGTTCCTATAGGTGAATTAGGATTGTTCAAACTGGCCACCTCGTATGAAACTGGTGATCGTTGAGTTAGGATCACATAAGGGCCGTCGCGTTTTGGCATAAATTTTGCTGTTTTTTTGTTGTGAGATCTGCTAATAGGATGTAAAACAACACAAACTTTTTGGCCAGGAGTAAAATACAGTTTTTTTTCTGTCCCGGTCATAATAAGTCTTTCTCTGGTCCTGTTTCATTTCAACGCGTTCCTTAATAAACTTAGAGATTGAGGCCAATCTCTTCAAGTACGGCGTGATTTCCGGAACAAAGTTATCATTGTCCAAAACAGCTTTTAGATCGTAGGCTACATCATCAATTGTCCTCAATTCACGCACAAATTGCAAATATGCTGCAGTATGTCCAGTTGTATCTGATTTAGAAGAATTCAGAACGCACCGAATGCTTGGTAGTTTTTCAGACCAAGAATCACGTGAATCTCCCATAAGGATAGCAAGTCGAGGTTTTAAGTCTCGATTTTTTCTTTCGACTGGATTTGCTTGTGGATGGTAAAGTGGAGTTAGGATTTGATCAATGTCAAGTGTACAACAAACCTGTTACAGCACAGCACTTACAAATTGTGGGCCATTATCACTAATTAATTTTCTTGGGATTCCGTACCTCAGGAAAACTTCTTCAATAAGTTTAGTTGCACACTCATGTGCAGTGGCTGAGACAAGAAAAAACAGTTCCACCCACTTAGTGCGCAATCTTCAGTATTAAAGATCCACTTATGGCCTTCTTTACTTTCTGGTAATGGTCCAAATAAATCTATACTCAAAGTCTCAAATCGTTGAGCGTACGCCGGAGTTCTTAAAAGTCCAGAAGGTTTTTGATTGGTTGCTTTGAAACGACAGCATTCAGGACATTTCTTGACATAATTTTCAATATAAGATCTCATGCCGGTCCAATAGTATCTCTGAGAAATACGTTGGTATGTTCCTTTCTCTCCAAAATGACCAGCCGTAGGAGAATCGTGATGCAATTCATGATAGTTTCTCTTTCTTGGGAAGGTATTACAAGTTGAGCTTCTTCTGCATCGGAGTCTGGGGCATATCTATAGAGTATCCCTTGATTCATCAAATAGTCTCTATCTGACCAGTTTACAAAATCTTCATCCTTCTTATTATTTTCAAAACATTCGATTATTTTCTTAATATTTTCATCCTTTAGCTGAGCATCACGAATGCTAGCAGGACTTCTAGTTGGCATATCTACACTCACAAAATTACAGATTTCTGTATTGTTTACTTCAGTATCACAGGCAGGTCGAGACAACATATCAGCTACTATATTCGATTTTCCAGGAAAATATTCCATCTTTTGGTTATAAGATTGAATTTTCAAAGACCAGCGGGCTAATCTTCCAGACGGTGACTTTAGATTCATCAACCACTTTAATGGTTGATGGTCTGTCGCTACAGTGATTTCTTGGCCTTCTATGTAACCGCGGAATTTATCAAGTGCCCACACGACAGCTAATGCCTCTCTTTCTGTGGTTGAGTAATTTCTTTCAGCTGCTGTGAGAAGTCGACTGGCATATTCTATAGGATGTTCATTTGTCTTGTCCTCTCCTCGTAAAAGCACTGCTCCTAAGGCATAGCTACTAGCACCAGTTCTTAAGATGAATGGCTTCTTACAATCAGCTTGCTTCAATACTGGAGGAGTAACAAGACATTTTTTGAGAAATTCAAAAGCTTGTTGTTCTGCTTTTCCCCAATTCCAAATGGTTCTTTTCTTTGTTAGATTACTGAGTGGCCGAGAAATATCAGCAAAGTTCGGAATAAAACGTCGATACCACGAGCAAGATTGCAAAAAGGATTTCACTTGCTTTACATTTTTCGGTTGGGGTATGCTGTTTATAGCTTCCACTTTAGCAGAATCAAGTTCTGATCCATTAGGCGTTATCCAGTGTCCCAAGTATTTTACTTTTTCACAGACAAAGTGACATTTCTCTCGTTTAGCATTCAGCTTAAATTCGATGAGCCTCTCAAACACTGCCTGAAGATCGGAAAGATGGTTCTCAAAAGTGTCCGACAAAACAAAGATGTCATCAAGATAAGATAAAGCTAATATATCCTTTAAGCCTCTTCTGAAACGATCAATCAACCTTTGGAATGTGGCTGGAGCATTTCGTAGACCAAACGGCATCCCTAAGTACCGGAAAGTTCCATACGGACAAACAAATGCTGTTTTATCCTGATCTGCTGGATAAACTGCGATTTGATGATAACCAGATCTTAGGTCTAATGTTGACATATAAGGTGTATGCTTAGCCTCATGTAATAATTCATCCATTAATGGTAAAGGATATGTATCGGGTACAGTGAGGGAATTAATTTTGCGGTAATCAATGCATAACCTCATGCTCCCATCTGGTTTAGGCACAAGAACCACAGGTGAAGCGTACGGTGACTCACATTCTTAAATGACACCTTGAGCCAAGAGATTGTCTAATTCTTTCCTGAGAATTTCCTTTTTAACAGGCGTCATTCTGTATGGTGGCGTTGCAACAGGAGGATTATTTCCCGTGTCAATACGATGTTCGGCGAATGGAGTAACTTCTCCCCCTAGTTGAAAGCATATCTCATACTTTTTAAGAAGAGCATTAATTTGATTTCTTTGATCAGGCGTAAGTCCTTTTCCTTCATCTTCACGCAAAGCAAATTGGTTACCTTTTCTTAGGGTTATCACCAAAATACCAAGACTTGGTCGATGCTGCTAAGACTATATTAGCCTTCTTTAAAAAATTTATACCCATCAAGGTTCTGTTACCTTTAACTCCAGGTAAAACTATAAATTCTGTTTCAATAGTTCTACCTTCAATAGTTACTGGCAGTATAGCTGACAAAGTTTCTCTAGATTGGGTCACGCCATCGGCTAATGTAACATTATGAGTGTGCTTTTTCAATGCCACTTGATTTTCCTTGAATAATTCAAACATGCGCTCACCTGCAATACAACGGTTTGCTCCTGTGTCTGCACAGACATACACCTCCTCATTACAGATCGTAATAGGTATATTCGGAGTTGACCCTGTCGAAGTATTACAACTATAGAGCATTACCTTTCTTGCTTCAACAGTTTCGTTCTGTTCTGCAACGGAACAATTAGGGCATTTCTTTCTTATAAACCCTGGTTTTCCACAACCATAACAAGATATCTTTGATTCTTTATTCGAGGGAAACTCGTTTCTTTTTACTGCATAATTAGGCTTATTTAATTTCTTGTAACTATCCTGCGATAGGATTTCTCTCTTACTTTTGACAGCCGTATCCTTCTTTACATAAGTGGATCTAAGGTTGTCGTAGGCGTCAAGCTTATCAGCTTAAGTATCTGGCGAGTTTAATTGTTCCCACTCATCTAACAGATGCTCCTTGCAATCAGGAGGAACTCTTCTTTTTATTTGATCCGCAATGATCAGATTCTGAAGATCCTTAAAAGTGGTAACATTCAGCTCATTCAACCAATTCTCGAAATAAGCTCTCAGTTCAAAATAATGATCACGCCAGGTGCTTTCTTTTTGCTTGCGATGAGCAAAAAATAATTGCCTAAATTTCTCGGAACTCAATTTGAAACGCTTGAGAAGCAAATCTTTTACATAGTTAAAATTTGAAGCATTTTTTTCAGACTCACGGGCTATGAGGGTAGAAATCGAATTCGGTATCAGACTTAACAGGTGGGAAACCCAAAGTTGCTCAGGCACCTTTGCTAGCTTTAGCTGCCTTTCCAGCAATATCAGGAATAGGGTAGTATCATCAGTTTCGGCTTTAAATGGAGGCAGTAACTTTTGAATATCTACTCTGGTTTCAGAATAAGATGTCGGATGTACTACACTTCCAATCTCCGCACCTTTAGGTTCTGTAGCTTGCAGTTTGAGTTTTTCCAACTCAAAATTCATTTCCATTTTTTGTTTTTCTAACTCGAATTCTTGTTGTCTACGTTTCTCTTCCAATTCGGTTCCTGCCTTACGTTGTTCCTCTTCACGTAATTCAACTATATTTTTCACCAGTGAATTAACGAAGACCTCATCTTTGAACAGAGGGGAGGATTTTATAAGCTCGCGCAATTTTGCAACTTTCATGGTTGGTTGAACGTCCAATTCCATCTCAAGTGCTACCTGATATAAAATATCTTTACGCGCCTTGTCAATTTCAGACATTTTTACAAAAAAAATATTTTCCCTAAAAATCCTGTAAGAACAACATGAGAAAAAGACTAAAAATTCGTTAAAACTTACCTTCACCCATGAGCTTTGTTAACTATTTCAATGCATGATATATAACATTCAGTGCTTATTAAATTTTTTACTTTTTACTAATAAAAGGTGAAATTTATACCACTCATTAAGATATTTAACATACTTAATTTCAAATTAACACCTTAATTAATATTCATTAAAATATTAATTACCATATAAAATATTTAATGCACAAAATTTTATAATTTATAACAGTTCGCACTTTTTATCATGAAATAATAAACAACTAAATCTTACCATATAGCAATAAAACAATACTCATAATAAAATTAATTCTTAAACAAATTAAAATATCAATACCAATAATCTACAAATATAATACCAATAATCTAAAATAAATTTCCTTTAAAAATTAATGTTCTTTTAAATATTCAAAACAAAACATCAAGAACATTACGTCATCATTCAAAAGAACAAATCACAATTTTTTATTTAACAGATATTTCTTCTTTCTTTTCTTTCAAACAAAAATAATAACCCCTACAATAGTAGCATTGAAATAATAACTATCTTTAAAGTACAACATGTGAAACCACTACATATAATAAAATAAACCAAAACAAAATCACTGTTGAGAACATCAAAAGAATATTCATTTCAGCAATAAATAAAAACACACCGCACTTTCGTTTTGAAAGAAGTAGAATACGACGTCAAGTATTTAAGGCAATAAATAACAGAATCAAATTACACACTTCCTTTTCGAAAGGAATTAATTAATACCTATACATTCGAAACAGAAAATTTAAATTTTGATGTGTACCTAAAGAAAAACAATCTTCAGAATAGCATTCATAGAAAATATTTCTAAATTTAACATACACTTCTTTTATCTTTTAATTCTAGAACATAATAAGTGTGAAACAAAATACTTATAGACCATTATTCAATATTATAATCAATATTTCAATATTATCATCATAATATTATAAACCATTTTTCAATGTTTGCTGAAAACTAATACAAGTGCTTTACAATTAAAACACACAAATTTATGAAACTAAATACTCATAGAACGAAACTTTTTTTTTTTTTTTTACTTTAACTTTGCCGGCCGGCACAAAATTTAAATACTTAACACTTTCATATTTTAATCATTGCAGGTTTGATCGATCGATGCATTATTTTCGGAATTCGGGCCCCATAGGTGGGCCGCCACTATAATAACCCACACTAGCTCAGTTCGTTAATAATCAAACATTTTAATTACTATAAAATAAGAATTACAAACACAACACAAGACAAACATCAAAATCACTTATTTCTACATCTACTCAAAACAGTTTGTGAGAGAGTCCGAGAAGATCATGGGTGAAGTTTTTGTGTGGCGCCATCTTGCGGGCAAACCAAGCATTACAATACTTACTTATTGCTTTGTTGGTTCTTTAAATACTCATCCTTCAGAACAAACTGGGTCAAGTTACCATTTAGTAAAAAGCTTTGACCTAGTTCTTCAGCTTTTAAAAATTATTAATAAAACATACTATTTAATTTGACAAAGATTTTAATTTAAGTAAAAAATATTGATGTAAACAGGGGCAAATATAGTAAGCTATTAGATAATTAATAATTTCAACTTTGAAATTTATTATGTTAAAAAAATGTATAAATGAAAAACTGTGCAAACCTTCCATATGTTTTCCCTAACCTCAAAGTTGATTTGATAAAAACATTTGCTTACCCCCAAAGGTGAAAAATGTATGTCTTCTTGATGTCCTTCGAAAATTTTGATATAGGAATTCGGAGTTTACAGATTCATGCACGATTAATTTAGATTAATTAAACAAAATAAAATCAATTACAATAAAAAAGTCAATTAAACAATTAGCCTAGTTGAGAAAAAAGGAAAAAAAAAAAAAAGCCTTTATAATAAATTAGAAAAACATCTAAATTTCGTAAAAAAGAAAAATTAGAATTGAGCGAGGACCACTTGTGACACAACGGAAATCTCGAAGCAGAGTGACCCAAATAAAAAATACTAACATAACCGTCCCTCTATTTGCAGTCCTAGAAATTTTTTGTTCCAAGCAATTTATGACCTGAAATCAAGCAAAGGGGTGTTTCAGTTTCTGTGGATATCCCATATTTCCGAAGTAAGGACAAAAGAGCCCAAGGCAATTTAAAGAAGCTAAAAAAAATTTTTTCACAGTTTAAAGTGAGTCGGCTATTTGAAAACTCTGTGGGAGGTGGCTAGGAAAGCAGGGATATTTACATCAGTCGAAAGAGCGTTTTATTGCTTTTTTGGTTAGAAAAATGAAGACAATTATTTTATATTTCTAAACACTTTGATTAAAATTTGAGAAGCGTCAGCCAATGTAAAAAGGAAAAAAAAAATTATTTTGGGCTTCAGAGGGCCCCAGCTCCGAATAAAAATTTAAAAAAGAAGGGAGGAAATGGAATGAGGGGGCTCTTGCCATCTCGGGGCCCCAAGCTACAGCTTCTTTAGCTTATACGTGAGTCCGGCCTTGATAGCAATCCAAACTATGTATTAAAGATTTTATTTGACGCAAATATCAGTAAATAAAATTAGGAACATTTTTCAAATGGAATGCGACAGTTTTTTTGAAAATTTGATTAAGGATGCTTCAGTTGATTTGAAGATTGATGATTTGAGAAGATGATTTGAAAAATAATACTCCACGTTGCTGTGTACAGGAAAATAAAAACTGATGATTGAAATGATAATAATACGTGTTTTGAATTTCAAATGAAGCAAAAACTTTTTTATTCTAATAATTATCAGTTGAGTTATATCATTGCAAAGTAAGTTTCCAATAAACCAAACTCCAAGTCCAAAACGTTTTATATTTTTAAATTTTCTATATTTACTCCGAGAAAAACAGTATGGTAAAAACGTCCTGAATATGGTAAAATTTACCACGATATAGGAACAACAAAATGCTTAGTAATTTTTAACGAATTGATTGGTAATGACTTTGGTAAAGTTAACAATAAAATATGGTTTTATAGTATGTAATAAAATTTAGTGATTGTGGTAAAATTTAATCATTTAATCATGATTCCTTAGAGCATGATATATATATATATGCCATTTTTTCAGTTAAATTTACTATTTCGTTTTGTATTTTATACTAAATGTGTGGTCAAGAATCTTAATTAATTTTGAAACAATAACATTAAACTATAATTTTGAAAACCACAATTTCCGGCAAACTTTTACCATAGGAAAGGAAAATTTAGAAAATAAATGGCTTAAATACCCTATATTTTCGTTTATTAACCAAAATTATGGTTCTTTTTTTAACGGAAATGTCACTATCTATCAGTACAGAAATTTCACCAGAATTTTGTTTCTCCGTTCGAGGATAATCGAAAACAAATTCACACATTTGCTTGCTGGAATTGTGATTTATTCTATAGAATTTGAGAAGTTGTTCTCGAATTTTGTCGTCAACTATTGTAAATTTAAAAATATTAAATAAAACTTATATTTTCGAAGTCTTGTTCGAATAATGGTAGATATTTCAAAGATATTAAATGGAAATTAGAAAGTCATCTTGCGAGTGAATCTCTAATTACAAAAATACTAATTTCAACTTTAATAGCCGTACATTTTCTGATTAACTATTACTAATAAATGGTGGTAGATTACTTGGCAAAATGCACAACATGCATTATTAGGTTTAAAAATGTTGGCAAAATGCATGATAGGCATAGCGACCTACCACATTAATTAATTTAAATTCAACTTTAGGTAGTTTAGCATGTTTGAAGGGGTTGCAATTGTATCCGTGTGTCTAACTTTTAGGACGTTAACAAAAAAACAAAAAAACAAAAATACTCTGAAGACACACAAACTAACTGTTTCTTTTATTTCCATACGATTAGTTGTTAAAATATCTAAGAACCCTTGAAATAAGTGATTAATGTTTTCAGCATATGCGTCCTATCACTTAATCGTCCCTCCTTCCCTTTTCATAATCATTCAATCTCTCATCCATCTCGATTCCAACTGGGTTTGATTGTCCTACCCGCGTTTTATAAAAACAATTTAATAAAGCTTGAATACGCTCCAACGCAGGATCCTAACTTTATAAAATAAAAAATAAAATTCAGAACCAGAACGAATCAGAAAGAAAAAATTAAACGTTACCTATACAAAACTAATTACACCCCCTCAACAACAAGTAATCGTAACAGTTTTTTTTTTTTTTTCTTAGCCGATAAAGCTCATTTTCAGATGCTAGTTCTTTTTTTTTTTTTTTTCCCTTTTAAGAGGACATTCTACTTTTTCTTTACCTCACTTTCCTTTCAAAAGTTGACAGCTGACGTCCTGCAAATGATTTATGACTTACCGAACAATCTTAATTTCTTAATTGTCTGTAATTACTTTTGACTCCACGTGGACGTTTGTGTCTACCAAGTTATAGCTGTACGTTGTATGGCCTCTATTTTCCCTGAAAAGCGCCT
Source organism: Parasteatoda lunata (assembly GCA_949128135.1). NCBI lineage: Eukaryota > Metazoa > Arthropoda > Arachnida > Araneae > Theridiidae > Parasteatoda > Parasteatoda lunata. Next base: position 5,218,478 of record OX421970.1, on the reverse strand, counting down.
CTATTTTTTCTTTTTTTTTCTTTTTAAGAAATTTAGTAAGTTTTGTATTCTCTCCCCTCTCTAAGATGTACTTAGTATTCAAAGAGAGTCATTAGTTTTTTTTTCTCCAGATAATTAAAATAAAGTTGAAGAGTGTAGCTGAATACGTTCTGTAAAATCAGCAATTAAAAACGAGTATTCAAAGTTTTGTCAGGTAAAAATGTTTTTTTTCTCTATAAAAGTGCTTGAAACGTCTGTTTTCAATAATTAACTCTATCTTATTCTTTATCGCATTCGCTGTCAACTTGAAAATGAGATATCAAAAAAAATATGTATATTGTTCATTTATGTAATAATGTTTTTAATATATGAATAGTTTCAATTGCAATGTTTTTTTTTGACATCTAAATGGTAGATTTAAAAGTTTTAAATTCATTAATAAACAATTTTAAGATCGAAAGTATAAAATCCATGTCCAATTACTTGCTAGGGTACCTTTCAAATTTTTAATCAATGTGGTCTTTTTTACAGTAAACTCACTCCTATGACATACTCGAAAGAAGTGCAATCTGATTAGAAAGGCTGCCTCTTGCACGGGTAATGTAATCTCCTGGCCAAAACTAGGATAGGCTAAGACTCTCCACAACGCTGAAAGTCTAAATTTCGAAAATATATTCATAATAACACAGCATTGCTGATTGATTATTTAATTAAAAAAAAATATTTCGAGACATTTTCGACTAAACAATATGATTATTTCTTTGATTACTTTAAGCCTTTCGATATACTTCCCGCGATATACTTGGTGCTCCCGCGATATACTTGGGCAGCGTAAAAATAGCAAAATTTGCATAACTCATGATTTCCGCGGTGATTTTTTTTCTCTCGTCTATTTAACTGTACAACCTGTCCTTTTCAAGTTCATGATTTGTTTCAGCCGTTTTTGTGATGTTTAATTAATTATTCAGGTCTGGATTAACAAATGGTGTTAGTTGTCCAAATTTCTGCGAAATATAGAAACATGTTTTGTAGCATTTTGTATGCCCTTTTCAAAATGTGATAATTGATGCGATAAAAAAAATCACGAAGAAGCGCGAATTTAGTGCAAAGTTGCTAGGTTGGACTTAGTCTCGCGCCTTGTTTTTAAATTTATCGTACTAAACTTCATTTTCAATAAATATTTTGCAAGTATTTTTCATATTTCATTTGCATATACATTTCATCCTTGTGCTTCATAAAACAAATCATTATTTTACCAAAATTAATTTTTAAAATTTTGTTTTTACTTAACTAATCTTCAATTTCAGTTTTTATGATGATCTACTTTTTTTTAAACTAATTCTCTTTTGAAAAAAAACCTCTTATACATAAAAAATTTGATATTTTAAGTATATATACGTGTAGATTTGAAATATGTAATAAGAAATGCGCAATTTTTTATCCTATTTTGAATTTAAAAAATCCACTTCAAGAGAATTAAGAACACAAATAACATAGAATCTATCAGAATAATCAATGTAACTAGACAGTTATATTTCGTCAACTGTAATAATGTTTAAGTACTAGCTAAATGTATTTCGATACCATAAAGTATTTCGAATTCCATGAGGTATCAGACAGCGAGAAAATCATACCCTTTATTTTATTATAACCATTGATTGAAGGAACAATGTTTAAAGATTTGTCATCAATCAATTCTGTCATTTTCCAAGCATTATGTTTTTTTTTTTTTTTTTTTTTTTTTTTTTTTTTTTTTTTTGTCATTAATACGACCTATAGTTGTTAATCTATCTATAGCCGCAAATCAGCTACAAATATGTTTTCACAAAATGTTCAATGGATTTGACAGATCACGATGATAAATGACAGAGTGTGTTTATGAGTCCGAATAAGATTACTCTTCACAAAATATAGCAAGATTGAACGGTTATATTATTTTGTAATATTTTCTTTTTAGTTTACGTTATTAAAGCATAGCTTTAAGAGTAAAATAATGAAGTTTTTATACATATATACATTTCCATTAAAATACTAGTTTTTGGTGTGCAGTTTACAAATTGGTTAATATAGACACGGTTTTAACATTTAAAAATGAATTTAAAAGTATTATTAAAAAAATGAAGAGAAAATGTTGATAAATGAAGAAAAAAAATAGAAAGAATGCAAAGTAATCAAATAAGCTTTCCAAATGTCTTGTAGAAGAGTTGTGAAAATTTTAACTAACAAACTAAATGGTAATAAATGAAAAAAAAAAAAATAGGAAGAATGCGAAATAATCGAATAAGCTTTCCAAATGTCTCGTAAAAGATTTGTGAAAATTTTGCCTGACAAACTAAATGGCCATAAATGAAAAAAATAGAAAGAATGCAAAGTAATTAAATAAGCTTTCCAAATGTCTTGTAGAAGATTTGTGAAAATTTTGTCGAACAAACTAACGATAATAGATTTTAAAAAATAGAAAGAATGCAAAATGTTTAAGAATATTTTCAAAAATATATCAGGAAACACTTGTTTTTAATCTGAAAAGCATATAAATTAACGTGATAGACCCTGATTTCAAATAACATAACAAAATTAAATGTAATTTTTATCAGACGTTTAAACGCCACATTTATCTAGTTTTTGAGTCCACATTCGGCCCTCTTATTTGAATTGACATCCCTGTTTTAAAACAACAAAATTTCACACATCAAAATGCAAATATTAAATCATATAACTTAAACAACATGCCGTTATAAGGAAATTTAATTTTTAATACTTTTGCAGTAATTTAAATGTACGGTTAAATAATCCGATTATTTTTGTTTTGGTTGCGAAAATTTTAAATCGAACTTATTTCGTGCAATTATCATTCTGCATTATACCGCAAGACAAATCTTTAAATATCCCCAAATATCTCCAACTATAATAACAGTCTGACACGGTTAATTGTTTAAGTTCGAGAAGTTTAAAGAATTAAAAATATTCTATATTGATTTAAATACTAAATAAATACCAACTATTGCCCATATTGGTATCATGATACCAAGGTAAATCGTTTTGACCACCAAAGTAAAGGTTATACCCGCATACAATTACATTGGCCAAGTCATAAGAGAAGAGGGGAAAATTACGAAATTCCTCGATTTAATTTCAGTTCATGATTTATTATTTAGTTCATTGATTTTAAGATGGATATTCAAAACTATTTGCTTTACATTTACGAGCGATATTTTGGATAAACATAATGGCTGATTCGCATTGCGTAACATCAACTAAGATTGAGAGACATTAATTCTAAATTGTAAAATATATTATAAAATATAGTGTAAATATATCCGATTATTGATAGTCACAGAAAATGAATTAAAATTTAAATTCCTTGCAGGTGTTTTTTACTAAAGTACATTATATACGAATAAAACATTGAGGAGGGTTATTTTAAATTAACGCTAGAACGACCGGCATTTTTGCCTACCTGGAACAACCATTGTGGTCATTTTGACCGCAATAAGAAAACCAAAACGAATTTTCTCAAGTTTCACAGCTAGTCAGAATTTGAATCCACAATTCTTTGGCTTATTTTACATGTCTTGGATAAATTTTTAATATGTTTTATATGGGTAAGAGCTGTTTATTGATTTTTCTTCCGCTGTAAAATATAAGTTAGAATTTTCTTCAAAATTTTTTCACTTCGTGGAAGGAAGGGTAAAGTTGTCATGTTTCAAACAGACCCGAAAAGAACTGCATTAATGCCTGTTTATGCGATCCAAGTTCTTGGACGAAGATTGATTGAAATTGATGGAAACTTGTTTTGCTTTAAGCTTGGATCGTGAAAACAAACACCCCAAGTCCTTGGACGATAGTAGAACATGTTCTACTTTCCATCCAAGTTTTTCCTCCCTTAACCAATCAGCTTCTTAATTTTTTTGACGTCAACAAGCAGGTATCAGATTATATTATTTTGTTGTCTGTTTTCATACATTTTAGTCCAAATAAATTAATCTGTCATGGTCTATTTGTGTTATTATGATTTTATTTGAATTTATTTAGTAATTTTAAATTCATGTAAGTATGATTTTTTAATGTTGAATATGAACAATGCGCATGTGCATGTATTTCTTCCACCAATCCGTGACATTCAAGAACTTTGATAGTGTCGACGAATCATCCAATTTCTCGGATTCAAAAACTTGGACTGTGTAAACAGGCCAGTTAGTGGAGCAACAAAGAGATAAATTTCTTTAGTGAAAAAAAAAGTTGTACGATGTCTATCTATAAAGATGCGTAAAAAGTAATGGACGGCAAAGAGCATGTTTATATCCAGAGAGTATTCTCAAATATCTGTAGTTTAATTTTTCCGCCATGGTAGTTCTGGGTAAAACTTAATTTTATGATCTTATAACCTAATACAATTTTTCTTTAATACATTTGGGGACCTCAAAAAGCTGTCACGGTAATCAAGTAGGATGAAATAATTATTTACTGTTCTCAAAGTTGATAGTCAAATCGAACGCTCCGGTCATTCTACTCTTAAACTGAACTAAACTCAATTGCATGACAGCCAATGAAAGGCTAGGCTTGCTGTACCCATTCCAATTTTTATGACCTTGAGCTCTAAGGTGCAGGAGCAGATGTTCCGATTGGGTGGTCAGCCGAACGTAGACCCAATGTTTAGTCCTCAAGTTTGCTTAGTACACATTTAATCCATTTATTTGAAAGGATGAAAAGCTGAATCTATTTTGCTAGGTCCCGCAATGGACTGATCTAAAAGAAAGCGGGAGGGTGACCACTTTGATCAGCCTGCGTTGGGATCGACCGTAAGCGGTATCGGCCCTTGTTAAGCTGTTCTACCGTAAAGTGCTCGACTTCGCGTGCAGGTCATCGGGCTACCGAAGCGGGGGTGACATACCCTCTGCAGAGGATCAAAATTGCGATGGCATCTCTTCGGATCATCCTCAGGGATGTTTCCCAGACCGTCGCCAATTGCCCATTGTGCAGCTCCAATGCGACGCAAATGAATTACAACTAGTTCAACTAGTTGCTTTGTGATAAAATAGAGTTTAATTTTGCTTGTTGCATCACCTTGTATTGTAATCAGACTCTGAAATACGATAGAAGTTTAAGCACTGCAGTTTGTCCAAAAGTGACCGGTATTTAGACGGAAGATAAAGTCTACTTCTTGTTAAATTCTACTTGAAGCTAAACGAAAAAGACTTCTATTCTCAGTAGGCAAAGAACGCCAGTCGAGATATGGCACTCCAGATAGTCGGAAATTTAGGTTGATAATTATTCTCTTTGGCGATAACGATAAACTTAGATTTCAGTAGTCAGGAAACAGCTGTAACTTCCATTATCATTAGACACGGAGCTCCAATTAAATTCTGAGCGTCTTAGTAACTTAGAAAATCAATGAAATATCAATAAGTATCCTTTGTTGACTATAAATTCTGCTTGTTGCAGTTAGAAAACGATTGAAACTTTAACTAATATGTAGCTGTTTTCAACTAATATGTAGCTTATTTTATAATTTAAATATCCTAGATATTCTGAAAGTGTTTAAGATATTGATTGATGATAATATAATGCGACGCAAAAGTTTAGGCATGCTTATTTTTTTTAAATATGTTTTTAAATAATGCATATTTTTCTCAAATAATTTACTGATCGTGTGAATAATTCTTAGACAAACATACCAGAGAAAGAACGCTATAACTAAAAAGGTGAAATAGAAAAATTAAACATTCACATTTTCATCAATTTTAACTTCTGGAAGTGCTTAAGCACAAATGACAATATTTATACAGAGAGAAGAAGGTAAAGAATTTTAATAATTAATATGTGAACCCTTCCTTTTAATTAACTAAAACACATGTTCTCTGTGTTGATATTGAACTATGCTCTTTTTATACCTTTTTCGGGTACTGATGGGGACTAATTTTCATTCCCATTTACGATTCGAAAAACAATACCCCAAACGATATCTATGGATTTAGGTCCGGGACCAAATGAGAGGCAGTTTTAATTTTTTTTTTTTCGCTTTAAACCACCATATGTAGAAAATTTATGTATGCTGGCATTATCTAGTTGGGAAAGCCCCTTCAGCCCACCTTGTATAGCTCTGAAAGATGGTACATGACTTACTGGTAAACTTTTATAGTCAAATGAGGTTTTAGAACATCTAAAAAATAACTAAACTGGTTTTGTCATATAATCCAAAGGAGCACACCATAAGTACCCATAATGACCGTCTGGAACACCTATATTTCAAATTTTGTCATAACTGAGCAGCACACAAATTTATTTATACAATTACTTATGGATCAAATCTTTTTTTTTCTCTCTCTTGTTTATGATTTAGTTGAAGGCAAAGGAATCAGGGACATCTTATAATGGATTCAGTTTCCTTAATCTTTCTACAAATGAGATAGATCTCTTGAAAGAATATGGTTTATGTCATTTGTTGAGCAATTTTTGTTTATTTGAAGGATATATTAGCCGTTAAATTTTAGAAGTAAATATTATATATTATCACGAGAGTTTATTATATTTTTTTCAGGTTTATTTATTTATTTTCGGAAATTTTCTAATACTTGGTTATTCCCAACCTGGTATAACGAGAGAAAAAACGCTTTTTTTTTCTTTTGAAAAACTTATTTATAGAATTAAATTAATACAGAAACCGTTCTACACTCAAAGTACACACGGATCTAAAACTGAAGAAACATAAGTACTTTATAGAGTTGTAACTTTCAATAAATCGAGTTAGATGATTAGTTTTAAGAATAACAATCACAAATAAAAATTTGGTCAAAATGCTACAGATTTCATGTGTCCATCTTTTGTTGTAGAAGCAATGTATTTATTCTTTCAGTTAAATGTTATAACTGATGTCGTGCCTATTACAATATTTTTTACTTACAGTGTAAAGTCTGTACTTCGAGATCAATTATCATGTGGAAATCTGACGACCCATAAACATTTGATGCATAAAAAGGACATTGACCCGTTTTTAATTATCCAATTCCATCAACGAATATTACTGATATTATTATTAATTAATATTATTATCAATTTATGTAACCATCCAACAATATCAACAAATATTGCAACTATCCAATAATATCTAAGAGTATTGCAATCGTCCAATATTATTATCTAGTACCCCAATACTTTAAGTATTGTAATTATTCATTACTGTCATCAATTGTGTAATTATCCAATAATAACATCAAGTGGTGTAATTATCTAATTCTATCAACCAGCAATTATCCGATAATATTATCCTGTTTTGAAGTACTATACTATCATTCCGCAATTATTTAATACTATCTATCAACATTGCCATTATTCACTAACAACCAGCAGTGATCGTGAAAGAATTCGAGTTCAAATTACGGTTAAAATTACTGGCACCTTGAGTGCCGATAAACGTTTACACGGTGAAAGTTTGCGACAGAAAAAGTATTTTTTAAAAAAAAAAAAAAAAACGATCGTTTGTCGCCATGGAAGGTGCAGGAAGTGTTGCGCATTTTGCTTTGCCTGGTGAGCATCATGTGACCCTAATCGCGGAGGCGGGTACCACTACCCACGTCACACTGCCACAAATGGTGTCTTGGGATATTCATCCACTTTTAGATGCACCTGGATAATTTTTTTAAAAATTTTTTTACCGTACATGCGCTGTATAAAGTAACTACTTCAATTACTCTTATCTGGCGCAGTTTTTATTATTATATTTTTAATTTTAAAGCAATAATTTCGCTATCAGTTTAAAATTGATTCAAACGCTTTGTTTAATTTTTTTTTAAATATTTAAGCTATAGCAAAAGTGGCACTAGACCTAGTATATATTTCGGACATTTACCAAAGGTCAAGTCATACTAGGTCTGGTTAAGTGCCAATTCCCGGTATACATTTGCCCGGTATATCCTACAGTGGTGTTTTTTTAAGGTCAAGTGCCATTGCCCGGTATATATTTGCCTGATTCTCCAAACACTGATGTTTGTTCCAATCTATCGTCAGTAAGTATTAAAATATCGAAAAAGTGTAATTATATCCACGAATAAATTAATATCAAATCGGATGTGATAAATATTTCGGACATTCACCAAAGCGACTAATTTGATTGGCAACAACCACCGATTTCGGTCATTCACAGTAACATGCACATCAATAACCTCATCTGGACGATTATTTCATACTTTTCCATCCGGCATTTAAAAAAATAAAAATAATTGGTTTTGTTGGCGATAAAGAATCATGCATAAGGAAGATATTAACCCCGAAGGAAAAGTGGATGAATAACCGCCACAGATATCCGTTCATAGATAGGGTGGACTACATTCGCACATCACACATGACTGAGGACAAACACACAGAGAGAAACATACATGCCCTGAACTGGATTCGTACCCGCAGCCATTGGTTTCGCACGCTAACCGCTTAGCCACTTGCCCGGCAAAACAAAAAATCTTACATACCGTAATTTTTACAGTAATTTTGTCTGTAAAATCTCTACATTTAAATATCAGTGTAAAAATTACAGTATAAAACTTTACGGTAAAAACTAATTTTACGGATGCTGCGCTCAGGGGTCCAGTACTTTTACTATAGTTCCACAAAGATTTAGTTACATTGTCGTTTCATAAAACTATCATTCATTATTTTAATTATCAAATTCTATTATCATAATATTATATTTCAGCATTTAAATTATTGAATACTAACAATTCAGTATACGTTTAAATATCTAAAAGTATGAAACTTATGTGTCTCCGAAGTTGAAAAAATATTTGTCATTCAAATTAAAAAAAGAAAGAAAGAAAAACGATACTTGGGAGGGTTTTTGGCCAACAACAATTCTCTGTAATTGATAGGTAATTCCTGTGGCTTCGCTTTTGTTACTTCTGCCTGCTCCAAAAATAGAATTTAGTCATGACACTATATGATTACTTTTTTTTGTTCTATTTATCCCTTTGTAAGGATTCTTGAGGTGACACAATGGAATCAGTTTTTCCTATTTCCGGGAAAATCAATTAGGATTTTTTCTTTCCTAAAAGTTGAGTTAGTAAATTTTCAAACTAGAAATTTTCTAAAGAAAAATAATAATTTTAGCTTTCTAACATACAGTACATATATCTGGAATACTGAAAACTGTATTCCAGCAGTCGAATGGAGAAAAATCACATCTTGTGCTTATTCTTCGATTTAGATTTTAAGACTGCTTTTAATTCAAACATTGTTAATTTTTTATAGGGGTACTATTCACTATTTTTAAATATATAAATAGATATATAAATCCTAGTGGAAAAGTTTTAGCAACAGATTTTTTTTTTTTTTTAATGCAATGTTTTTGAGACGTTACTACATCATAGCGAAAATCCTTGAACTCAGTGATAATTTAAACAAAAAAAAAAAAAAATAAATAAATAAATAAAAATAAAAATCATTATAATTTTTTGCTACATGAATTTATCAATCTTATGTTTTCCCTTTTAAACAACTTTAAATGCATAAACAGCTTATATTTAAACATATTATGCATAATTATTTAAAAGTTGTATTTTTTAAAAAAAAAGTATTAACAAATGCTGATAAATACTCAAAGCGTATATATTATTTAAAGATTTTAAGTCATATTTTAAATTGAAATAAAATTTTCAATTAAAGCTTATGTGGTTTCATATATACATTTTAAAATACGCATTCCATGATGTTATTCCCATATGTTACGATATTATTAACTTATATATAACTTGGAATAACCTAACATAGGAAACCTAAGAAAAATAATTCATAAGAACGTGCGATAAAACTTTTTGTTTTATTATTTCCAATGACACATTAATAGACAATTGAACTTCAGAAAGATAACAATAAATCTATATATAAGAGGGAGCTGTCCAGTAGCGTTCCCAGATAGATTTCCAAGGGAGAGCAGGGCACCTAAACAGGTGAGACAAGTCCATTACCTCGTGGAAGTCACACAATGTACAAAAATTTGATTGATAAGAGCTGCAAGCTAGCAAATCACTCAGATTATATCAAATTCTGAAGAAAATTCCTTCTTTTGCATTTGGAAATTCTGCATTAGATCGCCGCAAGTTATTAAGCACACTGTTGGGTCCACCATATCTTTGAACATATGTACTCCAAATTTAGTGCAGACCATTTCAGAATTGCGGAATTTGTTTATGGTACATACACACATAGAAACATTCAGCTTTATTTATATAGATTTTTTAAATCTTGCAAAGCAAGATTTTTAAATCTCGCCAAACTACGTTTCCGGAAGATATTTCGGGGAGATAATTTTGAACGTTATTCATTATTATTATAATATTTTTTATTTACATTATTTTTAATTTTATTTTATTCTGATCTCTTGCTGTTAGAATCATCGTTATTATTTCATTTTATAACCGTTATTTCATTCATTACCGTTATTATTTCATTTTTAAATTTTTTGTTTTTTTGGCGGTACCGGTAGAAAATGTTAAAGTAAGTTATTTTTTATTCTATTAAATAATATTTTAATAAATTTGTAATAATTTAAATTGTATTTATTTATTTATTTATTTATTTATTTATTATTATTATTATTATTATTATTATATATATATATATATATATATATATATATATATATATATATATATATATATATATATATATATATATATATATATATATATATATATATATATATATATATATATATTTTTAATAAAAAAGCAACATTGATCCTAGTAATAATCGCCAACTTGATGAAATTTCAAAAAGTCGGCCAAGAGGTGGGCTATTAGAGGATTTTATCAGATTAATGTTATAAAATATTTTTATGTGTTGTAGCAAATACTACGCAAATATACCCATTTTTGTAATTCGAAATCCAAACAGTCTTTGTAAGTGTATAAAAGTATAAAACTATTTAAAAATTATTTTTCCAGAAATGAAAAAAGAAAATTAAAGTGTATCTGAAACTAATCATAATGTAATACCGTGAAACCAAAGGTTGTTCATTCCATTATCTTTTTATTCTTTATTTAGTATTGATGGTTCTATAATTTTTAGATATTAATACAGTATCCTACATCAGAATTATAGGATATAATAACCTGTTAACAAGGTCACTTTTTATAAATCTATGAAGTCTTCGTAACTATATAAAATCATAATATTATCGAAATATGAAAAACAATACTGGAAAAAAATTGTAATAATTAGGGTTAAATCCTTTGAAATCCGAGATTTTCTATGCTGTTATCTTAATATCTATGATTATATATTTCATTACTTCATATATTACTGTATATTTAATTTGATAAAGGTATTAAATTAAATATATCATAGTTTTGTGTGTCAGTAATTGATTTCCACAAATAAATGTGATCATTTATGCCTCATAAGGCATAATGATAATAATATCCTAGCAGTTTCCAGAAATATGCAATCTTAACCATTACTTTTTTTCGAGCTACAAAATAATAATAATTTTTCAAAAACTAAAGCCAAAGTTTAACACACTTGACCATGATAAATAAGAATCCATCTAAAGCAAGCAGTCGAACGGCAGTTTATTCCTAGTTGAACATGATGAAAATGATTAAAAAAATAAATAAATAAATAAATGAGACACTAGGTGGCAAGAAGCGACTTGACAGCTACTTGTTTTTTACTTCCTTTAAAAATAATTTCTCCTGCTGTGTATTGATTAAAACTCTAAATCATCCTGTCACAATACTTGCAGTCCCACCTTCTCCAGCTTTTATTTGTTTATCATTCCTGTCAACTAGATAAAAGCACTTCTATTATTTAATGTAAAATGTTCTTAATAGAGCTTATTTAACCTTTTGCGCTTGTATCTAATCCTTTGTCAGTTTACCTCCAGGATGATTAGTTTTCTTTTAGTGCTTTGTTGATTTTTAGCGAGTTGTTTAATTGACTTCATAAACAATCGCGAGAAATTTAAATATCTTTTATACCTTTGCTCGTAACCATATATAAAAAGAACTTCTTAAACAAAGGTTGCAAAGTACACAAAATTAAAAAATATATATAACCATTATGGTATATTGATTAGATTTTTATGTATTAAGATGAGATCTTGATAATTCAATAGACTAATCTAAGTTAGCTTAAGTTTTTTCACGGGTGATATGTTTAGTCCTCAGTTCCCTATTTTTTTTCGACTATGAGACCCTAAATGGTATAACCCCAAGTTTATGGATAAAATTTATTGGTAGGTATGAACATACTCACTTAAGAATGCCTACTTTTTTTTGATAATATAAATTTAAAAAATGAAATTTTTCCAACCGTCGTTTTATGAATAATGGTCTAAAATTATAGGTTTTATATCAAACAATTAAAATCTCAGGCCCCTAGTTCTCAATTTTTTTTTTTTTTTTTTTTTTTTTGTGTGTGTACGCATAATCTGAAAAATATTAAAATACACTCCCGAGCTGCGAATGGGCTCTCATTCGAGACATATTTGCGAATCTTGGCTCAATAAGAGTTCAGTTATTTCTCCGATATTGGCCCTAAATAGGATTGTCTAATTCACCCGATATTTTACAGCCACTTTACAACCAATATCGGTTCGATATAGAGGTGTCAGATTCACCCGATATTTTATATTCATTATTTAGCCAATATAGACCATTCTATGAGCAATATCAAAACATCTATGCATCCCAATATGGCTCCCTCAGTGATGGGACCCACAGTGAGCTGATTTTGAACCCGACTGGGGTCAAAGTAAAATTGTTGCTAGAGCTGAATTATAGTTTTCGACAAATAATTGTTGGGGCTAGGATAGCCTGGTTGGTAGGGCGCTGGACTCACATTCGTGAGAACGGAAGTTCGAATTCAGTAGGCCAAAGACTCCCCTCCTCGTAGTTAATGGTGACTGGTGCACGGATCACAAAGTTCTCCATTTTCCCAAGACAAGGTATACCTTTAGGGGGGGGGGGTACTGGATTGGATCATTCACTGGTTCAAATCAAAATTACGATCTGTTTATGAATGAATGAGTCCGCCTTATAAACGGGTGTGGCGTGTGTGTGTGGCAGAAGTCGTATTCTTGGCCATGGATGGCGCCACGGAAAGACAAGAACAATCGCATCTCCAGTGGCTTAATGGCCAACAACAACAGCAAAGAATTGTTATAAACGTTGAGAATGGTTATCAGAGAAACATAATTCTTTTTTCTAGTATTTAGTTATTTTATTTTAAATTATAAAGTGCCATGAGAAATACTGATGCATTTTTTTTTTTTAATAAATGCATATCCTTTTCGTAATTTCTTCAACATATATTATTATTGGGAAAAATATATTTGTTTAAAAATGTACTATTGTTTGCTAGTACTTTTAAAAAAAACATAAAATTAAAAAAATATCAAATGAATTATGGCTTATTGTTTGGATATAACTATAATTAGAGGTATTAAAAAAGCATTACTGCTTAAAAATGTAAATTAACGGAACCCATGTGATTCTTCCACGATGCACCATTTGGAAACAGCTGTTTTAATTAGCGAAATCAGACGAAAAATTTATACTTCAAGTGAAATTTTTTATTCTTTCGAAACAGGGGAGGGCGGAGCCACAATCTAGAAAAAATATCCAAACGATTAGTGGTAAGTGTGTGCCCCCAAATGTGAGAGTCACTTTTTGCGTATTTCCCGACGAAAATTGATGTCGTATTGTTTAGAGAACCAGGCAAAGTTTTGTAGCCCAAAAAATAAAATTATTTGTCCAAGATAATACTACATAAAAATAAATTCTTAATACTTATTTATTTATGATTTTTTATTATTTATTTTATTAATGATTAAAACATTTATTAAATTATAGGGTATATAAATTTTTAAATCATTTTTTTTTTTAACCTTATAATTTTGAATAACAAAATCCCAAGTTTGAGTAATATCTACGGAATAAAAAAGTTTTTAAGAAATGAATGCAATTTTTTCTTATACAATTGATTGCAAAAAAAAAGTAACTTTAACATTAAGAAGCTCAAAATTTCAATCACATTCTTCATAAACTTTTAGGACAGTCATTTTTAGATGACGGTTGTGGATCTCCCTATATTTTGCAGACTAACAATCAAATTCCATCCAGAAAAAAAGTATGTTCATTCAGGAAAATAGTTAGTTTAAAATATCGCCTATTATATATTATAAAGCTTAAACTATTTTATTGCATATTTTAAGTTAACTCTTTTAAACCATTCAACTTGCATCTTTCGTACGTAAAAATCCAAAAATTAAATCAAAGATTATTTAAGTATTTTTTTTTATTGCGCGCCGTGCAATTTTTTTTTAGAAAAGAGCCTCTGAAAAAGTTTTCAGCAACAATCTGAGGGCCGCTGCACGAAAAAAAAAAAAAATTCTGGCAAAATTACCGTGCAATATGGTAATGACATTTCTAGTAAAAAAAAATCTTAATTCTGATTAATAAAGACAAAATATATGGTGTATAAACTACCATTCGTAAATTTTTCCTTTTATATAGCAACGGTTTACTAGGAATTCTGGTTTTCAAATTTATAGTTCTTATAACCACACAGTAGTAAAAATACAAAGTTGAAAAGTCAATTTAACCAAATAAAAAGTTTTTATGCCATCTTCTAAGGTTTCGGGAGAAAATTATCAAAAAAATTATCAAATGGTAAAAATTATGGTAAAAATGATCAAATTTTACATTTACCAACTTTTCAGAATCCAAATTTTCAGAAATTCGAATTCGTTGAAAGAAGGGTATGTTTATTCAGAGAAGGTACGTTTTTGTCTGTGATTTCTTAAAATATCGTCTGCACTGATTAATAAGCATGTATGAGGTCACCCTCTCAAACCATTAAGAATAACTCCTAGAAAGTGAAAATCCGAAAATGTGATCCAAAGTTATTCTGGGTCGTCCATTTTTTATTTTGCACACTGTACAGTCAGTGCCATAAAAATTACCTTACTTAGAAAGAGTTATCAGTATGAAACATACGTAACGTACACATTGTATACGTGAGAGTTATCAGTATGAAACATTATCAGTATTTTGCATACGTAAGTAAAACGTTTCTACATATAATTAGTGATTGAAAACGAAAGCAAAATAATCATTTATTGATGAAAGAAATACAAATAAATGGAGTACACTCTTTGGACACTTCTACCTAGAAAGCAGAATTCAATACTGTTCGGTACAGAGGCATACGAGTCTCTTATGATATCCTGCTGCATCACGTTTCACAGTTGCTGCGAAAACAAGGCTAAATCATCTTAATTCGGAGACTTTCCAACTTGTCTTCCCAAGTAGTCCCAGATACGCTTGTTCAGTGACAAATCTGGGGATCGTGCAGACCAGAGAAGGGTGGTAATGTGAAAGAGATTCATAGGGTATATAATGCTAATATGGAGGAGGTATAAATGTATATAATTTCCAAGAGGAAAAATGTATGCCCTGTCTCATAGTCTTGCTGCAAGAGGAGCTTTTTCTTTAAAACTTTAATAAACATTCATGTCCTGTATTTGGATATCTAATTACGCAATTTTTTTCCTGGCTCTTTGTCATATTAAATTTGCATTTAAACGATTTATATCGAACAATATGCTTTTTTTCTTAAAGGAAAAAAAGAATTGCTGCTGTTGTTGTCGTCATTGGACATTAATGCACGGAGTGCGATTGTTCTTGTTTTGCAGTGGCGCCATCTATGGGCAATAATTCTACATCTGCCACACACTTACGTCACACCCATTTCCATTCATTCATCCACAAATCGTAATTTTCACATGAACCAGAGAACGATCAATCTCCAATTCATTACCCTCAAAGGTATAATTGTTATGGGAACATGGAAGACTTTGTGACCCGACAGATTTAACGTGCACCAGTCATCATTTCGTACAGAGTCTTCGACCGACTGGATTCGAACTCTGCCAATCTGGCTATCCCTCCTCAAAAAATAAGAGAGAGAGAGTTCTCATCACATTATAAGTTATAAATTTTGTTATTTAGGATTAGAGCCTTCTACATGGGGAGAATTGAAGAATTATATTTTTCAGCGAGGTAGAGGAATAATTTAAAATTTTTAAGCGACCCAGTCGTTATGATTGGTTTAGGTGGGATTGGACCCTCTTTTCCTGACTGCAGCTCACCCTTATTTTTTGAGGGTCAACAAAGATATGTTTATTGAAAAAAATCTTTGTGTTTAAGCTTTAAATTATCATTCGCACTCTTTAATTAATATATTTAAAGTAAACTCTTCGAAACATTACGTTCTCATGTTAGTACGTGCAATTCCAACTATTAGATCAAAAGTTATTCAGGTGCTTCCTTTTTTGTTTTACGCCCCATACACCAACGTTAACAAAAAAGTTCATATTTGAATTAAGTAAAAGTTACAAAACTATCTTCTCATGTTCAATTTCATATTTAAAACAACCTAAACAAAATGAACTTTCTACACTATTTGAGGTAAACAAACTTGAAATCTCTCACATAGTAAAAACTTTTAAAATGTAAATAAAAATACCTGAAAATATGCTGTAAACTTTTAAGGATAAGTTTTATATAGAGAAAGCGTACGTTATTTATGCTATTTGTTATTGCTTTATTGAAAAAAATACTTACAAGTAATTAAAATATATACGATATTTATAAACGATACATTGTTATACGTGATTATCCATCAAAATAATCTATTACAATGTATGTCTGCCAACAATAAAAACTCTTAAAATGTAATTAAATTCATATTTTGAAACAATGTTTCTTTTTTTCGATACTCTTTATAGACACAACTTGTTGCTCAATTATTTTCCTTATTTTTTTAACCAATGACCATTTTTAGTCAATCAGTACTTAGGGAGAAAAACAGTCCTCTCTTTGCTGTAACCTAGGCAACGCTTCGTCACTAGAGTCTCAAGGTCAACTACTGACTGCTAAAACAGGTTAAAACATTGTATATTACTATTTCTCATCAAACTATTGATTCGGCATTGCTTTTCAATCGATAACGGTACAATGTTATTTTTAGAACCTTAGAAAGGTTGTATCAAATTGATTTGAAAGCAATTTTTTACTATCTCGAGTTCACTTGTAGAAGACAGGAAATGATATATTCACACACATAATACAGATATAGTATAATGTTAAAAGAATTCTCTATTAATTATAATCCACAAATAGAGCTTATATCTAACTCGCAATCATTTAAATCCTTTACCATAAAGAAAAGTAATAATATTGATCTAATTAGGAAAATGTAATGATATCTTTGGTAACTAGGGAAATTGACAAGTCTCACTTTACTAAGACCTATTAATATTTAAATAGTATATTGTCCAGAAAGATATAATAACCTTCTTTCAATCTCTCTCTTCTCTATCTAGCCACCAACATGTTATGTTCTCCTTTTTGATGAAGGGTACAGTTCAGGGAAAAAGTTCCGATCCCAACTGCGATATCCTGCTATGGCGTGTGATGTTAGCAGTCATGGTCGAATGTTCAGCCACGCAGACAAACAGTTGGAAAGAAAAAATATTTTTATTGAGCTTCACATCGTGTATCAATTTCTAGCATTGGCGGAGCTCTAATCGCGCTCCAAAATCAGAGTGCTTTAGTTTTAATCCTAGGGAAAGTAGCATACGTATTTCCCTCTATTTTATTAGATATCAGGGGAAACATTAATAATTATAATTGGTTTATTAAATAGGACGAGGGACAAAATATTCTCTTTTCTCCCGCATCACGAAGACAAATTTGTAGAATGTTAATTGATGTATAACTTAAGCCAAAAATAGATTAAAAGACAGGGCGGGAATTTAAAATTGTGAGAAGGAGCGTTTCGTTTTGAATAATAAATTAAGAAAAGGATTTACAGGATTACAGAAATAACATAAAAAGATTGGCTGAAGCATTTTATCTTATATATATATATATATATATATATATATATATATATATTAATCTTTACATGAAGCAAATAAACATATTTTTGGCATAATTTATTTATTTAGCATAAGCATAAAAATTTCGGCTACATCTTCTTTTCATCAAAGTAGCCATATTTATTTTCGTTTTCAGTTTATCAGTTTCTCTCCTGCTTTTGGTCGGTGAAAGTAGAAACTTCACTGTTTATCTTTTCCTTCCTTTAACCCTACAAAATGGAGTGCTTATCTGCGTTTTCTTATCAGGCTATGTTGCCTTAAAATATTCCTTACGATTCTACAGAGACTAAGAAATTGAATAGTCGATGTTTCTGTAAAAACTTCAGCACGTCATCTCATTCACGTCTCTTACACGTCATCTCATTCAATGACATCGGCGTTTAATGAAGCAGGGAATTGAAATCTCATTAGCAGTCCCATTCCAAAAGTTTAAAGCAGCACAAAGAAGTATGAAAAGATTTTTACTCGGAACAGCGAGAAAATAATCAAAGCTCTAATAGCATGGATTTCGAACAAAAATTTTACAATTTCATCAGAAGAATTCAAAGTTCAAAAAGGCAACGGGCTGGATAAATAGTTATTTAATGCAATTTAAAAAGAATTGCAGAAAAGAAGATCCAAACGAAATTACTCGCTTGATGATTGTTTCTTTATATCACGTCGTTACTTGTCACTTATTCGTGGGAAAAGGGGTTCTTGACTTCAGGTATGATGAAGACATTTTCTGACTAGTAATATTTGACGACTTATTTCAAAAGCCTGATAAAATGGGCGGGATTTCTCTGATTCTTCCAGTATAATTTCGAACTAGCGTTGTGAAGCAAACACAATTCTGAGTTATGTCGGAATTCAGGCATCGGATAGTTGGTTACTTCTCATTTACCCTAGCAAGATGAGGTTCTTCATTTCTGGAATGGTGTGTACTATATTTCGTTAGAAAACTACTGTCACTCATGTGTTTTAAGACACGCGTAAATCAATAAAGAGTAAAAGAGAGTGGACGAATATTGCGCTGAATGAGAGAAAGGGGAACGATTAGGAGAACGAGAAAAGGGAACGAAAGGGGAAGACTCATTGGTTTACGTTTCATTAAGGAGTTCTGTGGTTGTGAAAGTAAAGCATTCCCACAGCAGCCGCTATTGGCCAATAAAGTGTTGCTTCTATTTAAACGTTATGGGCCAGTGGATCCTGGAGGATAACGTTCCACAATTTCATATCCAAAGGCATGATTATGGATTTGAGGTCAGTATCGCACACAAGCCGCATTTACTTTCAAGACAAGCTGAGTTAAAGATCTGATGTTTGAATCCCAGTCCATCAAAATGAGAGACAGTGCATGTAAACTCTGGGCCATCGTGGTTCTATTCTCTATGTATTCTATATAATACCTATATGCGAGTTAGTTTTGCTTATAGACAAAATGGTAAAATAAAAGACAAAATTGTCAAGTTTCAATGGTTAAATTCATGAGTAAACGAAAAAGTTGAAAATAATTTCTTTCTTGCAAATTAAAATAATGATCGATGGAATTTTGCAATTATACTTTAGATCTCTTTCTGGCAGGCAAGAGTGCAACAGTTTTAACTGAAAGTTCTTAACTGATGAAAATTGGAGTTATAATAATTTCACAACCGATAAAAGTAGAATTTACTGCTAAATTAAACTTATCATAAATTTCAGCTCGAGCTCGTGCGTGAAGTCAATACAAGTTGCGATTGTTTTCTAAATGATGAAAGCAAACAAATCAAAGCTTCAACTTATTTAAGAACAATCAGAAAGATCATAAAAAGTAGAAAATGCTAAAATGAAATGTAAAAAAAAAAAAAAATAAATAAATAAATACTACCTTTTTTGAAGAGGACTAAATATTAAAAAAAATCTCTTTTCCGAAAGATCGTAAAACTTAAATCACATCAAGTTTCTAAAAATTTTCTACATTCCTACTTACCTTCTTCGAGCCAGCTGGCACCTAAGGTCTCAAGTCTTTTTTTCCAGACAACCTTGTCCTGCGCCAGCCCTCTTGCCTCACCCCATCTACTTTGTTTTGTTTTACATAGATCTTAATGCCTGTAATGTTTCTTTGCCAAGTAAAACTCGGCCTTCCTCTTTTACGTTTTCCATCGGGTGCCCATGTAAGTGCAATGTTAGCACAGCTACCCCATTTCAGACGAAGGATGTGTCCAGTAATAATCTTCATACAGTTAATCTTCTAAAGTCATAAAAAAATCCATGTCTTTTTCAATTGATGCGCTCTGAGATTTCCGTTTTAGATCCGGCAAAATAGAATAATTTTCTCCTTTTTAGTATATTTGAAAAATGCTAGTTTTAATGGGTTTATTTCTTTTATCCACTTTTTGTTTTATATAATCAATGATTGACTGAAATCTATATACTTTTGGGAGTTTCGCTAAAACTAATCTTGCCTTACATCAAAAATCTTCTGAATAAAATTAAATTTATTTATCTGTATCAACCTAAAATAAGTCCAAAATTGCATAATATAGTAGTTAAATAAATTTAACATTTTGCAGTGAAGGTTGATAAAATGATCTAACTATTAAAAACGATAATTCTAATCTTAAAAAATATGTATATCAAAATCAAAATTTCTATCGCTCACTTTTTCAATTTTACACGAGAGAAAATCTAGAGTAAAAGTAAAATAAACGGTCAACGCTAGGCTACCTATAGGTATCTTCCCCTATTTTATCACCAGCGAGGAAGTTTTTACGATCTTTCTTCATACATTGTATACGATCCTAATAAAAGTTGCTATGTAAACTTTTCGTCCCTTCTAAAAGACATAAGTTAATAAACTTCCCCGATTCTGCACCCTGAAAGTTTTGTTGAAAGGAAATATCTATAGTATTCTATTATCTCACATCGAGAAAAATGTACACTGCAGATTATATTTCTATAAATTCTAGTCATTAAAATTTTTATAAACCTAGGTTAATTTTGATAAATGTAGATACATTGAAAAGTAGATACTTTAATATAATTGATCGTGAGCAAAACAATTTTCTTTGAATTTCAATTATACTGATGTAGAAAAAAGAACGCAAATCACTGGCACTAAAATGAAACGAAAAAAAAGCGTCTCTATACTGTTTTGTTCGAGCCAAGCTACCGCTCCCTACCCCACCCACAGATTTCTTCGCAAACATTATTTTTCTTTGACGATATAAACTGATTTATGAATCAGAATTACAAATGCATTCATTATGGAATTAGGTCATTGTATAATGTATAGGGTTACTATTTATGAGCAAACTATGTTGAAAACGTTCATATGACTTTGCAGTGCAAGGAACCCTTTACAGTATAACGCTGCAAAATGTGTCGAAAAAATATTATAATAAATTAAATGTATGTATTTACACACATACAGTAAGATCGGGTTATATTGCAGGTTTGCTGGTAGAATTGTAAACCACTTATTTGAGAAGAATAAAGACCACACAAATTCAAGTATCGAATTTTGGTTTCAACTTTAACAGTCACCACTGTCTCCTGATCAGATCGAACTCTTGTGGGATAAACAAACGTGTTCTTAAAAGTATATTAGCATATGGAGCTCTTAGCAATGACGTCCTATGAAAGCTTTTCAAAGTTGCTGGAGGCACATATATTGTCAAACTTTGGTTAAATTGGTAAAAAAATCTATATCTAATCTATGCTCTATCTATATATATATATATTTACATGTTGATGGGAAGAAAAAAATCCAAACACCAAAAAAAAAAAAAAAACTATTGTAGAGCAATGAAATTTCGGCAATGCTATTGTATATTTAATTGATTAAAATGTGAAGATCAGGGGTTAATGATGCAGTTAAGAGAAACAGCATTTCAATTGTGAAATACTAGTGTAACCGACCGAAGTTTGATTGCATTGTACCATACAGATGTCATTTTGTGGGATCCATCCCTGTTTCACTTGGTCAGTCCATATGGGTAATGCTGGTTGTGGATGACGCTGAAGTTGTCGTCCAACAATACGTTCTTGATTGGTGAATAATCTGGTGATCTAGCCGGCAGCATGTCGACATTCTGTGGAGCATATTGGGTTACAACAGAAGTATGATGGCGAGCGTTATCCTGTTGGAAAATGCTCCCTTGAATCCTGTTCATGAATAGCAACAAAACCGGTTGAATCACTAGGTAACCACGAGACTGCTCCTGCTGTAATAAGAAATCGCACCCTAGACCATAACTCCAGGTTGAGGTTCAGTGTGTCTAGGCCCTAGACAAGCCGGTAACAAGCACTCACATGGCCTACGTCTAACCAATATAAGGCTACCTCTGGGGTGATCTCTAACTCGACCCCACTCACGTCGTAAACGGCAGTGGTTTGAAGTGATTGGAATGCAAGCTAAAGGTCCGGTCGCTCGAAGCTGTACTTGTAGTGGCCGATTTGTAAGTAAATAACAAAAAAATTTAGAAAATACGGAAAACACTAAAAAATAATGACAAGAGAAGAAAACTATTAAAACTATTTTTCAAAAAATTTTAAAAAAGAAATATTTTTTATTTATCTTAAAAAAAAATTAAATCCGGAAAACAAAATAAAGAAACGATATAATCTCTCCATCAGCTCCATCAGCTCACACGATTATATCCGTAAAAAGGAGTGCTTTCTAATATTGTATCAATATAGCCAAAGCAAAATATATCAATACAATCGTGTGAGAAGCACTCAAAAAAATTAAAACGAAATTAGAACACATTAAGTATATATATATATACATACATTATGCAGAATCCGCACTCCTTGATTCACCCATATGTGTTAAAAATATAATAAATTTTCAATCTAAAATATGTATGTCTAAATTATTTTTTTCTTATTTTCTATTCAAAACATCAATTTAAATTTATTGAAACATAGTTTGTTATTACGTATCAATTAAATGTTCAACGTTATAAAACTACTTTTTAACGAAAAGTTTCATCGAAAGCAGTGTTTTATAATTTTAAAATATTCATGAATGTTTTAAAGACATATATAAATTACTTTTTTTGCAACTGAAATATTCAAGGCATATAAATGAGATAATTTATTGTTTCTAAAAAATATTTACAATTTAACAATTGCAGATTAATAAATAGTTTAGGTTCATTTTGAAAATAGCTTTATCAACTAAAGTGTTTTAGTTTTGCAAAAGGAAATGCTTAGAAAATAATAAAATTAATTTAAATGTAAAATTGTTTGAGTTTAAAATTTTGTTAGGATTTATTTAAATAAATTATTTTCTACCTTTAGACAGTATTTATTTTTTTATTTTAAGTTAGGATAATAAATTCTCCTTTATTCAAATAAACTTTCAAACAAAGAACAGATTAATTATTGATGTTAGTTCCAAAATTTAAAAATTTTCATTTCCTTTCCTATTAATAAATAAAAGAAAATTAATTACAATCTATATTTTTGTTAAAAACTTTAGAAATTTTGCAACATTGTTCGAAATTGAGAAATGGATTATGCATTTTGAAATGGAATATCAATTATATTTATTTATATGATTGATTAAAATAAAAATGTATGAACTTGACGTTGATTTCTATTCATTATTTTAATTTTTTTGTAATTTGAATAAATGTTTTCAAAGTTTAGTTTGAAATCGCTTTTATAAAAATTTTTAATTTATTTAAGATTTAACGAATCATTTATGAATTAAAAATTACTTTACTGGCGTGATACGTCGGAAGATATTCATAAGCATATTGTAATTTAAATTTTAAGAAAAAATTAATTTTTAAAAATTAACGAGAATAATATTACAAAATCGTTTATCACTTAATGTGTAAATATTTTAAGTAAAAATATACATAATTATTATATATTTATTGTCGATTATCCATAACTCCATAAAGATACAACTTAATAATTACTTTTAAATATTTTTTTTTCTCTTCTGTCTGTGTTTTTTTTCTTCTTAATTCTATTCACTTATAAGTGTTTAAACTTACATTAACAAAATACAGTTTGTTTTATTTTTCCAAAATGATTCCAATGAATTTGGCGTAATTTCTAAGAGAGAACAATGAAAAGCTTGTTAAAATACTTTCACTCAAATAATTAAAATAACATAACGTATTTTGATTTTATGCTTATTAATCAACTGTGTTTTAAATGCACTCTATTTTTATTCTGATTTTATCTAATCTATAAATTTTAAAAATCAAATATATAATTACAATAATTAAAGTTTTGATGGCTATTTTGTGTATATGTTTATTGCAATGTTTTACAAAACGTTGGCACCGTACAGAATGCTTGGCAAGGTATGAAATATGAGAATCCTAATGTACTTTACCAAGACTTATTATACAATGCAAACTTTGTATATGCTACCATTAAAGTATCGAAATAAGTTATTCCAGATAATGTGCAGATTGACTCGACACAATTCAGGAAAATGTACGATAATTAAATGTAAAATTGATATTCATAATAAATGTAAAATGTATGATAATTAAATATAGTAGTTTTTAACTTAAGCTACTGACCTCATATTAGCGAAACAATGCTCAGAAAAGCAGTAAATTGTACATCTAATTCTAGTGATGAAAATTTTTGCTTCTTGAAATCCTTTAATGTATTACTTTCATACAAGGAAAGATCTCGAAGAAAAAGTTTAAAAATATGGAATAAAGAATTTTGAGAATTAAATAATTATTTTATTCTTTTAAGAGCAAAGAAATCGGCAAAGCATGCAATCGGGCAGTAAAGTAAATTTAGTCATGAAACAAATTAATAATTTAAATAAAGTTAACAACTGTGATACAATAGAGATTTGAAACAAAGATGTTTTGATACATAGATTGATACTAACTAAAAACCGGGAAATTTCGTCACCTTTTTTTATTTATTTTTGCAAGAATCATAAATAAAATTATAGTGTGATTTGTGATTGAGATTCAGGAAGTCATAGAAACCTTATTCACTCTTTTCCTAGTTGTTCATTTTTAATCAAATTCTTGAATATCTCAAGTAAAGAGATTATATATAAATCTTCCTTATTTAACTGCTCTTGAAGTAACTGGTTTTAAAAAATCCTATAGTTGTTGAAGCAATTTAGTTTCGGAACTTTTAGGTAAAATATTAATCATTTAGTTTGAGACTTGCCTTAAGGTCTTTCGTACTTCAGTTCAGGAAGGAAAAAAAAAATACCATTTTAAAGAGAGTAAATTTTGTGGCTCCTTAAACAAACAAACTAAAGCAAATATCACTGAGTAAAATGTTAAGTAAGATATTGGAATCGAAATTTTCAACTAAAAGAGTTGGTGTGAGTTATTATTTCAGAATAGAAATTTTACGAACTTTCTGAAAATAAACTTTTGTTTTCATTTAAGATTTTTCTTTTAATTTCTGTGTTCGGAAACTGTTAAATCTGTTATAACATAGATTTGGAACTTTCATTTTCCACGGCCAGATCTTTTCTTATCAGCAAATGCTATTTAGATAAATAATATCTTTGTTTGGTTTAGTCTTATTTTATGGTGATTATTATGGAGAAAATTTACATGGAATTCAACTACAATAGTGTAATTAGTTTGAAATTTTAAAACTTTTAATTATTAACTAATATTATCCTTTATCACTTTATTTTACCAAGGGTTTTAATTTAAAAATATTTTTAAAATTTGGGAAGTATTTCCTATATAATTGCTAATATATAAAGTAGCAATAATTTTTCTTTAACTTTTGAATGTCATATCCTTTAAATTTCATTTGTTTTTTAATACATCCCCATAAATCTAATCTCTTACGTTGAAGAAAATTGACGATTCAAGTGTATGAGAAAAAAATATTTTTATCTTCATTTATTTTTGAAAATGGAAGTTACCTGCGCAATTTACGAGAATGGAAAACAGAACATATAACTAATGAAAAGAGAAATTTCTTTAAAAGCAAATATTTCTAAATTATAACTTAAATATGTTTCATTTTCAACGAAATTTACTCAAACTCAAACAATGTTGACTATAAGACAATCGAATTACAAGCTGTAACTGTGGAATTTGAAACATGCAACTGCAAGGAATTACTGAAATACAGTAATTGAGTTTTGAAACAAAGATAAATACAACGAAAAAGAACTATAAAAAACCATTTAAAGAACCGAAAAACTATAAAAAAGTATTTGAAACAAAGATAAGTATGATACTATTGAGATTTGAAACTAAGATAACTGTGATACGATAAGAAATTAAAAACAAAAAGAACTGTACTGGAATAAGGAATTGCACCAAAGGAAAAAGATGATGAAAGCAATATTTGAAATAAAGATAAATGTTATACTATCAGAATTTGAATTAAAAATAGCTTTAAATCAATTGAGATTTGAAACGAAAACATCTCTGGTACAAATGGGACTTGAAACAAGCAGTATTGCGATATAACAAGGATTCGGAACAAAAATATTGTGGAAGATTCATAATTTAAACCAAAAAAAAAAAAAAAAAAAAAAAAAACTAAGATGAAAACAATGTTTGAAACAAAGATAAATCTTTTAATATCAGAATTTGAATTAGAAATAACTTATAACCATTGAGATTGAAACAAAAACATTTCTGACACAATTGGGACTTAAAGCAAAGATTACTGCGATATAATAAAGATTAGAAACAAAGAAAACTGTGAAAGAATCAAGATTTAAGCAACGAAAAATGTGATACTGTTGGGACTTGAAATAAAATGTCGGCATTTAAAACAAATAAAGTTGTAAAATTACCGGAAACTTTGAAAATAAGTATTACAGTATAATTGGGAGATTTTAAAAAAAAACTGAGTTACTATCAAAATTTGAAAAAATAGTTTTTAATTACAATAGTTTATGAAAATTGTATTTAAAAGGAGAAAGTAGTTGCTTTTTCAAGGATCAGAAAACTTTACAGAAATCATACCAAGGACTGCCTCTTTCTAGTTTTATATCTAAATATTTGAGTGTAAAAAAAGTATTTTTCTTTTTAGTGCTCTAATAAAAAAAAATTATATAAAAAAGTTATTTCATAAAAGTGCACCTACTTTGAATTATTGTCATTATATGCCTGATTCAATTCAAATCCAATTCCTTCGTTAATTACTATTTATTTCAAACCAATGGTCAAATATTTGGTATATTTGGATGCCTGAGAGTATGTGGTGTGGGTTAGGATGAACAAAACGATGATTGATGAGGAAGAACTGCACCTGGCACCAAGTGTGCCCTATTCTCTTTTTCGATTTTTAAGATGATTAATGAACATCAACGCCCTAAAAGACAACTGACAAAGAAGCTTCTCGACAACACAACTCCGCCTGGTCACAAAAATGGCTACTCCAAAAAACCAATAAACATATACCGAAAAATTTAAATATAGGAACAAAGGAAGAGAAACGGGCTGCAAAAGTGAAGCGACAAGTGGACACTTTTTAAAAATCTATAGAACCTCGAAGCGTTACGATTTTTATACTTGAATTCCTAAAAAAAAGGTTCATATAATTTTTTTTTATATCTAGAAATCTAAAAGAAAAATGTTTTAACTTTAAACTCGTTAATTTTGCAATCGAAGAATCAATTAACGGTACGCTTATAAAGGAATTTATGGAACTTATGAGTTATTTTTGATAGAAATAAGCAAAACTGAGAAGCAGACTATGTAAAAATCACGCGACTTCTCTATGGTTTGAAGTATTTAATAAATAATTGGATTTTGATTATTAATTTTTGGATACTAAATTAGTTGAGAGTTTTCAGACTAAGTTTATTTCGTGACTATAATCGCAACTAGTAATCGTGATTGTCACGAAACAATCCCGATAATCAATAAGTTGAGGAACATGATTTATCATTATGTCAAAAAATTCCATTACATGTTTGGCATTAAGAAAGTTAAAAGCAAAATTCAATTTTTTGAATTCTTTTGCAAAACGTACTTCCAATTTAGTAAGTTTTGTTTTTATTGTGTCATTACAATTTAATCTTAAATTTTATAAAAAAAACAATAATAGTTCATACAAAAATATTTTTACACAGTTCCTGTCACTGAATGGTTAGGAAAATTCCACGCTTCTTTTTTCTTTTTTTTTTCTTTCTTTTTTTTTTTAAGTAGCTTACAAATCTTTTAAGAAACGCAGGTTAAGAAAAATGAGTTGAAATAATATTTGATTTTTACAAATAAATTTAAACCCAAAATAAGATAAAAATGAAATCAAAATTAAGTGAGAATTTCATTATTTTATGTTATCATTATTAGAATGAGACGACAGATTATTCGTCAAAAGATATTTTTATAATGAACATTATTTTTATTTTATAACCGACACAATTTTTGAGTTGACGACTGCCAATGCTCAACTTTGTAGCCTTAGTAGTTTGAACTCAATCTAGAAGATCTCCTGGATCAAGTATTGGGAAATATTTGCCCTTGTGGAACTTTTTGATAGAACTAACCCACATTTGCGTTGCAGGGAAACCACGAAAACCTCCTACTGTAAGGCTGATGGCAAGGGGACTGTCGTCGGTGTAAACCAGGTGCAGATTTCGTATCGGCCAGTCATCACTGGTATTCGAACCCAATTCGCTTTATCCCCATAGACCCCATGGCTCTAAAATGAAAATTATTAAAAAAATATTTATTTTTTATATGCTCCAAAAAATTCATAATTTAACGTCCATATTTCGTATTATTTTACAAACAAGGTCTGCTTTTTTCAAGCTCCGCAAGCTAAATTTTAAAGTTCCAAATATTTAAGTATCACAGCATCGAGTGCTTTTACGGATTGAGTTCATTTATGCACTCAGGATGTTCAAATCTACTTCCACGCAGTTTTTTCACTGTCAAATTCCTTCATGACAGCTTCTCAATGACGTCATAAGAAAATACCTTATTTTACTATGTTAAATTATAATTTTTAGTTGTCTCCGTCCCCTGCTTACTGACACTAGTCAACCCTTAAAATTACAACCTGATATTATACAGTTTGATTTACGATCCAAACTCGCTTCCTTTAACCCATTTCAAATGAGACTTTATATAAAATCGTAATTAGTTAGATCATCTATAAAAATATGAGTATTTTTTTAGCACTAAAATTGAATTAGCGAAAGGGAGAAAATAACAATATTTTCACAATCCTCCTTAAAAATCAACATTCATTACGCGTCTCATAAATAATTACAGACACTTTGCAACAACAAAAAATAATAGACACTTGTCAACGGAAATAATGGCCGAAACTGACTTGCAACTCAACTATTTGTAAAAATATTTGAAAAATTCAAAATATTGTTAAACAAAAACTCCTACTAAACATTCAAACTTATTTTGAAAGCACAAATAGATGTTCCGCGATTTGGAGCTTTCGATATTTTACTCTTCTAAGGGACTTTTTGTTATAATATTACTAATAATATGCACTAATATATATATTTACTAATATGTATAATTTGATATAATATTTTGTTATAACGTTTTGTTACAATACTTTGTTATAATATTTAGTTATAATATGCACTAATATTCACGACTTAGTTATAATTGAAGAACCATTGTTAAAATAACCTTTAAGAAAATATTAAGCTCAGAAACATTGCGATCACAACGCCATTACAGGAGGTTAAAATAAACAAACTTTATTAATCCATAGCAGATAATGTTTTCCTTTAGCACCCTAAAAAATGCTAGTTAAGTATTTTTAAACTTAAAAATTCAATTTTTTTTTCTTTTAGAATGAGGGGTTCAGACTGGCACTGAGCAACTTCGACATTTAATATTATTTCAAAAATATTCAATCAACATTTAAAAACATTAATTATATCTGAAGGCAAAAAAATGCATCAAATTCTCTTTAAATAATTAAATCTGCATCATGCATGTTAAAATATTTTCATGCTGATATTTGCTTAACATCTATCAGTTAAAAATCCCAAATGCAGAGCCCCCTCCCCCCCCCCTCTCCAGCATGATATTATTTGTAATTGAGATAAGGATACCGAAATTTTTGAAAACAAAAAACACAGTTTGCAATAGCACTTTTTTCTCCTGTGCAGTTTAGATGTTAATGCTGTCATTCATAATGTTAATGCTGGTTATTTTTAAGATAAATATAATAAAAGTTGCTATTTTCTGATTTCTATAAATTTGCATGACGGCGGTACCTAGTTAAATGTTCGGGACTTTAAAGTTGAAATCTTACAAGTAATTTTTATCAATCGTTCTTATCAGGGATAATATAACAGTTATGACAGGCAAGAATACTTTGTGAGAAGTTTCTCACAGGATTTCATATTTCTTTAAGAAAAAAAACATATTATGTTAATTTACTCTAAAATAAGAACTGAAATGCCGGGTGTGAATTACTGGCTGATTGTGAAAACGCGTTTCGTTTTGAATGATGTATTAAAAATGATAATTTAGGCAACAGAATAACTTTGCAATATATATATATATATACACTCGCCTTTCCACAGTAAAATGGCTGTTGATAGAGGTGGGTCGTTCTTAGAAGTTACCTTCATTGACTTCAAAATTGTTATCGAAGGTACATGACTTTTCGCAAACGATTTTAATTTTAGTTGGTTTCATTTTCTTGGTGTACGGAAATGCCACTTATGTTCGCGTCATGAAAAGACGTTCAATGAATAAATTGTAACGTCTATAAAAATGATCCCAACTGATATAATTATGTGTAAAAACAAATTAACCCATTATAAATGATAAAGCTATTTTAAATAAATAAACGTTTATGTTTTTGTTTAAGTTTGCATTTAATTTTATATCATAAAAATTAGCTTTTAAAGATGAGAAGATATTTGTTTTTTTCTAAAATAATTTTTTTTTCTAGTTTAACTTTCGATTCTAGAAGTAAATCATTAATAACATCGTCTTTAATGCACGCTGACACAGTAACGGTAAACGTTGTTTCGTCAAAAAGGACTTTCTAAATAAGAGATTCGCATAAATATTTTGAATACATTTGTTGTTTGCTTCGTCAAAACTTTTGTTTTGATGCATTTTCGCGTTTCCTTATTGGACTTTTTCCGCATTTGACGCAAATGTTTGCCCGGTTGCAGGAAGAGGTTTTAATGGTCTCCTTTAAATGTTTTTTTCAACACAAAGTATATAAAAAATTCCGTGCCTGCCGAAAGTGATCGTAAATAGAGGTTGTCTTTCCTTAATATATATATATATATATATATATATATATATATATATATATTATTTCAAACAGCTATAAATATCAGAACTTTTTACTGTTTTTTTTTATTTGTTTTAAATTATTTTAAATCAGAATGCTTCCGATGATGACCCAGCATCAGATCAGTGGGTACCAGGCTGTGTAAGGAGTAAAGGCTGCCTGTAATTAATGCTGATTACAATCATGCCTTTGGTCTCGAAATTTTGGCGAATTGTTGGTGGATCTCGAATTTCATTTTACTGACGGTGTCTATTCTTTTTCCAGAGTTCCTTGAGGCAGATAGTGTTGTTTTTATAAGCAATGCAGGCTTACCCAGTATTTACTACAATGTAAAATCACACGGGTGATAATAATTATTTAACAATTATTTTTGACTAAATTATTAAAAATATCATTATTTTTGACAAATCTCTTAGCATAATAATGATATTTTTACGAAAATTCATCACAATAACATTGCAATAAAATGAAGCACTGTTTAAATGAGAATTTATAAAGGCCAAATTCATTTAATTAAAATGTAAGAAAGAATTCTCAATAATTTGTTTGAATTATTCGTTACATTATAATTATTTTTTATAAATGTCCATCATAATAATATAGCAATGAAATGGAACCTTATTTTCGTTAGAATTTAATGTTTTTAAATGTATCGAATTAAATTATAAAGAAGAACAATCATTCTTTTATTACTTTCACCAAAAATTAATAATTAAAATGAATTGTAAATTAAATGTTATTGAAACAGATTTTGAACAGATCAATCACAGATTTTGTAAATAAGTTACGCTGTGTAAATTTACAATTCATCACACATAATAGAATTTAAATGGTCAAAAACTCAAGTGCAGTTCTTTTTTTTTTAATTTTTGAAAGTTTTAAAGCATTTAAAATGTAAGAAGCTAAAAATCGAACCTACCTACATATTTTTTTAATTATGATGAAATTAAGAGAACAAAAAATCTAAATGTCTAGACCTTAAAAAAACGTTTATTTTTTATTTTAAAGACAGGGATTAATTTCGAAAATAAAATTAGAAAATAAAGAACTCAATAATATTCTTTCATTAATAAAATGAAAAGAAAACGAAACAATTTCAGTTAAGAACCCGCTCTAAAAATTTTTTTATATAAAAAATGACCGTTAAAGTTAGATTTAAAAATAATTAAATAAAATTATTTTAAAAAACCCACAAATGTTGTAACGGTTTGAAATGCTATAAAGAACGCATGCCTGAATTCAACATAATTCCTTATCAAACAAAAATCTTAAAAGTATCTAAAATTTATCAAACTAATTACTTTCATTAGGCAATTTCAAAAATTAAGAAAATATTATAAACGATTTTAACATGATTTTTAAAAATGTTATTTAATTTGTAGCACATTTGAATCGAGAAATTTAATATACACACAATACTTAATTAAGTTAAAAATAGTAAAAAAATGCTAGCATCCTATATTTAATAATAATAGTAAAAATTTTAATGAAGTATTTAGATTTTATGAAATAATGATTTACTTTACGTTCGTAATGCAAGCTTTATAATTGAATATTTTTTTTAAGATTAAAATAAAAATCATACTAAGAAAACATTTAACTCGAAAATCATTTCGTGTAGAAGAATTAAATTTGAAACGACTTAATTTGTTTTTAATAACATTTTTGAAAGAAATCCTTAACTTATGTAAATAAATATTTATTTATTCCCTAAAACAAGACGACAAAAACCTAAAACCCTTCAATTTTAATCAAATACTCTTTTATGTAAACTCAGCGTAAGGCAATATTGAAATGAAATGCTTTAAAAACAAATTTAAAAATGTATCTTTGATATTTTTAAAAGCAGGCTTCAAAATAAACTCTGAGTTTAAAAAATAGGGCTTTGTTAATTAAATTAAAGTACTTCGTTTAAAATGTTTTCAATTCAATGGGAAGTCTTTAAGTGAATCATTTTAGACAAATAAGAATTCATTGTAAATGAAAGTATTTTTGACTTTTTAAGTTGTTTACTACAATTATGCAAAACAATTTTCTTCCTTCCTTTAAAATTAAAAGAAAAAAAAATTTACCTTCTTTAAAAACTCAATTAAATGCTTTCGTTTCTTTGAAGACATTTAAGAATATTTTCGTTTCTGGAAGATACATTTTAGAAGACATATGTCATTTTTCTTACATAATTTTTACGAAATCTTTGAATTTTTTTATATTTTATTTTCAAAATAAATAAAAAGAAATGAAATAATAATAATTGTGTGTGGAATAATTTAGTACATACCTGTTCCGACTTTTATTTTTTATTTTATGTAACTAATTTGTTTTAAAAACGCGATTGCTTTTAATTTTAAGTTAAACTATAAAATAATAAAAGCCATTTTGATGTATTGAAGGTTTTGATCAGATTTTTAAAAAACTAGCTTAGTTTTGAGAAGTAAATAAAAAATAATTTGCGTTAACGTTTTCATATCATACAAAGTAGTAGTGTAATTAAAGATGTAAATAGTTGCAAATTATTTTTAATTATATTTTTTAACAAACACCATATTGGCCAAACATTCAAATTTAATATTTTTAATAAAAACCAACTCAATTTTATTTTTAATAAAAGCGCGCGAAATTACAATAATACCAATGCATCGATGTGTGCCCCCACGTGAGGGTACTTTTTCTATTTGTTTCTAAATTTTAAATTTATGTTCTATTAATATAAATTATTACTATATAAAACTATTATTAGAATAAAAAATAATATAATTTATTATTGAAAATATTATACTACTATATATATTTTAATGTTATTTTTTAAGAAAATTACAAAATTAAGTTAAAATAATAATTATTAAGATTATTAAATTAAAAATTATCTCAAAAAAGTAATTCAAAGTTTATTGGTCTAAATAGTACAAAAATCTTTTTTTTTTCGTATCACTATGCCAAATATTTTCATATATTTTTTTTTATAATCCCAGTCCAATTTTTTTAACTTTAACTAAAATCAGTTCATTAGTTTTTGAGAAATCGTTATCACCACAAGGATATTTCTTCCCAGTTCCCGAAAACCGTACAGAAAAAAAATTGAAAACAAAATTATAAAAATTGTGGTTTTCGTATCCTCATCCATAATGAAACAATCAATTTCACAATTTAAAGTGGGTGGTAAAAATTTTAATAGTTTTAGTGATAAAAACATGCTATTTTATTAGTTCTTAAATTTGACAGAAATAGGTAAGGCAATTTTTTTCCACCACTATAAGGCAAAACTAAATGGGTCGTAAAAATTGTCTTAGTTTTAGTGATAAAAACATACTATTTTATTAGTTCTTAAATTTGACGGAAATAAGCCAATTTTTATCCCACCACTACAAGGCAAAATTAAGTGGGTAATAAAAATTCTCATAGTTTTAGTGATAAAAACATACTATTTTATTAGCTCTTAAATTTGATTTTGTAAGACAATTTTATCCCACCACTATAAGGTAAAACTAAGTGGATCGTAAAAATGCTCATAGTTTTAGTGATTAACATACTATTTTATTGATACTAAAAAATGACAGAAATAAGTAAGCCTATTTTTATCCCACCATTATAAGGCAAAATTAAGTGGGTCCTAAAAATTCTCATAGTTTTAGTGATAAAAGATACTATTTTATTAATTCCTTAATTTGACAGCAAAGAGTAAGACAATTTTTGTCCCAAAGGCAAAATTAAAGGTCTCCACCGACCACAAGACGACTAATTTACTTCTAATTACCACCGGATTGCCGCTTTTTCCCTCCAAAATCAGTCTCATTTGCTTTTTTATTATTATATTTTTAATATAAATGTAATTATTATGAATATTTTACAATACACTGAAAATTACTTTATCGCACGCTTTTGTCATAAAGTTTATCTTATCTCAAAAATGGATCTTGCAAAATATTTTGAGAAATACTTTACAATAAATGGCTTGCATTATTAAAATGCAGTTTTTTAATGGTTTAAACTACTACAATTTGGCACAAGTGGCACCATGTTTTAAAAAGTGGTCACTGTTAAAAATGCAAAATTGCAATTAATTTTGAGAAATGCTTTACAGGAAATGGCTTTCATTATTAAAATACAATTTGTTTAATCGTTAAAAATACTCCAATTTGTTTAAAAAGTGGTCACTGTTAAAAATGCAATGTTGCAATTAATTTTGAGAAATGCTTTACAGGAAATGGCTTTCATTGTTAAAATACAATTTGTTTAATCGTTAAAAATACTCCAATTTGTTTAAAAAATGGTCACTGTTAAAAATGCAATGTTGCAATTAATTTTGAGAAATACTTTAAAGGAAATGGCTTTCATTATTAAAATACAATTTGTTTAATCGTTAAAAATACTCCAATTTGTTTAAAAAGTGGTCACTGTTAAAAAAGCAATGTTGCAATTAATTTTGAGAAATGCTTTACAGGAAATGGCTTTCATTATTAAAATACAATTTGTTTAATCGTTAAAAATACTCCAATTTGTTTAAAAAGTGGTCACTGTTAAAAATGCAATGTTGCAATTAATTTTGAGATATGCTTTACAGGAAATGTCTTTCTTTATTGATGTACAATTTTTTAATCGTTTAGAATATCATTTTTTGAAATCACTGCCGCATGTTTTTAAAATAGGCCAACTGGCCACTAACCATCAACGAAATTTCCTAATTTCACGCTATGCCCTCCTTCTATGAAGGAATTAAATGCTAAAGTTTTAAATTAAAGTAAAATATTTAGTAAAGTACAGTATAAATGTTCTTTTATCGACTTGAAATTTGAATTAAATAAGCCTCAAACTCAAGAAATTCTTCTTAAACTTAATTTTAAATTGTTGTTAAATTGTATAAAAAAGGTAGTAACAATTATAAATGATTTGCAGTTAACGTTTAGAAAAAGAAGAAAAAACAATTAAAATTTACAAAAATATATGCAATTGGTATTTAGTTTTTTTATTGCATTCTGAAGCAATGTTTGAATTTTTTATAACAAAAACTAATTAAGTAAGGAAATTTTAGTAACTCTATCAAAAAACTGTGGTGACAATGTCAGATATTTCTCTATTTCTCTAAGTTTATATAAATATTTACTCAAATATCGTTTATTTTTACAACTAATATAAAATTGCAAGCTTTGTAGCAATGACTATTCATTATAAAGTTAATCTTCCTTTATTAAGTTTTAAATAGTTTCGAAATATAATTTTAATAAATGTTAAAACGCAAACAGAAAACTTTTTAATAAACAAAAAAAATATTTTCAAACGGAAAATCGAAAAACATAAACAATAAAATAATCTGTATTTAAAAACTGACAAAGAGGAAATAACTTTTTTCTTATGCAACACAATTATAATTCATTGGTGTGTGACTTCAATATAGCAATTTCCTGATCACTAACTAAGAACAGTGAGCTATTAAAAAAAATAGGTATTTTTTCAGAACTCGTTTATTTTTAATTCCACAAATTTTCGTAATTGTGACGTTGAGCTTATCAGAAAGCGCATTTATCTTTCAATCTGACATAATCTCTTTAAATTACGAATCTTTTACACTCGAATTAAAAATTTAAAAAAAGATAGTTTTTTGTTTCGAATTAACAACTCCGAATATTAATTCATAGTTTTAAGTTTCTTTTCTTTCTAAATTAAAACAAAGAAGCTCTTTCGACAGATCTCCTCCCTAAGTTTTCATTTCGTTTTTTGCAGTTATTTAGTTCTTTTGTCATTAATCTCCAACAATTCTTTGTTTTCAAAATAAAATAAAAATCTATTTTATTATTTTTTGCAAAAAATATAAAGCTCTATTGTATCCAATGTGTTTTTAAGCGAAAAGTTAATCTTGGAAAGCATTTGCGATTTTATTCTTCACATTCTTTCATGAGTTTATGGAATATTGTTTATATGTATTTATTCTTTAAGGTTATACAATTATCGTTTTCTATTCCTTTATTTTTTTTCCTTGCAAGCGATTTATTAAGCAACTCAACTCAACTGACAGTTTCGTGTTCAAAACGCCAGATCTCGCGATATTCTAATTTAGAGTTTATCTCCATGAAACAGTTTAAAATCGCTAATTAATGTACGATGCATAACAACTAACATGATTACGTAAAAAATGATTACCAGTCATATACTAGCACTAAACTCCAGGAAGATATACTACTACAAAAACTGATCCATACACTTCCACCCACGCAATGTAGTTAACATGATTATAACCAACGAGTTACTGAGTAGAAACAGTTCCGTGCATTATAATGCAATTTTTTCATTTAATTATTTGTGAGTCTTGCTATTCTAAATTCAAACACAATTTTTTACCATATGAATTGAGTTCAAAATATAAAACCATAATTTCCAAACAAAATTAAACTAGTATTTAATTTAAGGAGACTCTTCAAACTAGTATAGCAACTTAATAGTATAATTCTAATAGTCTTTTTTTTTAATTTTCTCGCACACTGCGTAATTAAAACAAATTCATCTTTGCTTCGATTTAAATACAGTGAAACTTCTCAGGAGTGACCACTCTCTGTAAAATAGTCATTGATGGAGGTTGGTCACTCTTAGAGGTTATTTTATAGAAGATTTATCGCAAATGTTTTTAATTTCAATTATTTACTTGGAGCGGAAATTCTGTTGGTGTCATGAAAAGACGGATCTCTGAATAAAATTTATCGACTACAAAAATGTTCTAATTATCTGTAAAAACAAGTTTACGAATTGTGAATGGTAAAGCTATTTTAATTAATTGTTCAAGTTTACATTTAATTTTATGTCATAAAAATTAGTTAGCCTTAAAAGATAAGAAGAGGATTAGTCCTATGATATGCTTGTTTTTTCTAAAATATTTTTTTTTTCTAATTTAACCTCTAATAATAAATCAGTGATAGCATCTTCTTTAGTGCACTCTGACTGCAACATGAGGTTGTATAGTCGAAATAAACCCTCTTTATAAGAGCCTCACACAAATAATTTGAATACCTTTTAATCTACTTACTTGTTTTGTTAAATTTTTTGTTTTTATATTTTTTCGTGTTTCTTTTTTTGACCTTTACCGCATTTATTGTAGATATCTGACCGGTCGTTGTGAAAGATCTTAATGTTCTCTTCCAAAGATTTTATATGAAAAAAAATTTTGTGCATCCTTAGCGTGATTGTAAATAGAGGTGGTCGCTAATTGAGGTGATCTTTTCTGGAGGTTTAACTGTACCTATTAATGGACTGTAATTAACATGCGAAGATTTTTCTTTGATATTTGACACATAAGGGATAATTTTTTAAATGTAAGCATCTTTATGCTAGTTTAAAAGTCTTATTAAAAAAGTTTTTTATCAAAGTGCCATATATTTCAGAATTGAGCCAACGTATTTTAAAAAAAATTCTAAGGAATTATTTTTCATTTTAAATTAATAAAAAATCTAGCATTTTCTCTTTAAAGAAATAGACGTGATTTGATTTGTTTTTTTCAAAAAATGAGCATTGTGGA
Source organism: Parasteatoda lunata (assembly GCA_949128135.1). NCBI lineage: Eukaryota > Metazoa > Arthropoda > Arachnida > Araneae > Theridiidae > Parasteatoda > Parasteatoda lunata. Next base: position 5,179,878 of record OX421970.1, on the reverse strand, counting down.
AACATTAACTAATATTTGAGTTGAATCCTATTCTTTAAAATTTCGCTCATAATTAAGAATATATTTCTGTATAAAACACAATGTTTTGCTCTTTGCACAAATCCTTCTCAACAATTTGTAGCATAGTCGTGTGCATACATTCAAAAGTTTATTGTGGTCACTGTAAACTTTAAAACTCACAGCAACTAATAAAAAAAGAATTTGATTTCAACGTGTTTTTTGACAACTGTTAATATTTGGTTACTTATGTTTGGTGAACACATTTCATCAAAAAGATTGTGTTAAATTTCAAATATAACTTTAACCTCTTTCATCTGGTGGTTTAAACTTATAAATCTGATTTTCTTAATTAATCTAATAGTGTAAAGTCACAGGCAAATTCAATAATTAGGAATAGAAACTATGTATTATTTAGGAAACAGGGGTCTGAATATTCACTAATTATGAGTAGTTATTTCACAATTTTACAAAAACAGGACCTTTCACAAAATGTCTGGACAGACCCTTGGGAAGATAATTTATAGAAGAGCTTAAAACAAAAAAGAATTTATCAGGGAGAGAGTTTTCAACTATGTCAACCTTCATCTATCAAACAGCACCTGCAACATACAATCGAGTTAACATGTCTTACATACAAACAAATTTATGTTTAATCATCGATATGGTGCCACAATACTCCAGCACTAAAATTCGATGAACGGATACCACTAGTTGCAGAAGACCGATTGAGCTGTATTAAGTTCACCGGAATTTTATCGCTCGTGGTGAGAGCTGTATTAAGTTGATGGTTGTGTGCTTGGTCGCTGTGTTGCTATTAGTAGTCGAGTGTGAACCCATTGTGTGTGATAGAGTAGCAACGGCTTGAGGAGGACAATAACGCAATCACAAATAGCAAGTCAACTTTTCAATGTGAACCATCCATCGAAGTAGGCGTGTTCTAATTAAAGTGGGTCGATGTAGACAATTTCATATCACGTCCGGGTCACCCATATGAGAGCTTTCGACTATGTCAACCTTCATCTATCAAAAGGTACCTCAATGATATAATCGAGTTAAAATATCTTATATACTTCCGAATTGATATTTAATAATAGTTGTGGTAATTACGCCCCATTACCAAGATAATACTTTGCTAAAAAATTTTTTAAAAGTATTAGTACAAACTAAATGTTTTTTCAAGAACTAAATGTTTTTAAATCTTGAATCTCTCGAAATAATGTTATGAAAGCAAATCAATCAAAAATAGTTAGTACTAAGCTCCTATTCCCAAAAATCTCCGTGAAAAAAAGGTATATCTAGTATTATATATGATTATAAATTAGTAATATCATTTATTTACCGGGGTTACATAGTTTTTAGACCCATCACTTAATCAAGGAAATGCTTATTTTCTCCGAATAAAGTTCTTGTTTATTATGAATAGTTAACTTAATATAAGTGAAACTGCGCTCAAATATTATACATTTTATAAAGAAGATTTCTAACGAAAAGTAATCTTTAAATGGAACCGCGGATGCTTTAGTAATTGATCTTCTTTCAAAGGGGGAATAATGAATTTTCTAAACGCATTTTTCTTTCTTATTTCCCAGAATACTAAAATTGAAATACTTTTAAAGTCTTTGTAATTAGGGATGCTTTCAAAATGTAGAATTTTCAGTGGCAAGGGTAGGCGTAACTGAAGAGCGTGTAAAGAAGGTTTGAATGAAATTTCTATTGCTTTCTAATTGCGAAATTATTCCAAATTGCTTTAAAGTTAATAAGCATCTAACCATTCTGATAAGATAAAGTATTTGAATTCAACTTTCTGTTTTAAATTAGGGAATAAAAATCTTTTAAAATTAAATTTTGTTAGAAAATGCGTACATAAATTGAAACTTTACCTTTAGTGATACATTTCACACGTGCAGTTTAAGATTTGTTACATGTTATGGATTTATTATAACCGTATAAACTGTGAATTATTAATACAATTCTATTCATTTGTTTACGTAGGCATGTATTGTGTTGACAACTAAGTTTCTGTCGTTTTTTTAAAATCGGTATTAATTAAAAAGTATTAAAGAAATTTAATATGGGTATCGCAAAAGTACTTGTAATACTCAAAAATAAGCAAAATTTAAACTTTTTTTCAGTAACCTCGAGAAAACTTAACAACCGTGGCAATCCTATAGTTTGCTCTAACTTAATTAAATGCAAATTAAAATAATTTTTCATTCCTTCCTTAACTATTTTTAGCAGATAAGTCGTAAAAACGGCGGCTGGAAAAAAGGAAACTTCTTAATTCATTTCAAAATTGCTTTAATTTTATATTTGAAACAATGTTGTATTTAATTTAAAGCGTTACCACAAAGTACTCAGCCCTTTTTAATGGGTAATTAACAATTTTCTTGTGTCCTTCAGTTTATTAATAACTCCTGCTTGTAAAATCTACATTAGGTGTCTGACTAACGATAATTAAATTTTCTCTGGCGTGAAATTACTTAAATAGAAAATCTGCGTGAAATATTCTGACAATCTAACCTGCCAATCTATGCGATTTTGAAATTTAGTTATACTAATTAATTCATGTAATATGCAACATTTGTATAAATTGTGTTAGCGTAAAGCATGGTAAAAGTTAGCGAATATGAATACTATCTTTTCTCTTCGAAAATCATTCCAAATTATCGTAAATAAAAGTAATCTCATAAAAGGGTTACATTTAGATTTAACATATACCGTATTTATCTTATGGGTACAAAACATTATCAAAACATTGGTACAGCAAAACAATATCATTATTATTACATAAATGTAATAATAATTTCATGAAAGGGTTACATTTAGATCTAACATATGCCGAATTTATCTTATTGGTACAACAAAACAATATCATTATTATTACATAAATGTAATAATAATTTCATGAAAGGGTTACATTTAGATCTAACATATGCCGAATTTATCTTATTGGTACAACAAAACAATATCATTATTATTACATAAATGTAATAATAATTTCATAAAAGGATTACATTTAGATATAGCATATACCGTATTTATCATATCGGTACTTTACAAAACAATATAATTTTTGTAGTTACAGTCTCCTTAATAATTCCTCTTTAATAATTAAGAGATTTAGGACACCTTTCTCGTTCAAGTAAGTGCGGTCTTTGTAGATAATCTTGATTAGACAGGGGAGTTAAGGTTGTTCTGCGCAATAGAATAAAAGAATTGGTTCTTTACCGAGCTGACACGGAACTTTCTATATTAGTCTATAGTAACTCAGAACTTAATTGTAACTTAATAAATTAATTTATATTAAAAAAGAACAAACGAAAATATAATTTTCTTAAGAGAAATTTGGTTTCTCATTTCTAGTTATTCTATAGCTCATTCCTGTTGCCAACGCTAGGGAAGAAATCTCACTGATTTTGCGACGACATACAAACCTACATGCAAAGGTTAACGTTTTATATGATATCGACATTTATATTTTATTCTGCTCTAATTATTTATTTTTTGTCGAAACACTTTGAGATTGGCAAAAAAACGTTATAGTATATTTAAGTCCAAAATGTTTCTTTTTGTGCATTTTTTTTTAAATTTAAAAATAGTCCGATAGCGTTGCCTGATATAAATACAGATGCCATATATCAGTATGATGCAAATATTGCCATACTGATGTGCAAAGTGATTTATCTGATCACTGTCTGATATACTAAAAGGTGTTTCCTCACTCCGATTTCTTGTCTCGACAATCCTTTACTTAATAGATCAATTTACTTATTATTCTTGGCAGAATGTTTTTCGGAGTTGAATATTAGATTTTCATTAAGCTATTCTGATAATTTCTTTTCGTTTGTTTAAAATAATATCAGAATAAAGCTTTTCAAATTCCTTCTTTTTATAGCACTAAGGACAGCTGCAGGTATGTTAATGTCGGAAAAATCCGTTCAATAAACAACAAAGCGGAAAGACATTTTATAATCCTTAATTTTAGCCCCAATTGTTTAAATGTGATTTTGTTAAATATGGTTCTGACTTAAATTTATCTAAATATTTATCAGACTCATTCTAGTTAATAAGTTCTAACATATTAGTGACAGCTATTACTTTTTATATTGCTGTTTCTGCAAGTGCGAATTTGATTTTTTTAAAAATCAGAATGCAACATATTAAAAAAAAACTTTATCTTCATTTTTTGCGTTTTTTATAAGATAGTGAATAAAAGAATGGAAAGCACCTGGATGTAGCACCGAAACTTTGAAAAATCAATTAAAGAAAAATGTAATACATGCATAGTTTATTGCGTTCTGCTCAAAAAGCTTTTTTTTTTTTTTGTTGGTTTAATTAAATGCCAGTATTAGTTATAAAACCTGTTAAGAGATGGTGGTGTTGACGTAAAAATTCCTAAAACACTATTTTCAAAATAATCACTATTTATGGTAAAAATGGGACTCCGGAAATATTTTATGTGAAATCTGATTCAATTCTTCAATGAGCTGCAAGATAAAGAAAGCAAAGGGTTCTAGTACTAACCCAGGCAACTGGTCTCTTCATTTCTTACATTAAATAAAATTTATCGATTTATTATTTAAGAATATCTAAAAACTAGAAGAATTAATAATCATAATGATTTGGTAAGTTTAAAGTAACTTTTAAGTAGTTAACTCTCATAGATGTTAGTGTTAAAATAGTAATCACAGAGTGAGAAAGCAAGTTTTATGCGGTTCTTTTCTTCGGTTGCTCAGACTGTTCTCTATTAACAATTTAATATCCTTCTTAGAGTCTCATGTTTCGAATGGTCTGAAATGATCTGACATGATCTCTGCTCTCACGTTGTATCTCAGTTCTCGAAGAACTCTTACAGATTCATATGACCTAATGCTAATTTGTTGCGTAAGCAGCTAATGCTGTGAAATAAAAAAAGCTCGAAAATGGCATCCCAGATCCTCATGATTAAAGAAAAGTGTGTCGATTTAGACTCCTGATTTGCATTATATTAATCAATTGACATGTTACATGACACGTTTTTATAGTTTATTTCACGCAACAGAATCATCTGTTGCCCAAATCTAAGAACTAATTATGTCAATTGGTGTGGACCAGAACGTGACGAATCGAACTTAACCTTCCGTTTTAATTATTTTAAACCATCCGTGGATTTTAAGATTACCATTACATCTATTTTCTTTAGGAAAGATAATATTTACGAAGAAATAAAATTAACAAACGCTATGTATCTATTCAAATATTTTTTTCACTCATGCACAATTTTAAACTATATTATGCCATTGCCTTTAAAATTTACTAATTATTTACTTGAAACAAAATTAAGATTGGCTTGTTTTCTATTTAAAATTTAATGCTAGGTAAATAAGATGGGGTATTAATTCCACCCACGGGAGAATCAAGAGTCCTGAATTCTTAACAATTTCAAAACTCCAAATGAAAAATTACTGTTTCAAACAATACGACTTGACTGAGTCATAAATCGGAATACTCAAATCATAATTTTAGATCTCAGAGACTTTCTCAATTCAAGTCTTGTGGGTAAAACACAATTAGAAGAGTACAATTGAACTTTTAATGGCTTCCATCATTGTTATTTCTCATTATTTGGCTGGAAACGATACGGATAAAACTTGTTTTCTAATATTTCTCGATTCAATAACAAGCACTTCTGTCTTTACTTAACGTAATAAAGGGTTACAATAAATAAACTTAATGATATTTTCAAATATTCTATTAACATGCATACATTCAAATGGAATAAAATGTCACCTTGTTGGGAGCTTTAGGAGACTTATTCGCACCCTTACTTTCAAAGCAATCATAGATTTTTAAAATAAGTTGTCGTCATCGCAATATTTCACATTTAAAAATTAATATTGTTAAATATTACTCCTCGTATGTTTACCGAAGCGGAAAACTTGTTGTCGTGTACAATGAATCAATTTGAGAATAATTTTGAAAATAGTAAAGAATCGAAAATTTCTAGTGGAGAGTTTTAATAAAGCCAAAGCGAGGAAGGCAGGAAAATCTCTGGACCTCGTAGAAATTTCTTACAATAAAGTGCAATATTACGTCTTTTTTTTTTTTCCTTCTTTTTTTTGAATTGTAGAGAATTTATTTAAAAAATGTATAAATATTTATTAAAAAAAATTATCAAACATTTATGCATTTTCTTAAACATTTATGCTTATTTATGTCTAACAAGTATACTATAATGAAGCATTTTATGATGAAACTATCAAAAACGGAATCTAAGTTTTTGTCAGTTTTACAATTATTAGACTGTAAAATATTCTTATTTACGTTTACAATAAGCTTTATACGAAAATGTGCCCAACCAACACATGCACTCTTTCCTCATTATTACAAACTAAACTTTTGGACAAAGAAGGTTTAACGTGTTTTCATGGCAAACAAAGGTTAAATAGGAATTCTATAAACAAATGCATGAATGTGCAATGCTAACCAGGCAAACCGAGTTTTTTTTTTTATTGTCTTGATAGAATAGGGAACCACATCTGTGAAACTAAATTCGTTTTAAAACAGTTTGGTATCTCTAAATTGAATACTTTTTAATTTGTGTAATTTTGTTTATTGGCAAGAAACAAAACAAAAAAAGATCGCTTAACAATCTTAAGGGTTGATTAGTGAAGAGAGCAATAGGAAGTCTCAGGTTAAAATGTATTTTTTGAAATGCTGGTAAGTGGCTGTTAATTTTCATTTCACAATTTAAAAAGTAATTAAAAAAAAAAAAAAACTACTAAAACGAATGTTTTTATTGCAAAGTTACAGAAATAAAACTTATGGTGGCAGAGTTGGTCAGTGGTGTAGCAAGAGAGAGCAAAGGGACTCATGTTACATAATTAAAAATAAATTCCTGGTTAAAATGTTTTTTATTTCTTTTTAATATCACCTGTCCCATTTGCTTATTGCAGATCTTACAAATTATATCTGATTTACCAAACATTTTATGGGATGAGTATTATTATTTATTACAGTTTTAAATGCACGTTTAATGTATTTTTTCAATTTTTTTTTGACAAAATCATCAGATTGCATGATAAATGCCTAAACCATTAACGAGATCAACGGCCTCCTCAGTGTAATAAAAACTACACTAGTATTATGCATACATGCCTCATGGAGGTTTGAGTATACAAGATTTTACAACATCGAATAGAAATTTAAGAACTTATAGAGTTCTGTAGGTTTAAATTTAAATTTTGCAAAATCATAGTCAAAGTATTTTTTACAGTCTAATGTGAAGTGTTTTGAATTTCAGTTTTAATATTTATAATTCAAAATGGCCCCGAGAAGCAAATCGCTTTAAGTCTGAAATCATATAACAAGGGGGCGTAAAAATTAAATCTGCCCTCAGTCACTATAAATCCTTCCTACGCCCCTGAAGAGGGCAAAATTATTTTCTCTCTTTGTGAACAACATATTTATAAATTATCACGTCAGTGTGAGAAATTATGTGATTAATTGATTTAAGAAAAATCCAAATAAAGTCGCCAATAACGCTGTGTCTCTCTCCATCAAAGTTAATCTTATATTTTAATGAGTAGAATAATAACTAAAGCAATGTAATCTAGAATATTCTAATTCCTGTTTTTTTAATTTCTCGAACTAAAATTAATTGTTTTATTATCTATCTTTGAAAAGCCGTAAAATCTCTTATAAATTTCAATGAAAACAAACAACCTATTCCTGGAACTGTACAAACGTTAATAAGTATTTCTTTGAGTCAATAATGTGACAGTGATGAATGATTTTTAAAGTTATCTCGTAGTGTAATTTTTTTTCTTATTTGTTTCCTGCGAAACAGCTGTTAATAGAGCTTTTTATTTAGAATTTAAAAAAAAAACAAAATGTTACGGTCTTAGAGGAAGGATACGGTATAAAATTTGTAATTTTTATAGCACTAGGGATGGTTAGATATTCTATAATAGATATTTTTTAACTGTTACCAAATATTATCTATTTCGAAAATAAAATAAAACTCCCACTTCAAAATTCCAATCAATCTCTTTCAGCATAGGAAATAATACGATCTATCAATTACAATAAATAATTTTATTTAAATACACGAATTTGCTATAATCAGTTTACTTTCGAAATTCATATTAAAATCATGTTTAGATTTAGCTGACAATAACATAAGCATTGTTATAATACCTAACTTCTGATAAAGAGTTTTCCTTTTAATATACATACTCTCTAATGCATTATAATTGCTTTTTATACTAATCGGTCAAGCTGATTAGATTGCTAACTCGTCAAATAAATTAGGTTTTAACTGTTCTTTTTATCATTTGTAAAAAAAAAGAAAAGCAATCTTAATTTAAATTTTGAAATTGGGATAAGGCGTACACTAATTTAAACACGACGTTGATTTTTTGTACGATAATCTTTAACGTTTTTCTGTTGGGAATATGAATTGACTTATAAGATTCTCTTGAAAAAAATAACAAAAAATGCGTGAAAAAACTACGACAGACGTAAGAATAAAATTTTCTTGCAAAAAGTTGGTTAGCAACTCCACAATGTTTAATTTTTACTCATTATGTTTTTCTTATTGTCAGCACTTTAATTAGAGACACTTTTTTTTGTAAACTATAGAAACAATGAAATTTTTTTGTTCTATCTATTGTTCTTTTGAAAGTATGCAGCAAGCAATATACCTCAGTGGCCAGTATGCATTATTCTTTAATATGCGTTTCAAATATCTTTAACTCAATTGCTTTGCATTTTCTTTTGTTTCCTACAAAATTATATTAACTTGTATTATTTTTAATTTTTGTTTAATTCTTTCAAATCTAATCCACTAAGCTGGTTGTATTATATTAAACTAATTCCCTTCACTGCCAAAATTAGTTTGAGCAAAGTAGATCCACGTAAGTTATCTAGCTAACTAATAAATAATTAATGCTGAATTATATTTTCTAACTAGTATTAGCTTAAAATGATATTTTATGTTAATTTGAAGAACTTAAAAAGTCGAACTTATTTGGCTGCCAATATTTTATTTCATTTTATTACCAAGGTTTAACAGTCGACCCAATTTCGAGTTGGAATTTTGAACTCAATCCAGACGACAAGAAAACTCTTGGTACATGTATTGCCTTCGTGGACCACTTTTGATGAAACACATTTGCGTCACATGGAGAGGAAAACGACGAAAACCTCCCATGTTTAGGCTGGTAGCAAAGGGACTCTCACCCATGATCTGTCTAACACTCAGGATAATTTACTTCAGCATTGTGGTCGGTGCAAGCCGGGTGCGGAATTCGAATTCCCGCCATCGCTGGAATTCGAACCCAGTTCACCTAGATATATAGCTAGTATCCTGAATGAGATACAGTTTTTTTCCGCGAAAATTTAAGAAAAAAAAATAATACGTCTTATTTTAAGTGAAGAACTAAAAACATTTGATCTTTAATTGAAACATTTTTTTTTAACAAACAGCAAAAAATATTTGTTTAGCTAGCTATAATTATGCGATTTATCTATGATTTCCAATGTAATTAGTACAATTCCTTTATTTTATTACCATATCTTGAATAGTTTAGTTATTTTAGTAGCATAATTAATGTAATTTACATAATTCACATAAATTCAATTTTCTATTTTTCAAGTATCTCTTTAAAAAATAGTTATATTCCTCGAAACTATTCACACTATGCGAACTAGAGGAAGAAATGTTGAATATATGCTGACGAAATGGTATCAAGACATTTTTATTTTTCTATCGTAAAACTAATTAATTTTTATTAATTCATTAAAAAAACTAATAATTATTTTGAGAAAAAGAAACATTCAGGAAATGCTTAAAATTTACTAACTTTAAACGCATAATCGAAACATATCGTTCAAATCATTAATGCTTCACCCTCAACAAAACAAATAATTTAAACTAAGGTGACGAAATAACTTGAAAACAAAATTTAGTTAAAAGAATCTCATTAACTTTATTTGTAAGAAACGTTCTGACTTTTCATCTAATCAATATGTCTTGAGTAAGAAGTGTCAATTAGTTTATTTAAATGGATGTTTTCAACGAATTGTCAAATTTTTGCTTTCTAATTTGTAGCTATTTCAGAGCATCAGGAAGTAATTAGTTCACGATGAATATTTGCTCATGTTTTTTTTTTTTTTTCCGCTCACGTGCTGACAATAGCAAGAATATTGTTTTAGCTTCCTAATGTTTGATATAATTTAAGTAAGACACAACCAGTCTTCAATGGATTATTTTGTTTGAATGATGTCATTGGATATTAAATATTACTACCATCTTGTTTTAATTTGTTCTAAAGACAAAACTAAAATTACGAAATTGGAGGACTAATTCTGTAATTAAAAATTTAATACTGCAAAGTAAGATCGATGTCCTATGCAAAATAAGAAAATCTTACAATAACCAATAGTTGTTAACTACAATATAAACTTATAATATGAAGATAAGTGCTAAGTACAACCACCAAATAGTTGCAAACTACTTCCAAATTAATATAAATTGTTCCAAACTTAAAAACATACTGTCCCATAGAGCTATATGGTTTTCTTAATATTATCAAATAGCATCAGCAACAAATAATTAACACATGTTGTACAGCAACTTTCTCGCAGCTCCAATCGAGTATTGATAACATACGATCACAAATGGTTCATATATTTAAAACAGGCAGCAGCCATTTTTGTGGCGTATGCTCACTCTCAACAAATTCTAATTGAACATCCATAACATACTACCGCAAAGGGTTAATATGGCAGCAATGGAGAAGGGGGGGGCAGAAAGTACTGCCTCGGACGAAAGGAGAAAAAAAAGTACAAATAACATAAAGGTTTAATAATTGCAAATGGTTAATATATTTTTTTCTAAAAACAGACATGCATATGTGATATATTTTGAAAGATATAAGTTTTAATTTAAATTTTTTTTTTTGTCATTTTAGGTAAGAAATATTTAAAAGATGCAACTTTAAGTGTGTGAGTAGGAGGTAAGTAATAATTTATGAAATGTTATTGCATTAAAATATTTAAAATAAGCATTCCCGCATAAACCATTGTAGGCCAGGAAGGTTAAACCTCCACAATTTCTTGATGAATGGCATGGCTGTAGCAAAGTGGTCAGCATTGCGCACACGCCACTTTTATTTAACAGGCAAGTGGGTATCCGTAGATTTGAAGATGAGTGAACTTCAAACCACCATTGAGGATCGAACCCCAGTTCTTCACAATAACATCTGAGTGCTTTCAAGCACGCAGCTATCGTGGTTCACATTAAATTACTCAAAATCCATTTACTTAACATTGCAAATATTTTTTAATCATTCTACGAAATCCTCTTTTATTAATTTTTAATCCAAAAAAGTATGCATTTCAACCACACTGGTTTTTCTGATCAACAAACCATTTACTCTTTCTGTTCTTTGAAAGCAGTGGATTTTATTGGTTTAGAAATTACGAAACAAGAAAAAAAACTTTAATACGACCAACATAATGATTTATAACACAACTCTCTAAATTAAAAGTTAATGACTACTGCCGACATCAACGCAACTGTTTCAGATAAATTTCGCCAGACATTTCTCACAAAAAAATTTTTTGAGTCTATGAATAACAAAATTTCTGTTTGTCCTTTATAGACTCCTAACATGTTTAAGGAACTTTTTTGTGCCCAGCAATTTAGTGAAAACTTTTAGCAGAAGAATTTTTTAATGTCCAAGATTTAGACACTTAGTTAAAACTTCGAATCAGTTTTGGCGTGGTTAAATAGTTTAAATTGGCAGATTTTTGTAAAGAAAACTAATCACTGTAAAATTAAAATTTTTTCCTATGCGGTCACGTACTTTTATGAGAGAAAATGAAAAAAACTTTAATAAAAACTGCAAGGTAGTTTTCTTAATATTAAATTCACGCAATCCCTTAAGATTAACAAAGAACAGGAAGGCAAGTCCCTATAGCATTTTTGGAAAATGATTTTTTTTAAATATTTTACATAATTTTGTAGTGTTAGAGTTTTAAATTAAGGAAAGCTGTAAATTAAAGAATATTTTTTTATTCTTTTAGAGGTCATTTTTAAATATTTAAAAAGGAAGATGCTTTTTATTTTTGGATGAGGATATTTTTACAGCCAAATTAAATATATCATTATTGATTTATGTCTCAATTACAAAAAATCTATATATATAAAAATGAATGTGTGTCGGTCTGTTTGTCCTTTATAGACTCCTAAACCATCCGAGAGAAAGCTATGAAACTTGGCATACAGATAGTTCACAGCACGAAGAAGATCACTGTCGACATTAGAACATTCTGCGACAAACCGTTCCAGCGGTATCACTGAAAATCGAAATGGAATTTTCTGATAGGTTAAAAAATAGCCATTGATTTAAATTTTGCTATAAACGATTCAGTTATCAAATATCTTGAAGATAACAACAGTGATATTTTCTATCTTATAGCTCTATTCATTTAGAAAAGTAAATTACATATACTTTGCTATTTAATTATAATTCGCGCAAGTTTCTTTATGTCAGATGAGCACAAGCATGTAAAATCAACGAGAATAGGTTTCGTATTGTGAAAACTGTTTAATAAAAATAAAGCATAAAGCAAATTTCATTCAACTTGCACGTTTTCAATAATTATTTATATTTAGTATGCAATTTTAGGTTAGCGCAATTAAATATAGTTTTTGATGGTTTCATTGCTGACAGTTGTCATTTGAAAACTATTAGATTGTTTATTTTTACAAAGTTTTCGAATTCACATTCATTTTATTTCATTCATTTAAGAAATAGATTTTTATTTTAAATTTTATCATATTTCTTAATTTATTTATTTAATTTTTATTGCTTTTTTTATTATTTAAAATAAATATGTGAATTTTCAATTTAGCAAATTTGCGACCACTGTCAACTTTTACATTCGTTTTTGTTTAAGAGAGAATATTTGCAAAAATATGCCACCTAAACGAATCGCTCTTAGTCGATCAACATCTCAAGCACGCAAAAAGAGAACTAACTGTGTTTCAGAAACATCGGAGCAACGGGAAAAAAGACTTGAAACTAATCGACAACACAGTGCTTTAGCCCGTTCCTTAGAAACGTCTGAGCAACAGGGAAGAAGACTGTTAACAACTCAACTACGCACTACTCAATCCCGTTCGTTGGAAACATCAGAGCAACGAGAAAGAAGACTGTTAACGAATCAACTACGCACTACTCAAGCCCGTTCGTTAGAAACATCCGAGCAACGGGAAGCAAGAGTGAAATCCGATCGAAAACGCACTACTCAAGCCCGTTCGTCGGAAACATCAGAGCAACGGGATGCAAGAATAAAAATCAATCAAGAACGCACTTCGCTATTCATACGCTATCAATGCTCTGATTTGAATCTCAGTGCATTTCGCTATGATCCGACAATCAACTATAGTCTTCACCCAAGCGTCATCATCGGAAAAATGGATCAATTATGTATGTTTTGTAGGGCACTCAAATTTAAGAATGAAACAGCTGGAATTTGCTGTTCTGGAGGCAAAGTGAAACTACCAGATTTAACGTCGCCACCCGAGCCATTATCAACGTTGTTATCGGGTCAAGCAAATCAATAGAAACTTTTCTTGGCAAATATATGTCGGTACATTCGTGTTTCCAAATGACTTCATTCGGTGCTACAAGTATCGGTGCGCATATGGGCAGCCAGAGTTATTTATTACATTAACATGCAATCCTGCTTGAGCTAAAATTAAAGAGCTTTTGTTACCTAGGCAAACATCATCGGATCTTCATGATGCATTACCGCACGTGAGTTAAAACAAATATTAAGCATTGTACTTGGTTTTATTGCGAAGCGTCATGTTTTTGGAGAGACACGGTGTTTGATGTATTCTATTGAATGGCAAAAAAAAGAGAATTGCCACATGAGTTGGCTTATTGAAAAAATCATACCATGACAAATTGGTCAGCTCATATCAGCAGAAATTCCTGATGTCGCCATTGATCCAAACTTTTTTTAGATCGTCATCCAAAATATGTTTCATGATCCGTGTGCATCACCATGCATGTCTGTTTGAAAATGCACTAATGATGTCCTAGAGAATTAACTGTTTAGTCTATCACTGGTTTTTTCACCATTATATAAAATTCTCATTTCAAATAATAATCACAAATCTCATTTACACACTTAAATACAAAATTAAAATTCAAACTGAAAGCGTTGCAACGCACGCAGGGCACAGCTAGTAATAAATAAGAGAAGATCATTCCCTCTCAAACTAAATTTGTACTTTAATTTGAGAGGAGCAGGAGATTTTTAGGTTGTAGGTTAGATTTCTTTTTTTTTTTTTTTTTTTTTTTTTTTTTTACTTTTCAGAATTTTTTTTTTTTTGTTTCTTCCCCGCCATTTTTATTATATTTTCCCCTCAAATTTTCATATTAAGAAAGGCACATTTATAACTTTTTCATTTGTTACACTAAAACATTTGGTTTATTTCTTTGGCGGTGGTTAGATATTTTTTAAAACCTTTTTTGACTAATTTATTTCGATAATTTATATTATCTCCTTTATTATGTAGATATTAGAGTTTTAAAAGATGTTAAAATTAAGTTTTTAAGCAACATTTCCTTAGTTTTTGTGACTGCAGTGTTAACAAGTCAAAATATTATTATTCAATGATTGCATTATGGGTAATAAAGATTATATTGTGGATAAAGATTATATTATGAGTAAAATTCTTTAATTTCGATTAAAGATTAAATTCCTTGGTACCAGTTTACGAAGAATTGGAAAGCGACGCCAACATTGATGAGGTGAAAGGATCTTAATAGAGACGGAAGAAAAAGGTTTTCTTGAATATAATGAAAAAGAAGAGTTAGAAGGAAAAGTCAAAGATTTATATAAGTTTTAGAACCACATGACATAATCGACCAACTCTCTTACTTCCCATTTTTTTTATCACATGCTAACACCATTAACTGTTACATGTTGTTCAATTGTATTTAAGTAAACTCAAAGCAAATTGAAACTTAAAAAATCTATTATAATTGAAAACTAGCAAATGAAAAAAAAGCATAAGAAAAAATGAAAAAGGAAAATAAAGCGTTAGAAAGAACTACAGGAAAACTTCATGGCAACACAAAATTGAGCCTGAATTAATTAAATATTATTTTTATTTTGAATAGTTATTGATCGACTAATTATATATTATTTTAAAATTAATTCATATACAAGGAATAGTTTGAAGTTTGCTAAAAGGATCTTCTTATATTTCATATTTTTTTAATTCCATATACTTATGGAGTTTTAAAAATGTTTTATATCAACATTTATAATAATGTGATATGATAATTATATCAAAATGATACTAAACAAAGGATTTTTAAAAAAACTGTGTATTGTGGTTAAATATATAAATATTTTTATTAAAATACTTTAATAAATTTGCAGATATTTTTAACTGAGCATAAGAAACACCGAGAAAGAGAGAGAGAGTATTTTATTTTATAAGCTGTGTTCAACAGTCGGCCCGATTCTGAGTTTACGACTACCAAACGGCAGCCTTGTAATTTTGAACCCAAACCAGGAGACAAGGTAACTTCTGGATAAAGTATTGGAAGAAATTAGCTTTCTGGAGGACTTTTTGATAAAACTAACTCGCATTTGCGTTACATGGAGAGGAAAACCACAAAAACCCTCCCACGGGTAGCTCGCTGTTATGTGACTCAGCCCATGATCCGTCTACCACTGAGAATATTTTTCGTCAACACTGTACGTGTTGCGATCCGGGTGCAGAATTCGTATCGAGCAGCCATAGCTGGGATGTGAACTCGGTTCACCTCATTGGGAGGCAAACGCTCTATCCTGAGTCTTCAGTAATCCATTTAATTTAATTTTAATTTTAATTTAATATAGTGCCTAGAACAATGAAAAAGTTTAAAAGTTTTTATTAAATAGTTAAAACTATTTTTCGTTACAGTTTTGTAAATTTCAAATTTATTTCAATTCGATTTTAGCGACATTTGTAGAGCATTTGGCGTCAATTGTAGCCATGTCGCCAGGAGTGAGACCTACTTATTGGCATGCGGTACTACTTGAATCTTTTGTTACTATTTCCTATAAGAGAATTACATGTTAAGATTGAAGTTTAGCTGTTTGTAGAAAGAGAGACACGTGTTAAAATAGGATTTTATTTAATCAAGATCCTGTTAAAAAAGAAATAAGTTAAATTATGGATGTTAAATAAAAAGAGAAGAAAATTATTATTCTTTATTTTTTTCTTTCTGGCAAAATAAGACTTTAGTAATGCGAAAGATGAACGTTGTATTACCTATTAATAGCCATATACAGGATAAATTTCTCATGACTTATTACTGCCAGATTTTTCTCTTTACTGGGTAAGTTATAAAAAAAAATATACCTCTGGGCATAGTTGCAAGTAAAGATTTGTTGTTATTATTACATCCAAATTTCGAGTTTTGTGCAAGAAAATCTATCAATATTACGAATTATACTCTTACTTTATGACATTTGCAAAAAAAGAAATCTAATTAAAATTTAAACGAATTTGGGATTTTCAAATCGGTTCAATTTCAGTATAACTTCAAGTGGTTTTTCGATCTCAATATCAATTTACATTGAGTAAAGCCAATTCTCTCTTTTAAGGCTAAAAAAAAAAACGAGTTTGAAAAAAGAAGAAAATAAAAGAACAGAAAAAAAGGGGGAAAAAAGGATTTGTATATAAAATGAAATTCAAGCAAAGTTTACTTGCCTTAGAAGAAACTTCATTTCGCTGACTTCTAAATTTCTTATTCTAGATTTGGATATAAAGATTAAGGAGTTTATTTTTCATTAAAATACTCTAAAATAAACTTTTTTGAAGCTATATTCTACTCAAATTGTTAAGGTAAATTGAAATATCTAATTTCTAATTCAAATGATAAAACGACAAAATTATGAAGAATCAGAATACGAAATTCTCCTGACTTTTCTATATATATTTAAAATTAGAAAGTATTACTTTATTGAAGTTTATCGTAAAAATTAAAAAATCTCTAGAAAAGTTTTAAAATTAATTGTTAACTGTTTATTATCGGGCAATATTGGTTTATTTAACTTCGTGGATTTGCCTTTAAAATGATAAAAATTGTAAAACTCTCCGCTAAAAATAATAAAAAATTTAAATCAGCTTTTTATTTTTTCTAGAGGTTTAAAATACGTACAATATCTAGTTTTACAAACAGATTGATTTTCATATTTCATGTGGCAATTTTAAAACGGAAATTACTTTAGAAAAATAAAACTGATATTTGTTGATGATTAACTTTGATTATTGATTTGATACATCTCACGCTTTAGTAGTAAGCGCCAAGAATGAATTAAAATTTGGAGCATTAGGCACCTTATACGTCATCATTAGACTTAAAAAGCATTAACATATAACAGACTTGACAAGAAACAAAACGGAGAATTAATGTAATTTTTTTTTTTATACTTACCGCGTGCAATCTTCTTTTGGTTTAAGACTTCGTGACTCAACTAGGGTTCCCAGACTGGCATTGTATGATAAGCAGTCAATTCACTATTAAACTTTAAAAAGTTGAAAACATACCGGACGAAGTAAAAAATCTTTTGAAAATCCATAATTTGTAAGTAATCTTTCGTCTTAAGATATTTTTTAAATGATTTTTATCAATGGATCCAATATTAATTATTCCCAATATTGATTAATGAAAGCACTATAAAAATTGGTAGTATCATCTACTGAGTAATTTTAAGAACCTTTGGTAATTAACTTTTTAATCTGGTATAAGTCATATATAATATATATGGTATAAGTCACCATTAAACTTTTAAAGGTATTAACGGATAACAAACTTCACTGTTAGAAATTTCTTGGAAAAAATGGCTAAATAACAATTGATTGCATGGCTATTTAACCATATTTAATCAACACAGTCAAATAACCATAAATAAAATGGTAATAAAACTGTTAAGTTTAAGAAAAACTGTTTATTAACTGCTTTCACCTAATACGGTTAAACAACCAGAATTTTATCGCACCCACTAGAACCACCTAATGAAGCTACTTAGTTCTTCGCTACTGCGTACGTATCATAGCCGAGCGGGCTTAACTGTCAATCTCATGACCATCAGAACTGGAGTTCGAGTCATAGTGTTGACACTACAATATTTTCTCTATTTCGTTCAACACGTGAAGAATTCTCAGTGTCCGGCACTCTCCAATGACCATTAACTTACGAAAAGCCGAGCTTCTATATCTAGTTAAAAAATTATTACGTTTTTAAAAAATGCTAGTTGTAAATGGTTAAAAAACCGTATAGTTTTGTATTCATGGTTTTATAACGACATTTTTGTAAATAATTATAATACCATAAAGGGAAAAAAAAGTCTTTTCCGTAAACTTTACAGTTAATCGGATGGACAGACAGCTGCCAGTTATATTACCGTAATTTTAGAAGGAAAATATTAGCAGTGTTGATGAGTAGCAAAGCGGACAATTAATTAATTATTTTTTTACAACCACGTGCAATCTTCTTTTGGTTTAAAACATCATGACTCAACTAAGGTTCACAAACTTGCATTGTATATGATAAGCAATTAATTAGCTATTAAACTTTTAAAAGCTTAAAACCGGCCGGAAAACATTAAAAAAAATTGAAAATCTTTCACTCATCAAAAGTAATTTTTCATCTGAAGATTATTTTTAAATGATTATTCCACGTACTGAATCATGAAAGCACTATTAAAAATTGGTAGTATCATCTACTGAATAATTTTGAAAACCTTTGGCAATAATTTTTTTAATTTCGTATAAGTCATATATATGGTATAAGACACCATTAAACTTAGAAAGCATTTAAGAGATAACAGAGTTGACGAGTAGCAAAGCAGACAATTAAAGTGACATAATTTTTAAATAGAAAAATATACTCAACACAAATTATTACAAGAACAAAATACCTACAAAAAAATATTTTTTATTTTCCTTTTCTCAATATTCTGAAAAATTAAGTGGTGAAGCATATTTTATTTTTTCATAGGATGGCACTTTTTTCTAAAAGGATAACCATTCCTTGTTTTGATGCCAGTCAATATGAGTTCCGTTCAGAAAATTATGCGCACACGTGAAAAATAAAATATTTCAATTGTTTTCTGTAAAATTAATAAAAACATTTATAATGAGTAATTGCAATTAAAATAAATTTATATTTTTTTTTAATTAGCTTATATTTTATGCCTTAAAATAATGCAATGCAAGTAAAGGGGTGTAGAACAGTGGTTCCCAATTTTTTTCCGTTACGGAACCTTAGAAAACCGAGCCCCAACTTTATAAATAAAGTATGTGTAAATTGAAACTGAATAAAATAATCTGTTATTTAATTTAATTATATTTTTGTGAAAATGTGTGATAAGAATGTGGGTATAAGAGAAAAATATTTCTGAATTTGGTTATTTTATTTTCAATTGTGAAGTTTGATGATGAATAGTGATGTAATTATTCGTAAGTGCAAATTCTTTCTGTAATTGCTTTTAGTTTTTGTATTTTCTTATAGCTATATATTGTTATTTTAACATCCACGTGTTCTTACATAACGTCCTCGTATATTGTTATTTTAACGTGTGATTTTATTTTAAGTCCACATATTTATTTAAATTTTGTTATTTCCTTTTTCATTGACATTTTATTTAAATAATTTCTTGTAATTAACCAATATATTAAATAAATATTTTATATAAAATAAATTATATGTTTTATGAATAAATATAAAAGAATTTATGTAAATATCAATAAATATGAAATAATTACTCAAAGTAAATTATATATAACTAAAATAATTATTAAATAAATATTTTATAAATAGATTATTAGTTGGATAAAAACATAGTTATAATCTTCATAAATTAGTAATGATGGTTAAGAAAATCCTAACTCACAAAACCCTATTAAACTTTCCACGGAATTCTAACGTTCTGCGTAACACCATTTAAGAACCGCTGTTGTAGAAAACGAATTCGCTATTTAAAACGAAAACAATGAATATCTATTTATAATGATAGCATCTGTTGCATAAAAGTGTATTAATACAATGAAAGAAAATTCTCATTAAAATATCATTTTCGAATTTATTTTAATACAGCGCGCTTCATTGAAAAGAAAAGAAATTTAAATACATAGAACATATATGTTTCCTACTTTGAAATATAATTAAAAAAATCATAAGTTAAATAATTACTGCCCATACATTAACAATGCTTATCAGTAAACTATGAAAAATTCCGCAAATTCTTAGTAATGATTTTTATTCGATAATTATTTTATCAATTGTGTATTCCTTACATGTATCACCAGAGTAGTATTCCAATTGTGAACTTCCTAATTGGAATTAAAAAATTTATGATAGATTTTTTTTTCTTTTTTAATAGTTAGTATTAATGACCAATACTTAAGAAAATAATTAATAGAGATAAAATTCTATGTATTTTACAATGTCTTTTGAAACGATTCTTTTGATATTAGTAATGAACTCACATAGAAGAAATTCGCTTTCCCTGAATTAATAACTTAATGTAGAGAAAAATTATTCTAAATCTTCTTAAATGTAGAGAAACAAATATGTTGCAAATATTTTCAGAAACCATTAGTTTAGAAGGATTAGAGAAAGTGGTCTTAAATTTCACTAGAGATGAAATTTTAAGATATTTTGAAAACTTAGTATAAAACTTTGTTTAAATAATCGTTTATACTTCGAATAAAAGAGGAATGCTTTGTTACAATTAATGTGTTTTACTCAAACGTCTTCTTAGATTTAAATACAAGTTTATTAAACAATTCCATATGAATTTATTATTTAAACCAGTGATAAATATTAAAAAATATATATTTAAATAATCTCTGTAATTTAAATGAAACGTAGAATGAAAGGAATTCTGCGCAAAGATTATGTTTCAAAAACATTTTAATGTCATTTTTGACCCCTCCAAACCGTTTCAGAATTTTTATATGATAAAAACAAAAAATAATTATAAAAATATTAAACTTCGGAAATATATAACACTTTAGTGCAATAGGAAATAATTTGTTTTAGTTTCAAATGAAATCTTTTTGGAGGTACGCTAATAGATTACAAAAGGAATTGAAAGTTTTTCAAGAATAATAAAAATTTCGTTGTGTCGGTTGTTTGGTGCTTGGTACCACAGCACCGTTAACTGGCCAGAAATCAATTCCGGTGAAAGTGTTGAGACATTTTTTCGCTAGTAAATGATGAATTAATTTGGTTGAATTAAATTTTAGTCATCGTTTTATTTATTTTTGTTAAAATTTTCTAAGAAATCTAAACTAAATTAATTTTAGTTTCCTTTCTAATAAATCGAGGACAGCACGCTCATTTTTCATTGTACTCAAATAAATTCAAAAGTATATATAGTATTTAGGAACTTTTTCAGAAATATAAATGAAAGGTTTTAATATAAATTGTTCGAAATTGTTCAGTTGCATATGTTTGGAATTAAATAAAAGGATTCAGGGATTTTTTTAAACCCTTATGTTACAAACTTATGTTTTGGTTTTCTACGGTTATGGGATTATTTGTGGTTTGTTAGTAATGAATTAAAAAACATTAGTCTCTTTCGTGAACAACTTTGTTGAAAGCTAACTGTGAACTTACTCCCTATAATTAATTTTCGTTGTGTAATCAATACAATTTGCTTTTTATTGCGAGTAGATGAATTGTTTCGTAAGATATTTTTTCGCTGAAACGAAATTTAAATTAAAAGAACGCATGAAACTAAAACAGTAAATAATACATTTTAAAGCAAAAACTAAATTAAAATAAATTAATAATTTGGTTTAATGGAGCTGTTGAAGAATTGAAAGAGAGTATTACCATGTTAATCAGTATTTACATTAAAACATTAAAATTAGTCTTCATATTTATAAGATACGTAGCCGCTATCTGGTTAGGAAAACGATTTAAAGTTTGGTCCCCTCAATGTTAATTTTACATTTTGCGTATTTTGCTATGCACGCTGGAAAAATTTTTTTAGATATAACGAAACAATTCTGTCAACTATTCTATCTGTTTTTTGTTGTAGCTTGTGCATAGAAAATCTGTTAAATTGATACTGATTTTATCTGCATGTAACAGAATCTCTACGTAGTATAGATAGAGAAACCATGTTATCCGGTCTACAGATTTTCTCTGTATTATAGACAAGGGAATCCTGTTTACCAGTTCAGACATGCTCTGTTAAAAAACTCAAATTCTCTGAAATGCAGACAAGGGAATCGTGTCAACTTATACAGATTTATTTTGCATCCCAAATTTCCCATAATGCATCAGGTGAAATGCAATTAACGAGACTCTGAAGTTACTTCAGAAATTATTCTGTCATCTTCTAAACAAGTTATTAATCACTGCGTTAAATGTTATTTATCCTTCGTTTACTTACATAAAATTCTAACAAAACAGTTTTTTCTTTTGCTAACATTTAATGTAATTATGTGAAATTTTGCACGAAGTTTTCCAAAAATCTAATTTTAAAATACGGTCAGATAAATTGAAGACCCTATTTATGAAGTTATGAATAATAAAAGCAACATTTACAAACGAATGCATTTATAAATACTAAACACTACTAAAGCCTTACTTAATGATAGTAATTTTTGTTGTAAATCATGAACAAACTAATACAATTTAAATCCTTAAGCATTGTATTTGATAGTTAGAGAGTAATAGAATAAGGTATAAAGATTACAATAATAAAAATAATACAATAAGGTATAAGTATAAAGATAAATATAATAAAGTATAAAGATTTATTTCAGTACTGTTATAGTGACATAATCAATTTTTAGTATAGAAAATATTAAATAAGGAGAACAACCACTATAATAGTTAAAAATAAGTTAGGAAATGTTTACAAACGATATTAAATTATTAATATCGATATTAATGAGCAAGACGACACTGAGGATTAGAATATAGACGAGTGAAATGCGCCCCCCCCCTAATCAAATTAGTGAGAAGCCATTTTATCCTGTTCATACTGTACAAGAGTCTTACATAAATGTGTAGGGTTCATTCTTCTTGTATAAAAGTGATGTACTACAAACAATAAATAAATAATCATTATTTTAACGGAACTCAAATGGTACAAAACAAACCATACTGTAATAATGTAAAATAACTTTTTATAATTAGTAAACAATTTTGATAATTTCCTTATTTTTCGTTTGAAGCGTTGATAACAATGGATTACAAAATTTGACAGCGAGTCATTTTTCAGGCTTTTCATAAATTCTGAAATCCAACTTGGCACCGATTCAACTAGTTCGATTAATGTATCAAAAGAAATGACTTTTTATACTTCCATAATAGCTTTTTCAAGTTCTGCGACAATCGCCTTCAGGAATGAAAAATTTCAAAAAGTTTAATCTATCATTTTTGCATTCTGTTTTTTAGGTCAGAAAATCAAGATTGCGAAAATGAGAACTTGAATTATTGCGAAAATCAATTAGCGCTATGTTGAATGTTAAAAGATGTCCTAGAATAATTTTCGAACCACAAGATGTCCATATATCATAGCAAAGTATATTTTCCCCATTCCACATAATTATAAAGACCTTGTCTTACAGGGTTCCAAAAAGTTTGTTTATTCTGAAAAAGTCCAGATCGACTGGTTTTTATTTAAAAAACCGACTTTTATTTAAAAAAATCGGCTGTAAATGCCTTCTTTTTTATTGTATTATTTTCACTTAACATGCGTGTATTTAATTTATTGATTACTGTTCCTTTAAAAATGTAGTTAATTCGTTTTGATATTCGTTTATGACAAAAACAATCACTACCTACGATAATTTATGTAACGGTACTAAATTTAAAAGATATTTTCACGTATTTAAGTTGCATAAGTTAGACTTATAATTTCTTAAAGTGAATGTTGTGAATAATTTTAGTTTATATTTGCAGACATTATCCATGACTACAAAAAAATTATGTAGCAGTATTGAGCTGTTTAGTATACTTAATCTTAAAAAATACTTAAAAATTTTACATAAAAAGTAAAATATTTATTGAAAGTTTCCATAGTGTGTAATTTGCAAAGTAGCTTTGACATGGGAAAAAATTATTTTATTTCATCATCACGTTAATAAAATAATAAGATTTTTTTTATTTTAGCAGGTCTAATCTTCAACTTCCGTATTCATAGTTTTTATATATGTACCATCTTACCATTACACTCAATTTTGCCATTTAAAATTGCAATCTTTAAAATGAAGTAAAGAATTGTATACTTTAAATTTCCAAATGTTTTCGACTTTTATTAAAAGAAAAAATAAATAATAATAAATATTTACTAAAATTTATATTTTGCATGGTTTGGATAAATGAATATTGTAATTGTGTGAAAACATTATTATTCAACGAGGCTTAAAAAGTTCTCGACATATCGTGAAAAGTATATATCAAAAAGTTTTTTTTTTTTTTTTTAAAGTGTCGATTGTAACTGATTTCGTTAACTTTAAATATCGTCTGTAATAATAAATTAGTATATTTTAGTTCATCCCTTCGAACCTTTAAGTTTGAGTCCTAGAGCGTTAAGATCTAAAGTTATTCAGGGTGCTTCGTTTTTTTCTTTAGTGCACTGTACATATTTTTTCACACTATATAAAAAATAAATGAATAATCGAGGCACTTTTGCTAATTTAAATTTCTAATTCACAGAATAACTTTAGTTTTAAAAATATTCTACGGGAGAAATTTGTTTTTAAATTTTTTTCAAACTTAAAGTTTATGTTTTGTTTCAGAGCAATTCTTCTATAAATAGCTAAAATGTTTATTGTGCAGAATTCACTATTTTAAACCAGTCTGAAATCACTCTTAACAGTCACGTTCTGAAACATTCCAGCTGTGCTTTAAATTGCCCCAGAATAAATATTTCTTACAAATCGATCAACAATTTTTATATAAAAATTTAAGATTTGCAGAAAATAATTATAAAAATATATTTCGCTGTAGAAGTAGGGAAATATTATTATAATTCCAAAGTGTTTTAAATGGTATTGCTCTTAACGCTTCTAAGTTTTAAAGCTCTGTCTTTAAAAATTAACTAGTTTTGAAAGCGCACAGCTGCTGTTCCATTAATTTTTCATTACATCCACTACTATAATTGATTAGGATTTTTTTCTCATTCTCTCAGTTTCTGAAGGAAAAAAAATGATTTCAATGAAAGCCTGTTTTTTTTTTTTTTTTAGTGGTTTAAACAAGAAAAGTTGTTTGACCAGTTTTTTTAGTTTGGTTTAAATTCAGCAACCCCCATTAACTGTGTGGGTTGCCTAACTGTGGGTTCGTGATGGTGGTAATGAGTATATCTTCCTTTCCTTTCAGTCATGGTGGCTCAGAGGATAGGGCATTCGTCTTCCAATGAGATGATCCAGGTTCGAATTCCAGCGATGGCTGGTCTATATAAATTTCTCACCCACCTCGCACCGACCACAGGGCTGGCGTAAAATATCCTCAGTGGTGGACGGATCATGGGTTAGAATCCCATTGCCCTAAGGTTACCGAGGGAGATTTTCGTGGTTTTTCTCTCCATGTAACGCAAATGCGGATTAGTACCATCAAAAAGTCCTCTACAAAGGCAAATTTCTGCCAATACTTGATCCAGGAGTTCCCTTGTCTTCTGGAAAGGGCTCAAAATTAGAAGGCTAAGGAGTTGAACATTAGTAGTTGTCAGCCCAAAATAGGGTCGACTGTTCAGCGATGGTTATAAAATATATCTTCCTTTAATTTTAATAATGTGACGCAATGGATATTGAAATATCCAATAAATCACGTGGTAGTAGCATTTTGTTGAGGGAAAGAAACAAAAAAAAAAAAGATTTAAACGAAGGAAAACAGATGGTATTTATGTAGTTATCCATTGATAATTTATATTTTGTTCTTTTATAGCAAATTGGTCAGAATGATAAAATTCATAATAAAAGTTATAATTCTCTTAAACAATAGTCCATTATAAAAGATTTTGGAAGGAACATATTATGTTAATGTTTTAATATTTAAATGTTTCTAAGAATTGAGCAGATAGCAATCTTTGGTTTGAGGGGTTTCGGGTAATGCTGTGGAAATTTTAATATTGTGTTTATACGTCGTCAAAAAATATTGCTATTTCTTTATATTATTATTAAATTTAAAACTAAGATATTACTCTAAATTAGTTTGTTACTAGCGAAAATGTATAGGTATAATTAAAAAAAAATTGCAGCATTTTGTTTGTTTATATGAGCTTTTAACCTTTTATTTCTGCCTATTTTATTGTTCAATTTGTTACAGCCTATTAATTTAGAAAAAAAAAGCCAATATGAGAAAAAGAAAGTTTATCCGGTATTAAATGCGAATAACTGTACCAATCAATTTTAAATGAAAAAAAATATACAAAATACTACGCTTCTTAGTTATAAAAGAATCCGCAAAAAGTAAAATTAACATATTTATACATCCAATCACTTAAACTATTTTGATGATATTTTCCAGATCCTCTTATGCTTTGAGAATCAAGAATCAAAATTTGTCGAAAATAGTATGTTTATTCAGAGGAAGTGCTATTTGAGTTTCATAATTTAAGGTATCTTCTGCACTAATTAATATGTTGAAGTCTATATGATTAGTCTAGTGTTCTCTTATATTTTGCATCTCGAGATCTACGTTAATATTTTCAAAAAATTAATTTTCATTCTGATTAAAATCTATTTTAGCATTTTACTTTCAACTTAATATTTTATCAGCACTTCTAAATAATAATTTCACAAAATGATCCCAGTTATCAATTTTTGAGAATTTATGTTTTGATGTAATGAAAATTTAAATCTCAATACCAGAATAAGTACTAGCATTGCAGGAATTTTACTAAAAATGAAAACTAAGTCTGTTAAAATAATTCAATGACAAATTGTCCCATCAACAAAAAAAAGTCTCATTTCAATTTAATAAATATTCACAATTCAAAATCACAATTCAAAATCATCAATTTAAAAGCATGTCATCAATTATAAAGGTACTAAATTTAAAAACTAATCAACTCAAAATGTTATCACTAATAAATGGGCATGGTGTTAATTAAAGAAAATTATTAATTCAATAAAATTTCATAAATTTAAAAAACTATAGTATAATCAAAATCGTAAATATAAAAAAAAACTATAGTTGAAAAATATACCATAAATTCAAAAACATCACAAATTCACAACATCACAAAAACTTATCAATTCTGAAAAATAACTTTTTCATTATCTTTTAAAATTGTTCCTGTAATATGAACATGAAATTAATTATGTACTCAAATTATTTCGGCAATTTCTAAACTAAATTACCTTCAAGTATCTTCATATTGTAGTAAACTAAAAATCATTTTCTGTAGTAAATGAATTAGCTGAGATTAGTACCGTTTTAACTTTATTTAGTAAGCACATTGTAGTATGCTAAAAAAATTAAAATTTTAAGAAGGAACATCGTGCTCTTAAAATCTGTTTAGTACGCAAATATTTTAAAAATAGAGATAAAAACGCAATTTGATACAGAAATAATTAAAGATGAGACGAAAAAATATTTTTTTAATGGTTCAGAAACAATTCCTGTTCTCAGAAATGGGATTTTATGAATAAATCTATGAATTTATTAATGAAAGGTGAGATTTAAAAAGAATTTCGGAAATAATATAGGCGAGATTGCAAAAAAAAAAAATAAATAAAATACTTTTATTCAAACAACTATTTTTTCGATCAAAAGGGCCGAAAAACAAATGTTGTCCTAGAATTTAATAACAGAAAACTATTAACATTTCTTTTATTGGACGAATGTAATGAAGATTATTTCCTCTTTTAATGATAATTCCATTTATTTTCATAAAGAGAGTAGCAAGTATATTATTTTACTATTTCGTTAAAAAAAAAATTGCAAAACGGAGGCGCTGATTTTCTTTCAGTGTAATAACTTAGCACCTGTTGCGATTTTCTATTATAAATCTGAAAATCTTTGCTTGTAGCGGCCGACCGCAAAGATATCGTCAAGATAATTGAAGAACGCGCAGTGAGCTCTAGAATGGTTATAACTAATTAACTCCTGCTTGTTGTAAAACTTTTTTTTTCTTCATTTTTTTTATAGTAGTATCTCAATATTAGTATTTTATCTAAAAAAAATATTAAAAAAATAATATGGTACAGTATTGGACGAAAGAAAATATCCATTAAGTTTATTGATTAATGCAAGATTCCTTTTTTTCTGACATTGTAATACGAACCACTAACAATGAGACGCCAGCGTTAATGACTTATGGAACAAAATATGTGAACCAATCGAATTTTTTTATGTTAAAAATGTTCTTTTTTTTCAATCTAAGGAACAAATAATATGATATTCTTTTGATTATCAACTCATTTACTGAGAATGGCCGACTCGAATC
This sequence comes from Parasteatoda lunata, assembly GCA_949128135.1. Classification (NCBI taxonomy): domain Eukaryota; kingdom Metazoa; phylum Arthropoda; class Arachnida; order Araneae; family Theridiidae; genus Parasteatoda; species Parasteatoda lunata. Next base: position 5,151,393 of record OX421970.1, on the reverse strand, counting down.
TAATTATGATTTATTGACAACGTTTGATAAGTTTGTATATTTTTTATATAATGAGATAATTCTTTAATTAAGTTTTAAAAAAATTATCTTCTGTACTTTTGATAATAGGGACCTTGTGTTGGCGACTGTTTTCGAGTTATGTCATCAATAATTATCAACAATGATTATGATATTGTCGTACTGAAGTTCTACAAATTACCAAGAGCTATCACCCCTAATCCTGCTCCGAATTCGACAAATTATTTTAAAAAAAACGGTAGAGAACTACAAACTAAAACTTTTCAGATTTTCGGTTCATTTTGTCAATTTTTTAAAAAGCTCAACATGGCTTAACTGCAACGAAGTAGCGTATTACATAACCCATGGAATTATTTAGGAGTAGCGGTAAATCGAAACCCTATAAATCGAATTTAGGAACCAGATATTTGTCCCGAATATCCTTGTCTATGGGGAAGGAGAGTAATCCAAACGCTTACTAATATAAGAATTATACATTTAACACTAGATTGCCTAAGGAAGTCATTATGACTGCTATTAATTTTAATTAGAAAAACAATGATGCATATAATGACACAATTTCTTAGAATTTTAGAGAACATACAATTTTTTTATTGTTAATATTTATATACATATCGTTAATACAATGCAATTTGCTATATAACTGTAAATAATATAAAAAAATATTAAAAATTAATTTTAAACAAATTTCTTTACACATTATTTATTCTTTTACAATCCAGTAATTTTGACTGCTTTTGGGCAATATAGGTATATACTAAGTTTCAGTTTTTCTAGTGTTAAGGACTATACCAGTCGAAAATATTTATCGGCTGTCCGGTGCAAGTTGGCTAATCTGAAAAGGCGATCCCTTTCTTTTCTACCTTTTCTGAATGATATTATGCTGTCTTATATTACTATGTAATCAAAAAAATTTTTGAAAGCAAAAAATATCGAGAAAACACAAATTAAAAATTTAAACTATATCCAAGATGGCGAGGGTAGAGGATTTAATATCAATTCTGTCTTCTCGTTTCTAATCCGCTTCTTGTCAATTTAGCCAGTCGAATAACAAAAAAGAACTCCACAGGAATATAAATACAGCAATTTATTATATAAGAACAGTCGGAGTTCTCTGCTGATGTCTGTGTTAATCGTAACATTGTATCTAGAATCATTGTCCTGTCTGTGTTCATGCTTCACGCTTACCTGCACTTCAACCCTCCCGGTTTTTTCAGCTAAAGAAAACTTTGGTTATGGCTGATACAAAGAGAATAAACTATTTCCTGTACTACAGTGAGGTCTGGAATAAATTGAATTCTAATGATATTATCAGTAAAGAAAATAACTTGTTATTCTTTATTTGTACAATATTTACGTAACTTTTCCAACTTCTTTTACTAATGTTTGGTAGAGAATTTAGTCTGGTAACACTCGTACATTTTTGTGTGCCATCTCAGATATAATATTTTTATCTCTGAAGTTATACAATCTATCTCTAAATGAAATTTGAAATTGAATGAAAGTGTTTAATTGAGGGTAAGAATGTTCCAATTGTTTGAATAAAACCATAGTTCAGCTCAGTTTTGTTTGATACTTTAATACTCAATTCAAATGTCTTTTCTTTAATGAAGATTGGGCGCTGAAATATGAATTTCTCCATCAAACGTGTATTGTATTTATGAAAAAAAAATTTGTTTTGCTCTGCTAAAATTTTTATTCAAAAATTACAGTAAAATAACCAGCAACAATGTGTGCATTTAACTAATCATAAGCTTTACAGTTTGGAGCATTTCTTTACCTTTACGAGTTTGAAACTGTTTACAGCTGGTTCAGTTAAAAAAAAACAACCGTGAATTGAAAACTGCACGGATTTGTAAGCATGGTTTTAAAACAATAGAAAAAATTGAACTAGAAATTGGTGTTAGGGTATGTTAGGCAATTGCATCAGATTGTGGTTGAGTCATGTTTTCCGAGGTGAACCGTAAGGAAATGACTCATAGTTTATCTACTATGGTACATCGTGAGAGATTCGAAATACTAGAACTTTTTGCTTATTCCAATAGTCCTGGGTCACCAACTGAAAAGTTCAGGGCACTGAAAATTCCTCATGTGTTGAAAGAATGAAGGAAAATATTGTGATGCCAACGCTAAGAATCGAATCCCCGTTTAGATGACTATAAGATGGGATTGACAGATTAGCTCTCTCGGCTAAAGCCATCCGATTATAGAAAATATAAATATGAATTCGTTATTCTTATCACGTGCTTAGCTTCCAGATTTCGAAGAGCGTGTGTTCGTTTCTCATTGGTTGTGTGACTAGTTGTCGCGGAAGAAGTTCCAATTGTTTAGCTGAATTTTTTTAACTGTAAACAAACAATTTTTCTCACAATTAATAATTTGAATACAGTTTTTTAATGGTTATTTGACTGCTTTGATTGAATATGGCAAGTAACACTGAAATAAACTGTTATTTAAATATATTTTTCGAAAAAATCTCTTATAGTGAAACCACCTCTCTAACGCTGATCGTTTTTTTCCCCCGCTTTACACTTTTATTTGGTAACAAATAATTCTTTATTTATGTAACAAACGTGAAGAAGTTGGTTATAAACAAAAAGTGGCTTAGTTTTTTAGATAAAAAGAACTTAACTCAATCATGATATATATGCACACATATTTAAAAATAAAAGTCTTTCTCTTTAACGAAGTCTCTATTTTATCTCTTTATTATTAATATATATTCAGTTGGCTTTTTTTTTTTTTTTTTTTTTTTTTTTAGTTTTTTTCTGAAAGAAGTGTTTGATTATATCGTATTATATGTATAGAAATCGGAACAAAATTCAAGAAGTGGAACAGAATAGAAAGTAATACAGTGGATTTTTTTTATTTTGTAAAAAATAATATCTAGAAATTTTATTATTTTTAAAAGAAAAAAAAAACTTTTTTTTTCAAAATTTCAGTTAACTAGTTTATTATCCTTTAAATCTTAAATAAAAATAACTCTTATATAAAATCTCTTTCTCGTTTTGCGTTATAAGCTAGATATGTACCTTAGTTACACTTGATTAATAGACCCTATAGTTAACTGAAATCAATGATTAAAACATAAAAGCACTACATTTTTGTTAAATAATTACTAATAATTAAATAAATAATTATTACTTTAACTACTGTTGAGAGTGTAAACAACAATTTCTTTCCGTCCGAGAAAAAAAATCTTTCATATCCTGTCCTTATCAAATTTCTTGAGAAGATGATATTTTAGTGCTGTAGCGCTGTAGACATCTAAATTAATTACTGATCTTTAAAAAGTATATGATTTGTCATGATTCAGGTTGAAAATTCTGACCTCAAATGGAGATAAATAATTAATGACCCTCAAGGAATTTTACGAATGGGACTGTTTAAAAAAGTACTGTTTAATCTTCTGAGACCCAGCGTTCAATATATTAGTTAACCTTTGATAAATAAAATAAAAAATTTCTGTTTGAATCTCTTAACAAAGAGATTGTTGAAATATAATTGGGTTCACCTTCGTTGGTTAAAATTATTATTTAGAGTGAAAGGTGTTAAGAAAAGTAAAAATTCGATTCAAATCACCTTTTGGAAAGTTTTAAAAGCATATAAATATTTAATTATTTGAGTTCATATCCAAAATGTGAAAAAATACACTATTTAAGTACCCTTCGACATTCAAAAGATACTAAAAATTTAAATTTTGTAATTTTTATTCAACTATTAAAAATAATTTAAAAGTAATAATTAAGTTTAACTGAAATTTATACAAGTGATTTTATCACATTTATAAGTTTGCTTCCTTGAAAGCTATATATTTCTTATAAAAAAAATAGCGTTAAAATAGCGCAATATCTAGTGACGGTTCAGTGTAACCAATTCGAAATACTAATTCAACAAATGTTACAAACCACTAGAAACGTAAAAGTAATTGTTTTTAAGTATTTAGCAACTACTATACTTTAAACAACAAAGCACAAATCCAAGACGGAAAATAGCTTCCCATCGACAATAAAAAGTTCATGAATTTGGTGTTAAGTATAATTATTACGACCTTATAAGTTGGGTACTGTAATAGGGTGGAATGTTCTTTTCTTTGACAATCAGTTAATTTAAGCTTAAAAATTTTAATCATTCTCAAAGAAATGAAATACTTTTAGTCTCTAAATTTGTCTTGGTCTGCAGCTTTCTCGTAAGATTTTTCGATAAAAGGAGAATTGTATCTGCATACATGTTTGTTTATAAATATATCATATCCCCTTTTCAAAAAAAAAAGAAAAAAAAGTTAAAAGATAAATTCAAAAAGGAATATAAAGTTTCGTCTGAGAAATTTAATCGTCTTGAATCGGTTTCTGAAACTTCTACTTCCTATTTCCTAGTTTACTTCATAATATTAATCATTTGACGCAGAATTTCTACTACTAAACAAATTTTCTTACTTTTTTCATTATTTTGTATTAATTTTAGTTAAAACAAATTATTATAAGAAATTTCTTTAATTTACAAATGAATTATTCATTTTCAAACTACTTTTTTGGTTTTTAATAAAAATGTTATCCCGATAATCTAAAAGATATTTTTTAGTAATCATTAGACATTTATAATTAATTAAGAAATAATATTTTTCATTTCAATTAGAGCGTCAGGAAAAATATATTAAAGGTGTCCCATCTGCGTCAAAGGGTTAAATCAATCATCTTGTTTTATTTTGCTTGAAATGACACTAAATTAACGCATGTTTTGCCGATTAAAATATTGATAAAATTTGAACAAAATAAATTGATTTATATTATTTCCGGCATTACCGGTTTCTGAAACTCGGTAACTTTTGAGGCCTCTACTTCAATGCTCCGCTCACCTATCTCCCTCATTTCTATTCCTTCATCATTGCATTTTTTTTTCTCTTGGAAAAAAAAAGGATATTTTCCACAAAAACAGAGGATATATTGTTTATAAAATTTATAATGGTCATAATTTTATGTAAGAACGTTTTGTTAATATGTTAACAGTAACGAAATCAATCGATTTGAAAAATAATCAACTGCATTTAAAATATATGTAAATAAACTTGGAAACATAGATCGTGGGAATAAATAAATGAATGAGAGGTAATTTTACATGTCATTATAACAAAAAGTTTTTATATATCTTAAATTAAGTTTTCTGAATTTTTAAAAGTTCCAATATGAATATTTACATTTGGTAACATTAAATCTTTCTTTCTCTTTTTTTTTTTTTTGTTGTTACATTCGACATTTTTTTTATTTTTACAACAACCTGGATGCAGTTAATAATTAAAGAAAAAGCATACGATAAAACAAAAAAAAAAGAGAATCATTGACGCATCAACTACGCAGTTTATATACTTTTGAAAAACATAATATTGCTCAATATGCTTCCAAACAGAAATGCTTATAAACTGTTAACTTATTTCAAACGTTGATAACAGCCTTGTAGCTAGTGAATAAAGAAAAAAAGCTCAACCGAAGAAAGGAAATTAATCTTTGGATCAGTAAATTTTAAAATC